>CM040117.1:130156638-130473817 GCA_022559845.1 Amorphophallus konjac | reverse complement strand
ACACTCCTTGTTGTTATGCAACTAATGGATTGCTTGTCCTCAATACCTTGAGAACACCTCTCTGATTTAGACTCTTGCTGTCTTGTGGAATAGTTGAATGATCAGCTCCATTTGGCCATACTTGTCAACTCCTGCTCTACATCATACACTATGTATGCTGATATACTCTTCATAATTCTATCTCTCCATTGTGTACTGAAGCTTAAAGAATCTTCTCTTGATGTTAGAACCACACTTATTTTCTTAAGACCTATTCGTGACTTTCTGCACTAAGATCGTTACTGCACTTCTTCTTCATGTCTCCAACATTGTTATGTCCTCTGCATTTCTTTTTGCTGATGTCAAAGGGGGAGAAAGGTTCTACTATATCAATGATTTAATCAGTTGATTGTGGCTAGTCGCCTAGGGGAAGTTCTTGATTATGAGTTGTGGGGGAAATGAGAGTGAGTTAATGAGAGTGAGTTGTAGGGTTTGTCTAATTCATTTGCATGAGCATGCCTTGAAGTTAATCTGTTGTTGCAGCTGGCATTGATTTCATGTTAAATCTTGATAAACCTTGATATTGCCTGATTCATAGTGTTGCCATCATCAAAAAGGGGGAGATTGTTGTGTCCCTATGATTTTGATGATGTCTCACACTATAAGTGCATTTCTATGCATTATTATTCTTGAGCATTCTGCATATTGATAGCAACATGAATGATGATGTCTAGCATTGATGGCATTTGCTCTTTATATATGTGTGTTGCATTCTGTCAGATATCATGTCTCTGCATATATCATGTCTGGGTAGCAAAGTCTATACATTGGTCTCTCGTTCAAGCCTATGCATTGTCTTAGGCTAAGTGTGTACAGCGTCTTAGGCGAAGTCTGTACAGCCGTGCCTTATGCTCCTAAGTCTATACATTGGTGTTGGTCATCAAAGTCTGTACATCGCTTTCAATCTTCAAGTCTATACACTGGCTTATTCTTCAAGTCTGTACATCCACAGTTAAACTTGAAGTCTGCACACTAGTCTTCACTGTCAAGTCTGCACATTGGTCTTCGATTTCAATGTCAATACATTGGACTGTTCATCAAAGTTTGTACATCAGACTGCTATAGTAAGTCTGTACAGTGAGTGATTCATTGGTGAAGTCTGTACACTCAACTGAACTTCAAGTCTAGACATTGCACTGTAGCATCATTGTCTTCGTGTTGCTTTCCCTCACCAACACGAAATGATTTCGTGTCATCTGAGCGTACAACACTCCGTGTTGATTTCCATGCTTGACAGGAAAACTTGTATGAGGTAATACTTCGTGTTGTTTTATCCTTGTGGTCTCTGTCTTCGTGTCGTTTCTCTTTGTCACTTTGTGACTTCACCTCGTGTAGGTTTCAGTTTTGGTCTTCGTGTTGTTTTACTCTTTAGACTTCGTGTCCTTCTCGCCTTGACCACACTCCGTGTCATTCCGTATCATGTCTTCGTGTAGTGTTCCTGAAGCAGCTCTAATAGTTCTGATGAACTTTGAGTCGTTTCCCTGTAGACCTCGTGTCGTTCCTGTTTAGTAACCACACTTCGTGTCGGTTACTGTTGTTTCTGTGTCTTCGTGTCATTTTTGTTCCACTGCGTGCAGAACATTACAGCACCTCGTGTTGCTTTCTGTGCCACCTCGTGTCGTTTCTGTGTGAACCTCGTGTCGCTTCTCTCTGTCCTCTAGTTGCATCTCGTGTCATCTTTTATGTCTTGCTTGTTGTTGCAACCACTTCGTGTCATTCTTCTTTTTACCTCATGTTGTTTTCAACACGTGTCGGTTACTGTTTTGTCTCCATGTTATTCTCGTGCCGTTCTCATTACTGGTTATTATATCATGATGTTCTTACTTCGTGCTGTAGTCATCGTATGTACTTCGTGTCGTTCTTTTTTCACTTCGTGTCGTTCTCCTCGTTGTGTCTGTTCTGATTACAGTGTACCTCGTGTCGTTCTTTTCCTATCTCGTGTACTGGTCACGTCGTGTTGTTATCATATACCTCATGCAGCTTTAGTTTTAGTGGCCATACTGCGTGTTAATGGTTCTTATCTTCTTACAGGTACGAGGAAGATTATTCCCTAATAAAGGGGGTGCACGTGATCCAAGACAAAAGGAACCAATCCAATAAGGTCACGTAGCAGGAAGGTTCTGGATCGAGCGTGGGAGGCACACGCATTTTGTGCCCTATCCACCTGCTGCCGCTATAAATAGAAACCTTCGTCCACCGATGAAGGTGATCAGAGCCAAGAAAGAAAAGGCAGTATTGCAGAGAGCTCGATCCACCAGTAAAGAGAAAGAAAAAGAGAGAAAGAAAAAAGAGAGATAGCAGTGAAGAGAGAAAGAGAGTTTGCAGTATCGGGTTTCTGAAATTGCTTCCCAGGAAGCTACATTTGTATTAACTCTCAGTATCAAATGTTTTCTCGATCAGTCTTTAGTTCCTTTTCTGATTTTCTTTATGTGTTCTTCGTCTATTTCTGATATGTTCCCCTCCGGTGTGTGGAGGAAGGGAGTCTATCTCCGGTTTCCCTCTGGGTTGCAGAGGAAGAGAGATCGCTGATCTCTGGTGTTGCTGGTGACGGGTTGTCATTAGCAGGTTCCCTCCGGTGTGTAGAGGAAGGGAGAGGCACTCTCCGGTTCTGTTCATGCTGGGTGCTAGAACAGGTTACAAGCTCTGTGGGTAGCAAAGCTTGGTTGAGGGATTTGTCTCCCTTGGGTTTTCAAGCTGTTTGGCAGCAAGTTGTTCGTAGACTGAGTCTGCTGTGCTCTAGCAGTGGCTAGTAGAATCCTCACTCCAGTTGGAGTGAGGGGTGGATGTAGATTGCGGACTGCAGTCGAACCACCTAAAAACCGGTTGTCTTCTCTGTGGTTTGCGATCTTTATCAGTGCTCTCTATCTGCTTGTCTCTTCGACTAGTTGTGTGTTCAACTCTTATCATCATTTTCTTATTCGATCTTGATTGGTACCTACATTTGCAATTCTTTGTGTGCTAGTTTAGAAGGGGCATAAGCGGTAGATTTATTTTCTTGCCTAAACTTTGCAAACTGGGAGTGATCTATTCATCCCCCCCTTCTATATCACTCTCGCTGCGCTAACATGAGTGCCACCAGCTCCTGTGAGGGAAGAATCAAACATTGCCTTAGGGCATACGTGTGTAACGTGGAGAGGCCCGACCTCTCTCTTTCTTTCAGCTTTCACCCCGGCACTCCGTGGTGATAGCCTATTTCCCTCTAGGCATGATCCAGACCATGGGGAAGTGCCGCCGAAATGTTAACCGATGCTTTAAACCTCCGTCATGATCGCGGCTCATCCTGTCCGCGATTGATATCCTCTGTTTTACCTTTCCCATGAGTCTGATTGTTTTTCGAGCCGTCGATTCAGCGATATCGTCTATTTCTACAATCGATGTTATTATCTTGCTCGCCTTCCTGGCTCTGGTATGAAATTAAAACTGTGCACATAAAAAAGAATATCCTTTTTATTATTGCCTCTCGAGGCCTCCTATTTTGGCGTTTAATCAAGGGTTGTCCTTCCTTGGAAGGGCGTAATTAACGTCATAGCCTTTATGGAATGACGGACTTCTGGTCCCGACTCGGACTTCACAATCGACTGACCAAGTCAGATCGAGCGCACAATAAAATCGTCACACACGTGACTGGCACGCCTAATAAATCAATAAATCCAAAATCCAAAAAAAAAATATAAATATAAATAAATAATATAACGAAATAAAATAAAATCCACGTTCCACACCTATACACAGGTTTGTATTGGGTCTTCTTCAGAGGTGGAGTTGATGGTGGAGACTTGGTTACCTTGACCTGGGGTTTACTGGACGGTGTAGGTTGACCCCTAACCTGAGTCTGAGCCCTAGGATTCTGCTTGGATGTGCTGGCTCTACTAGGCTCATTAACCTTTCGTTTGCCCTTCTCCTCAGCACTTGGCTTTTTCAGATTAGCAGTTTTGTTCATCAAATTTGTTGAGTTCATGCTAATTAGAGGTCCCTTTTCCTTTTGAGCAACAAATGAAATTGTTCTCATCCCAAATGTTTTTGTTGCACTAGAACTAAATCCTAGGCCCTCTTTTCTGAAATTAACTTTTGACCCTAACAAAACATTTAAGTTATCTGTTCCTTGGGTCATTTTCTCAATGGTTTTCATTTTATCCTCATTATCTTTCTGAAGTTCATCAATAGACTTTTTCAGCTCATTGTTGACATTGAGGACAACTTCATATTTTTCAGAGATGATTTTTACTTCACTTTCACATTTTTGAATCTTCAACTTCCATTCATCAATTTCATTTTCAAGCCTTAGATTCTCTTCCCTAGAAACCTTTAACTCAATTTTGATGTCCTCTACTTCAGAGCATGTGAGTTTCAGTTTATCATTTTCAGATTCCAAACAAGCAATTTTATCAGATAGAGTTTTATCATTTTGCATGGAATTGATTTTTCTTCTAAGATGCCTATTCTCTTTTCTAATATCATCAGCTCTATCAGCTATGTCATGATAAGCATCTACCCAATCAGCAATTGTGAAGTTTTCAAATCTAGTGATTACCTCATCTGTGTCATCCTCTCTATCTTCGGAGCTTGTTGCCATAAGGAAAATGGGCTATTCAGATTCGGCTTCACTATCTGAGCTGCTGCTGAAAGAGCCTTCATCTTCATCACTCCATGTGCTGATCATAGCTCTTCCCTTCTTGGTTTTCTTCTTTGACCTGTCCTTATGTTTCTGATTTTCTGGACAGTCAGCTTTCAGATGCCCTGGTTTCCTGCATTGATAACAGACATTAGCTTCATTTTTCTTTATAGATTTAGATTTATACCTTTTATCCTTTCGGCCACCATTGTATTTCTTCTGGCCGAACCGTCCTGCTCCCTTTCTGAGAAATCGCCTGAACTCTCTAGTCATCATGGCTATCTCAGATCGAGTCACATCTTCTTCTTCATTTAGGCTCTCCTCTGATGATGAAGAGCTGCTGGAGCTAGATTTTGTTGATTTGTTGGAACTAGCCTTCAGTGCTATCGGCTTTTTCTTCCTCTCGGCTTCATCTGTCCTTGGCATCTTTATCTCATATGCCATTAGTGAGCCAATTAGCTCATCAGCTTTAGTATTACGCAAGTCCCTTGACTCCTCCATCACTGTTGCTTTGGTGTGCCAAATGGGAGTCAAGGAGCGCAGAATTTTCCTCACTACATCATACTCTATCTGAGGTTTCCCAAAACCTCTGAGGCCATTGGTTATGACAGTCAGCCGAGCATACATTTCGCTGATGGACTCGTTCTGCTTCATCTTGAAGGCTTCATACTCAGATACAAGAAGATTGGCCTTCTACTCTCTTACTTGAGATGTACCTTCATGAATTACTTCCAGCGCATCCCACATCTCCTTAGCTGATTTGCAAGCAGACACACGGGAGAATTCTGTAGGATGCAGAGCGCACTGGATAGCATTTATAGCACTCCAATTCAGCGTGGACCTTCTGATCTCCTCCTTGGTCCATACATCTTCATTCGGGGACAGCTCATAAGGTCCCTTGCTGACAATCTTCCAAATCTCATAATCCTTAGCCCTGAGGAACACTTGCATACGGTTCTTCCAGTATGCGTAGTTTGATCCATCAAAGAATGGGGGCTTCGTTGTTGAGTGACCTTCGGGAATCATCCCTCGAGCATCCATCTCTGCCTATTCTCTTCGGGCGATGAGTCCCTGCAGAAGAGTTAGGCGCTGATACCAAGTGCTGGGTTAGATTGACGCAGTCTATCTCCACTGAGTGTGGATCTAGAGGCGGGGGTGAATAGATCAACTTGCCTAATTTAAAACTACTGTAAGTTCTAAAGTGGAATTTAGGCAAACATCTGTTAAGCTAAAGGAAGAATGCTAAGCAAAGGGTCGACCCCATGAAAGCCATTCACCATATCTATATATCGAAAGCTAGACATGAGCATGAGTGATGAAACCAAATAAGCTAAGCAAGAATTCCCATCACACACAGATCAAACAAAAACACAAACACACTGCACACACAATTTTTAGGTGGTTCGGTCAACGACCTACGTCCACCCCACACTGAACCGAGTATGGCTTCCTGCTGCACAACACAGCTTACGTCCGTTGGGCTTTACAGCTTGGCCAAACAATCCGCTGATACACAGCTTCGCTGGGCACTATAGCTTGCCGACCAGAGGATCAGATCCTCTGCAACCGCTGGGGAAATACAGCTTAACCCGTCCAGTGGAGACTACCACTGCAAGACCGCTGACACACAGCTTGAGGAAACAATATTCAGAAATGATAGACAGAATCAAAGCGAAAAAGGAAAAACCCAAAAGCAATGTAGCTCTAAAGAGCAAAGCTCAGCTCTGGTTTTGAACCACGAGACTGAGATACAAACTCTCTCACTCTCACTCTCAATCATCTCTCTATCTCTTCTTCTCTCGTTTTCTTCTTCTTCTCTATTTCTTCTTCTTCTTTGTATCTTTTCTCTCAGTGGATCGAAGGAGCCTTGCTGCTTTGGCTGTATAGACTTTCTATCCTTCTCTTCGATCTCCCTTCTTCTGTGGAAGAAGGCATGTATATATAGCAGCAGCAGCAGCAGCAGGCGTGTGCTCTCCACGTTTCCCGCAAAAGCATTTGGACCACGTGGCAGCATCCAATGGAGTGCCAGAACACGTGTCCTCATCTGGATACCTTGTTCTTCTCGGATCACGAGCCAGGTACCTCGGATCACGTGCCCTTCATTTATCTCTGCATTCCCTGTCAGACAGACAAGAACATATTCAGTTTAACTGTAAACCCTATACAGGCTTTGCAACCACGAGTGCAATGCAAAGTATGCACAACGCAGTGTATAGACTCAATGATCGTAAGGCTTCATGAGAAGGAAAGCAGTGTATAGACTTAGTAAATATAAAGGCTTCATAAGAAGGAAAAATAGTGTACAGACTTGCCCAAAGTATATACTTTATATGAAGAGGCAACGGCTGTACATACTTCCTATATGAAGCAGCCACTATACATACTCAAGGTGAAGACCGAGGCCAATGTATAGACTTTACTGAAGACAACGGACTCGAGTGCAGTGTACAGACTTGACTATGCTCACCCAATACCAATGTATATACTTGATGCTCAAAGAGTGGCTGTACAGACTTGATAACGATGCAGAACGAACGGATGTACATACTTCATGTGAAAGCCCAATGTACAGACTTTGAAGAACAAGCAGCTACAGTCCAATGTGTGGACTTGTCGTTCACTGGTGAGTGTACAGACTTCGAATGAAACACCAATGTGTAGACTTACCACCGACCATTGTGTAGACTTGAAGAAGTGAGACGATGGCTAAGACACTGTACAATCGGATGTATAGACTTTACTTAAAACAGTCCGATGTACAGACTTGGAATTTCAACTGAAGGGTGTATAGACTTGACCAAACAGTCCAGTGAATAGACTTGAATAGCTGAGGCCAATGTACAGACTTGCCACCGACCAATGTGTAGACTCGATCAGCATAAGGCACAGTATAGACATCAACTCTGCACATCGAATGTATAGACTTCAAGTGTGACGACCATTGTATAGACTTTGGATTCAAAGACCAATGTGCAGACTTTAGATTTGAAGACCAATGTGCAGACTTCAAGTTTCACTGTGGATGTACAGACTTTAGGAAATCAAGCGATGTGTAGACTTGAAGCTCCACGATGGATGTATAGACTTCAAATATCACTGTGGATGTATAGACTTTAGGAAATCATGCGATGTGTAGACTTCAAAGAAGTTGGCGATTCAATGTACAGACTTGATGAAGCGAAGCCAATGTACAGACTTGAGTGTAGCTAAAGCCTTGATCGTAGGAATAGGCAGGAGTGTATAGACTTCAGGTTTCAGAAACGAGTGTACAGACTTCACTTAAGAAACGTAGGGAAAGACTCCAATGTATAGACTTTGCCTTGAACGAAAGTCAATGAAGAATTAATAGACTTTCACGATGTGTAGACTTTGGATATGTGAAAGCTACAGTGAAGGAATGTACACACTTGACCAATTCAAAGGCGAATCGAGTGTACAGACTCTGAGTCCAAACCCAACGGCTATACAGACTTAGAATGTGAAGACTGATGTACAGACTTCATTAATCAAAGCATGAATGAGACACTGTACAGACTTAGCCTAAGACATGCATGAACTGACGCTGTAAAGACTCAATCTAGACAAGTCTGCTAAAGGAGTCGACCCATCAGAGGATGCGTCGACCCATGACAGTGAGAAATGCAAACAGCAGTGTATGAAATGCAAAGAACACATAGTCAATCTGATAGAGCAATTTCATCAAAGCAAGAGCAGTTGCCAATCAATCAAAACAATGGTGTTGCCAATGAAATAAAGCAAGTGTCAACATCATCAACATAGAGGGGTCACAACAGAACCAATAAAAGTTGAAATTTCCAATAGAGAATTCATTAATACCGATTTCACAGTTAAGGATTTAGCAAAGCTCTGAGAAATAAACGAATGCGTTGCTCTGGTATCAAATAGAACAAATGCTGGCTTATCAGAGACAATAAGTGTACCTTCAACAAGTCCACCTTCCTCATTGGTTTTAGTCTCAGTTTCCTGTAGGGCTTGAAGCTTGCCCTGTCGCTTCTGACCTCCTTGCAGCTTGGTTAGGGTAGCTTGGTCGGACAGGAGGGGACACTCGGGAATACGATGGTCCCGGCTTTCGCAGCGTAAACATGCACCTAGCTTGCGCCAACACTCCTCCATCTTGTGACCTGGCCAGTCATAAAACTTGCTAATAGTCTTAGACGGGGCAGCCGAACCTGCCTTCTTATCTCCATTCCTTGACTTCTTATCCTGTGGGAATCTTGACCCGCCATTGGGCCTCTTCTTGCCATTGTTGGGTTTGAAATTCCCAGAACTAGTGGTCTGCTCTTTCTTAGGGTTCTTTCCTCGGATCCACTCAGTCATTTCTAATGTATCTTCAAGAACTTGAGCTTTCCTAACATCTCGGCATAGGTAGAGATCTCCATCGGTGCCAACTGGTTAATATATTGAAGCTTCAACCTGTTCATAAAACGTTGGCCTTCATTTTCTCGGTGGATACCAAGTGTGTTGCATAGCAAGAAAGTCTGGCAAACTAAGCTTCATATTCTACAACTGATAGGTTCCTCTATTTTAGAGCAGTGAATTCTGGCGCCTTCTTCTCTTGCACCCGGTCCCAGAAGTACTTGCTATTAAAGTATTCCTTGAATTCGTCCCACGTCGCATGCTTATTTCCGAGCGTAGCTTCTACAGCCTCCCACCAAGCGCGTGCATCGCGTTCTAGCTGGAAAGTGGTCAAAAGGACTCGATCCTTGTCATTGCACTGTATTACTCTAAAAACCCGCTCTATCTCCTTCATCCAACTCTCGGCTTCATCGAGGTCCGCCGATCCACCAAAACGTGGGGGATTCAAGCCTCGGAAATTCCAGTGGAGATCACCGGCTCCATGGTGTGCTGCTCCTCCTTGGGTTACCTGTTGGAGGGCTTAAGTCAATCCCTGCACGGTTCATTGCATATCCCTCTATTGCACACGTTCCGCCGCCATCGGAATAAACTCCTACATGTGCCGAGAAAATTAATTAAAAATAGTCTAGTGAGAATCTTTTAGAGTTTATTAGTTAACTCAACCCCAAGTCTCTACCCAATCTTTTCGGGTTAGATCCTTAGACTTTAACAAGGTTATAGGTTCTACGACATCACTTATAAACCTAGGAACTTAAAAACCTAGGCTCTGATACCACAAAACTGTCACGCCCCGACGCGGAATATCAGAGTGCGGCAGTTATATACATTCATGATAAACAGAGCAATAACGGTATTAAAAGAACATAAATGCAAAAAAAAGGAATTAACCTAAAAGAAACCAACTTCTTTAGAAACAGGTGAAATAACAATGTTTCTACATCTACACCATCATAAGTCACGACTCAATAAAGAAAAGGTTACAACTCGAATCGACTGGTTTAAACTGACAACAGAACTATACGACCTGATAGACTAACACTACTCAGGTCCACTTCGGCCAAGGTTCACTCTGGTCTTTACTCTTGCCCATCCCCATCCGTTTGCGTTTCATCACCAGAGCTACCTGAAAAGGGGAAAAACTGGGTGAGCAAACGCTCAGTAGGCAATAGTAGGCAAGTTTAAGTAGTTAACCAAGTTAAATAACTATCATGCATGTGATTTATAACAAGTTAACATAAGAATTGATGGAAATGAAATTAACAGAATGAATTGAACTGAGATATATCAATTTCTAAAAAATTGGCCGATCAAGCACGCAAGCAAGTCATATCGAGATAAATTCCATGTAGGAATCTAATAAAATGTATAGAGAAAAAGGATGAATGTCATAGACACACGCTAGTCATGCACTCAGTGCAATGCCTCACCATGTCATTACAACTCCCCGGGGCACTAGTACTTTTCGAGCGCTCTTCCCAAGACCAGACCGGGCCCTTATGATGCGTTGGCATTGATTTGGTGTATCCAAGATCCCAAGTAATATCTAGACATCCATTGGAATCGGACAAGAATTCTAAGGTCAAGCTATGTAACTTAATCTCTAAGATCAAAGAGAATTCAGTAATAGACTGGAAATTCGTAAGATTTATGGCTTGTCAATGGCAAGAACCAAATCAGGATTTATTGTAACTTAAGCCCATCTTGGCTCAGCTTACTAGAATACACAAGAAACATGTGAAACAAGCTTCAGGCTGAGTTACGGTCATACATGGGCCGCAACAAGACAAAACGGTCTAACATGGACTGCTAAGGGCGATACTAGGCCAGAAGGAACAAGACCCAGAGTCAAGAATAAAAATGGTCCTACGTGGGCCGTTTACCACATGAAAATGGTCCACAGGGGTCGCCAAGCACAAGAAGGTTCCTGGGCCACAGCAAGGTAAACGGTCACCTACTGGGCCGCCCCATCCAGAAATGGTCCTTGGACGGCCGCTTAGAGGATGAAAATGGTCCAATGTCAACCGCAAACAATCTGGGCCCAGCAAGACTGGATTTGTCGACCTAATGGGCTCCTAGCCCGCCCAAGACATGATGGAACTTTGATGGGGACATCGAGGCAAGACCGTACGCATTTTTTTTGCATTTATGTCTTTTCATATTTGTATGTATACCCTTGTGTTATATGGGTACGCAATTGTAGGTCTTAGTGGGTTTATATGTAAAATTCCAATAGGACCAAGTAAGGGGGCCCTCAGCCCTTTCCCATTGGTCCATGTCACTCATGTGGGGCTGGTCAACCATCCTAGGTGGCCATCTAGAAGGGTTGAATGTCAAATGCCACATGGGTAGACAAGTGGTTAAATTGGTCCAAGGTAGGTCACCTACCTTCACCTACCATACCCCTTGGTCAAGGGGGCGCCCCTCTCCCCTTATTATTGTATTAATTTTTGTGCGTGTTTCACACTTAATCCCAGCCCTTCAATCCCCACCCCTAGATCCAGGGGTTCACATTGCATTTGATGTGAATCTTATAAAAGATTGTATTTTCATATGAATATTAATGAAAATTCAGGAAATTTGTTGAAAGGCCAAAGGCTTCTTGCGCCCCCAGCTCCTCCCCTCCGGTTCCTCTCCTCCAACCTCCAGTTCTAGAGTGGTTTCTACCTCCTATCCCCTCCCCTCTATCTGTTTGTTGTGCCTCGTAGGCACAAGCATGTGCTATGTCGCCTTGATGATAGCAATGCTATTTGGTTTTGATGATAGCAAGACAGTGAGTGGATTTGAGTGCATTTGATATTGTATTTTGATGATAGCAATGTTATTATGTTTTGATGATTGCAATAAACAAAGTGCATTTCTATGCATTATTATTCTTGAGCATTCTGCATATTGATAGCAACATGAATGATGATGTCTAGCATTGATGGCATTTGCTCTTTATATATGTGCATTGCATTCTGTCAGATATCATGTCTATGCATATATCATGTCTGGGTAGCAAAGTCTATACACTGGACTGTGTAATTGTGCATCATGCAAGTCTATACATTGGACTCTCGTTCAAGCCTATGCATTGTCTTAGGCTAAGTGTTTACAGCGTCTTAGGCGAAGTCTGTACAGCCGTGTCTTATGCTCCTAAGTCTATACATTGGTGTTGGTCATCAAAGTCTGTACATCACCTTCAATCTTCAAGTCTATACACTGGCTTATTCTTCAAGTCTGTACATCCACAGTTAAACTTGAAGTCTGCACACTAGTCTTCACTGTCAAGTCTGCACATTGGTCTTCGATTTCAATGTCCAATACATTGGGTTTTTACATGAAGTCTATACATTGTTGTTTGCAGTACAAGTCCATACATTGGACTGTTCATCAAAGTCTGTACATCAGACTGCTATAGTAAGTCTGTACAGTGAGTGATTCATTGGTGAAGTCTGTACACTCAACTGAACTTCAAGTCTAGACATTGCACTGTAGCATCCATTGTCTTCGTGTTGTTTTTGTTTGATTGTCTTCGTGTTGTTTACTGTAGCAGCTCGATTTGTTCTGATGAACTTCGAGTCGTTTCCCAGTGAACCCCGTGTCGCTTCACCTCGTGCTGTTCTCATCGTCTTAGTGTTGTTTTCACTTCGTGTTGTTTTCACTTCGTGTCAACTTCATCTTCGTGTCGTTTTCACTTCGTGTCAATTTCGTCTTCGTGTTGTTTTCAACTCGTGACGGTCTCTGTCATCTGTCTCCATGTCGTACTTACTTCGTGTCGGTTAATGTTGTTTCTGTGTCTTCGTGTCGTTTTTGTTCCACTGCGTGCAGAACATTGCAGCACCTCGTGTTGCTTTCTATGCCACCTCGTGTCGGTTCTGTGTGAACCTCGTGTCGCTTCTCTCTGTTTTCTAGTTGCATCTCGTGTCATCTTTTATGTCTGCTTGTTTAACTTCGTGTCACTTACTGTTGTTCCTCGAGTCTTTTTGTTTTAGTGTCACTGCTTCATCACGTGTCGTGATAGCCGTGTCACTCTTCTGACTTCGTGTTGGTTTTTCGCTTTAGACTTCGTGCCTTTCTCGCCTTGACCACACTTCGTGTTGCTTTACGTAGACCTCGTGTCTTGCTTGTTTGCAACCACTTTGTGTCGGTTTCTGTTGCCAGTCCATGTTGTTCTCGTGCCGTTCTCTTTGCTGTTTATTACGTCGTGTTGTTTTCTTTACTTCGTGCTGTAGTCATCGTATGTATCTCGTGTCGTTCTTCTTATTACCTCGTGTTGTTTTCATCTTCTTCGTGTCGTTCTCTTTGTAGTGTTATCTCTGTTACAGTGTGTATCTCGTTTCGTACTCAGTGCATCTAGAATTGCTACTACATACTTCGTGCAGATTTAGTTATTGTGGCCCTCAGTTTTAATGGCTTTCATCTCCTTGCAGGTCCGAGGAAGAAATATTCCCCAGTGACTGGCAGCACGTGATCCGAGGCTGGAATGAAGTCTGCTGAGAGACTGCCACGTGATCCGAATTTTTAGGGCGGGAGCTGTGGAAGCCACACGCGCCCTAGCTGCTGCTGCTGCTATATATGTGAGCCTTCTTCCACAGAAGAAGCGCGATCGAGTTGGCAAGAAGAAAAGCTCATACAGAGAGCCCCGATCTAGAAAAAGGAAGAGAAGAAAGAAAAGAAGAGAGCAGAGAAGAGAGTGAGAGTAAGAGCAGAAGAAGAAAAAGAGAGAGAAGAGAGTTGAGAAGAAGAAGAAGAGAAGTAGCAGAAGAAGCTCCTAGGAGAGTAGAAGAGAAAGAAAAGAGAGATAGAAAGTGAGCGAGAGAGCTCGTGGAGAACAAGGAAGAAGTTACCTGAAGATCTGTCTACTGGACCGTGGATCAAATCCAGGCCAGTCAGCTCCATGCGAGCCACATTTGTGTTATTTGTCTTTACAGCTTTCTGATCGCTGTGTATTTTTCTTTTCTTATTTTTCCTGTTTCATTTGGTTATCTGTGTTCTTCCGATCCTCAGTAGTGAGGTCGGGGTTCCTCCTGTTAGTTCAGGAGAAGGGAGATTGCTATCTCCGGTTGCAAGTAGCTGGGTGCTACTTGTGGTGTCCCTCCGGTTTGGAGGAAGGGAGATCTGATCTCCGGTTCTGGGCTTGTGGATTCAAGTCCAGGGGTTCCCTCCAGGTCTAGAGGAAGAGAGACCGTGCGTCTCTGGTTTGCTAGTGACTGGTGTCACTAGTGGTTCCCTCCGGTTGGGAGGAAGAGGGGAGGCTGTTCCCCTGGTCAAGCTGTGTGGCAACACCTATTGCAGACTGAGTCTGTTGTGTCTAGCGTGAGCTAGTGGAAGCCACACTTGGTTTGAGTGTGGGGTGGATGTAGGTCTGGAGGACTGAACCACCTAAAAACCCCTCTTGCATTGTGGTTTGATTGCTTATGATTTACTTCCGCTAGATGAATGCATAGGGGCGCTCCATGTGTTTGGCTTCGGGTTGAGAAGAAGAGTTAATTAGTCTTCTTAGAATGTTTTAATTTGTCAAGAGAGCGAAATTCTTGTTGAGCGACTCCTTGTCAAATTCAGCCTAGTTAGCATCCTAGTGATCTCACTGTATGCTTGTTTGTTTCTGCAACTGATTATTAGCTTTTAAGCTTATCTAGTTTGCGAACTAGTAATTCTAGTGAGCATCATATTTTAACTGGGCGAAAGTTTTTTAAAGGGTTATATTCATTCACCCCCCCTCTGAATACTGCACCGAACCCAACAATTGGTATCAGAGCGGGTCTCTGATCTAACAGATCTAACAATCTGCTGAGGATCCTGCTAACTGTTTAGTGCGTTTTCAGAGTGGATGCATTGTGCTCGTTGTCTTGTTTCACCGGTTTAGTGCTTTACCTTACCCATTTGGTTTTGCTGCATTTCCTGTCGGTTGTTTTAGTAAGTTGATTCTGTTTGCCATCTGTCCAAATGGATCGTCCTCCAATTTTTGATGGTTCTAACTTTGAAAATTGGCTAGGAGACCTAGTTGTGTATGTAGATTCCATTGATCCCAAACTATGGAGTTTACTATCCAAAGGCCCACATCGACTACCCAAAGACCAGACCAAGTGGTCGAGTGAGGACACGTTTAAGAACCGTGATAATGTCATAATTCTTAATATCTTGAGAGCTGCTGTTAATACTGATGTATATTCTTTTGCTCTCAGGTGCACATCTGGAAAGGAGATATATGACAGAGTCGTCTCTGCGCATAATCAGCAAGGTGATAGCTGCTTGATGGCCAACCGGGATGATGAAGATGAGATCTCATCTCAGGTAAGTTCTGAATCAGAAGGATACTCTTTCGATGAATTAATAGAGATGTATGAAAATTTGGTAGAAGTATCCAAGAAATTGAAATCTGAGAACAAAAAGTTGAAAAAGAAATGTGATAGAATAAATCTGAAAGATTCCTGTGAAAACTGTCCAAATATGAAAAAGTCTTATGATGCATGCATGCTAGATGTTCAGAATCTTAAGAAACAAAATGATTCTCTAAAAATTGAAAAACAAACATGCTTAGATAAAATGTCTGAACTTTAGAATCAACTGAATGATAAGAAAAATGAGCATCTAAAAGGCATGCAAGAACTAACTGAAGTTAATTCTGAATTGGACAAAATGAAATTGGAGAATGAGGATCTTCAAAAGAAGAATAAAACTCTTATTATCAGAATGAATGAAATCAATGAGGTTTCACAGTCCTCTTCTGCTAAATCAGATTGTAAAATATGCTCTGCTTTAAGAGAACGAAATGAAGATCTCTTTAGTGAGAATGAACGGCTAAATAAACAAATAGCCTCACTTAAAGATGATCACAAAAATCTGCTCGCTGAGAAAATTAAAGTGGAGGAAAGAGAAGAGGAATTAATTGAAAAACTGGAGCTAATGTCTGGAAGAGAGAGATGTGAGGGTAATGAATTTCAGACTAGAGATCTTGAGGAAGAAAACACTGAATTAAAAGCTGAAGTTGAAAAACTGAAGTGGTTAAACACTGGCTTGTCTGAAAGACTTCTCACCACAGAAAAAGGAAAAGTTGTTTATGATGAAAATTCAAAAAGTTTGAACAGTCTAGAACAAGAAATTGAGAAGTATAAAACTACAAACCAAGTTCTAAGCGAATGTGTTAATTGCAGTGAACAGGAAATATCCAGTTATGAACTTCACATAACATCTTTGAAGAATAAGATTCAGGATCTAGAAAAATCAGCATCCAATTCTGCTAAGAATGAAAGAAAAGTAAAAATTGTTGTGAAAATGAAGGATGACAATCCAAGAAAGGGGACAAGCTGTAGTCCTGATGTTAAGGAAACTACCAGAAACCAGTTATATACTACCTTTGTGCATAGTTCTAATGTAGCTGGTACCTCAAGGCAATCCCCAAAACAAAATGAAAATCATAAGTCACCTTCAAAACCTGTTTTCCAGTTCAGAGCCCAGAAAATAGAAAAACAAACAGAACCTGTTAGGGATAATCAGAAATTGAAAAGAAAGAGTCAAATAAAGAAGGTAAAGACTATTCCTGCTCACGAACAGAAAGCTGCTAGCTCGGTTGAGCCTGATGGTGCACACACTGTTCATGCTTCCTATACTCACTCACATACATCTAGGAACTCATATGATAGAAACCATGTTCCTAGGAAATCTGATGCCTCTTGTTACTACTGTGGTAGGCATGGTCATTATATGGATGACGGCAGAGTGATGATAAGTGATGATATGATGCATGATAAAACATTTCCAAATAATCATCACCACCCCAAAAGAAACATGTCTTCCTCAAACCAACATATCATTTGTTACAATTGCAACAGACGTGGTCATAAAGCTGTTGAGTGTTGGTTTAGGCCTTCATGGGGATTTACTGGCTCAAGAGGTAAGCACCCTAGGTGCATTGAATGTGGCAGGTATGGGCATGCAGTCAAGGACTGCTGGTTTGTTCAGGGAAATCATTTTAATTCCAAATTTGTAAGATTCC
Organism: Amorphophallus konjac; assembly: GCA_022559845.1. NCBI lineage: Eukaryota > Viridiplantae > Streptophyta > Magnoliopsida > Alismatales > Araceae > Amorphophallus > Amorphophallus konjac. The sequence goes on along the minus strand of CM040117.1, from coordinate 130,456,811 downwards.
CTCCAAACAAAAATTTCTTAGGCAGAAATAAAGTTGGTCTTAAGGAAAAGACTCTTGTTTGTTATGAATGTGGAAAACCTGGCCACCGAGCTTCTGAATGCTGGTGGGCAGGTAATGGTGAATCAAAAATTCATGCTTACAACAGAAAAATTCATGCTCAGTTTCATAGGTCTCATGTTGCTGTAGATATGCATCATAGGACCAGAAAATCTGTTGGTTCATGTCATTATTGTGGAAATTTTTGACATTCTATGTCTGATTGCTCTCTAATGGAATTTGATGACAATATTGCTAAGAAATTATTTAGAACACCTGATAGGGGTAATTCAGGACCCAAGACTTCTTGGGTTCCTGCAAAATCACATTGAATGACATGCTGCAGGTGTGCCTTGGAAATGAATAAGAGGGGTCAACCAATGCACTCAAAAAGAAAACCCCATGATTCAATTCAGGTCAGTTCTGAAATCTGTTTTAAATTCCATTGTCTGAAATTGTGAGCATGAAAATTGTGAGTTTCATGTTGATTTGCTTGGTTGATTTTTTTTTTCTTCATGTCTAGCTGATCAGTCTGCATTCCAGACTCAGCTATTGAATTCAATTCTGCATATCTGATGCTCTTCTCTTGCTATATGTTGAACTGAATTTGAATGCTTCTTTAGTGTATACAGTTGATGCACTATATAGACTCTGTGTCCATGCATGTGTTTTGTGTTAATGCATTGCATGCTTGTTATTGAATGCATACTTGGACTGATTGTGTATAGACTGATTGTCATTGCATGTGTCAATGATGCTGTTCAATGCATGAAGGACTGCCTTATGTTGCATTGTCCTTGTTAACCCTGGTATATCAAATGGTATGTTACTAAAAGGTAAGGAAATCTGCCCGGAGGTTCCTACCATGTGTGAGATGGTCTTTGAGACCAGGTCCTCCGCCTAGTACCATGGGTCTAGTTTTCATGAAGAACAGTGTACTGCATCATATGTTAAAAAAAAATCTGAAAATTTAAAAGGAAGATGATGCATTTGATAAATTCTCTCTCTGATTGAACAAAGCATGAATTCTTCTTGAGTATATTCTAAAATTATGAGCAGTTCATTAATTCTATTTCATGCACTTTGTCAGGGGGAGTTTGACTAATGTTGCATAGTCTGCATGTAGAACAGTCTACTGCATAGCATATTTTTGCATCATGGTGTCAGGGGGAGCTGAGAGATTATATTCAATTCATTGAACCCTATTTACTCCTCATTGTCCCCATTCATTTGATTCATATCTTTTGACATCAGATGCCATTGGACCATTTTGCCAATTGCTATCCTTTCCCCATCATTTTCACTAAACAACAGCTTTGCATCTGGTTTAGTACATTGAATGGTGATTATTGCAACTATTTTTCTATAAGAATCACACTCACAAATTGAAAGGAACTAAAGGTTTAACCTTTATAAATTAGAGAGTTAAGTGTCTGCACTTCAGAACTTGAGATAAAAGAAAACCTTTATAGCTCTTAATCTTTATCTCATGGTAAGATTAGAAAAAGTTTTTGTAATGCCAAATGTGTTGATCTGGAAATTTCTAGAAAAGGCTAAAAAGAGTGTGTACTGATTTTTTAAACAATCACTCTAAAAGAAGTAAGGGCAGCAGTAAATAAGATCATAATGCTATGAACTGAACATAGTGACAGAGCAATGGCTGAATTGCACTGAGAAATTGTGATCTCCTCCAATGAAGTAGGAGAACTCATAGTCATGAAGTGCTTCAGAATATCTCTGTTCAAAAGGTCAAATCTATAGAGGGAGTTCTCACTAAGTAACTGAGGGTACTGGCCTCTAATCAAGGTGTACCCTTAATGTCAAAAGTGAAGACTATTCTTTGTGGGTTTTGATCTGAAATAGGTCTAGTAGTTTATGCCTAGTAACTGGGGGTACTTGCCTCTGATCAAGGTGTACACCTAATGTCAACAGCATAAATGCCACTGATCTATTTACTCAGTTCAGGTTCAGAAATTGAAACATGAAAATCAAACTGCTGTAACCCTTTGAAAATCAAAAGTCTATGAGTGGAAATTGTTTTTATTAATACATATTCAAGTTGCCTCTCTTGAATTTCCTTGTTTAATCACAAAAGGGTATTATGTCTGACTTATCTATTAATACCATGTGCCCTAGATTCATTGCTATAAATGGAATCTAAAACTCTTTTTCAGGGGTCAGGTGTTTTACTCTAGAATTATAACTGTTAAACCTAAATCTTTGTCAAAATTGTATGTTGCTGATTTTTAAACTTTAACAGTGGTTTATAATCATGCTTCCTTTCTGAACCTATGATTCAGCTATTGTCAAGTGACCCTCCTACTTTCTCTACCTTGTTTATCTGTTCATATTCCTTCTCAAAGGGGGAGCTTCCGTTTAGGGGGAGAAATAATTCAGGGGAGTATTACTTTCAAGGGGAAAATGTTCTAGAGGAATTTGCATGCATATTACACTTTGCACTCATATTTTTACTATTTTTCTCTTTTTGATCATGTCAAAGGGGGAGAAAATCTTGTGTGAGACTCACTGTCACATTGTGTTGCCATCATCAAAAAGGGGGAGAATGTTTGTTGTGCCTCGTAGGCACAAGCATGTGCTATGTCGCCTTGATGATAGCAATGCTATTTGGTTTTGATGATAGCAAGACAGTGAGTGGATTTGAGTGCATTTGATATTGTATTTTAATGATAGCAATGTTATTATGTTTTGATGATTGCAATAAACAAAGTGCATTTCTATGCATTATTATTCTTGAGCATTCTGCATATTGATAGCAACATGAATGATGATGTCTAGCATTGATGGCATTTGCTCTTTATATATGTGCATTGCATTCTGTCAGATATCATGTCTCTGCATATATCATGTCTGGGTAGCAAAGTCTATACACTGGACTGTGTAATTGTGCATCATGCAAGTCTATACATTGGACTCTCGTTCAAGCCTATGCATTGTCTTAGGCTAAGTGTGTACAGCGTCTTAGGCGAAGTCTGTACAGCCGTGTCTTATGCTCCTAAGTCTATACATTGGTGTTGGTCATCAAAGTCTGTACATCGCCTTCAATCTTCAAGTCTATACACTGGCTTATTCTTCAAGTCTGTACATCCACAGTTAAACTTGAAGTCTGCACACTAGTCTTCACTGTCAAGTCTGCACATTGGTCTTCGATTTCAATGTCCAATACATTGGGTTTTTACATGAAGTCTATACATTGTTGTTTGCAGTACAAGTCCATACATTGGACTGTTCATCAAAGTCTGTACATCAGACTGCTATAGTAAGTCTGTACAGTGAGTGATTCATTGGTGAAGTCTGTACACTCAACTGAACTTCAAGTCTAGACATTGCACTGTAGCATCCATTGTCTTCGTGTTGTTTTTGTTTGATTGTCTTCGTGTTGTTTACTGTAGCAGCTCGATTTGTTCTGATGAACTTCGAGTCGTTTCCCAGTGAACCCCGTGTCGCTTCACCTCGTGCTGTTCTCATCGTCTTAGTGTTGTTTTCACTTCGTGTTGTTTTCACTTCGTGTCAACTTCGTCTTCGTGTCGTTTTCACTTCGTGTCAATTTCGTCTTCGTGTTGTTTTCAAATCGTGACGGTCTCTGTCATCTATCTCCATGTCGTACTTACTTCGTGTCGGTTAATGTTGTTTCTGTGTCTTCGTGTCATTTTTGTTCCACTGCGTGCAGAACATTGCAGCACCTCGTGTTGCTTTCTGTGCCACCTCGTGTCGGTTCTGTGTGAACCTCATGTCGCTTCTCTCTGTTTTCTAGTTGCATCTCGTGTCATCTTTTATGTCTGCTTGTTTAACTTCGTGTCACTTATTGTTGTTCCTCGAGTCTTTTTGTTTTAGTGTCACTGCTTCATCACGTGTCGTGATAGCCGTGTCACTCTTCTGACTTCGTGTTGGTTTTTCGCATTAGACTTCGTGCCTTTCTCGCCTTGACCACACTTCGTGTTGCTTTACGTAGACCTCGTGTCTTGCTTGTTTGCAACCACTTTGTGTCGGTTTTTGTTGCCAGTCCATGTTGTTCTCGTGCCGTTCTCTTTGCTGTTTATTACGTCGTGTTGTTTTCTTTACTTCGTGCTGCAGTCATCGTATGTATCTCGTGTCGTTCTTCTTATTACCTCGTGTTGTTTTCATCTTCTTCGTGTCGTTCTCTTTGTAGTGTTATCTCTGTTACAGTGTGTATCTCGTTTCGTACTCAGTGCATCTAGAATTGCTACTACATACTTCGTGCAGATTTAGTTATTGTGGCCCTCAGTTTTAATGGCTTTCATCTCCTTGCAGGTCCGAGGAAGAAATATTCCCCAGTGACTGGCAGCACGTGATCCGAGGCTGGAATGAAGTCTGCTGAGAGACTGCCACGTGATCCGAATTTTTAGGGCGGGAGCTGTGGAAGCCACACGCGCCCTAGCTGCTGCTGCTGCTATATATGTGAGCCTTCTTCCACAGAAGAAGCGCGATCGAGTTGGCAAGAAGAAAAGCTCATACAGAGAGCCCCGATCCAGAAAAAGGAAGAGAAGAAAGAAAATAAGAGAGCAGAGAAGAGAGTGAGAGTAAGAGCAGAAGAAGAAAAAGAGAGAGAAGAGAGTTGAGAAGAAGAAGAAGAGAAGTAGCAGAAGAAGCTCCTAGGAGAGTAGAAGAGAAAGAAAAGAGAGATAGAAAGTGAGCGAGAGAGCTCGTGGAGAACAAGGAAGAAGTTACCTGAAGATCTGTCTACTGGACCGTGGATCAAATCCAGGCCAGTCAGCTCCATGCGAGCCACATTTGTGTTATTTGTCTTTACAGCTTTCTGATCGCTGTGTATTTTTCTTTTCTTATTTTTCCTATTTCATTTGGTTATCTGTGTTCTTCCGATCCTCAGTAGTGAGGTCGGGGTTCCTCCTGTTAGTTTAGGAGAAGGGAGATTGCTATCTCCGGTTGCAAGTAGCTGGGTGCTACTTGTGGTGTCCCTCCGGTTTGGAGGAAGGGAGATCTGATCTCCGGTTCTGGGCTTGTGGATTCAAGTCCAGGGGTTCCCTCCGGGTCTAGAGGAAGAGAGACCGTGTGTCTCTGGTTTGCTAGTGACTGGTGTCACTAGTGGTTCCCTCCGGTTGGGAGGAAGAGGGGAGGCTGTTCCCCTGGTCAAGCTGTGTGGCAGCACCTGTTGCAGACTGAGTCTGCTGTGTCTAGCGTGAGCTAGTGGAAGCCACACTCGGTTTGAGTGTGGGGTGGATGTAGGTCTGGAGGACCGAACCACCTAAAAACCCCTCTTGCATTGTGGTTTGATTGCTTATGATTTGCTTCCGCTAGATGAATGCATAGGGGCGCTCCATGCGTTTGGCTTCGGGTTGAGAAGAAGAGTTAATTAGTCTTCTTAGAATGTTTTAATTTGTCAAGAGAGCGAAATTCTTGTTGAGCGACTCCTTGTCAAATTCAGCCTAGTTAGCATCCTAGTGATCTCACTGTATGCTTGTTTGGTTCTGCAACTGATTATTAGCTTTTAAGCTTATCTAGTTTACGAACTAGTAATTCTAGTGAGCATCATATTTTAACAGGGTGAAAGTTTTTTAAAGGGTTATATTCATTCCCCCCCCTCTGAATACTGCACCGAACCCAACACTATCTCCGGTGATCATCTGTGCCGCCGCCGCCGCCGTTCGTGCCGCCTACGAGCCGCCACGGAGCCATCGTCAAGGTTCTGACCTGTTGGACAGAGGTGACTTCCACGAATTCTTGTTGTCCGCCACGAGCTTAGATGGATTTTAAATTTTGAGGGTGTGTTCTTACCTTGAATCCACACCTCCACCTAAATTTTCACGTCCACACTCCTCCATTTAGTAATTTTCCATTTTCTTTAATTTTGTATTCCCAAATCTATTTTGTCTCTGTCTACAGTGACAACAGCTCTAAGTTTCTCATCTCCGACCACCTTTTTGACTTTTTCAAACCCTCCCAATTTTACTGGGAGTTCTGTCCATCATTCCCTACATCCACTATTTTTCTTGATTTGTTATCCGCCATCTATCCATTTTTCAAAATTCATGTTCTATCTCAGCTACAGTGCTTTCAACCCATTTCCAGATCCGATCCACTTCCAGTTCAAAAATCCTATCAATTCATAGCCACATCCAAACTTGTCAACACTAGTTGTGCTATTTTCCTAGCTTGATTTCCTACAACTTTTCTGAAGATCATTACTTCAGATTTGGACGTTCACATATCAATCAAAGGTAGTTCTCAAATAAGTTCACTACAGATCTGAGAGCCCGATCACTGTACAACAGCAACTCAACAATTCATTAAAGCCCATATCTGCGCATATCCAGGCTAGATCTTCAGGCCTAGATTGAAGGATTTGAAGTTATATTTTCAACGGCGCCAGTCTCGTCGCATTCCGACATCGGGGCTGATCGTAGCGTCCGTTCTCGCCGGGACGCGCGCTGAAAACCAGAAGTTACAGATCTGTGGCCGGTTATTCCGACCGGTGCCGATCGGAGCCGCCCGGCCTCCGGCCGGCGAACCAGCGTGCCGCCAGCCCGGGGAGCGCTTCCCTAAGTGTCCCCACTACAGCGGTGCCACCGGGTCCCACACGACCCCTCCGGACAGCACGTGGGCCCCACCGTCACTAGTTCGGGTGTTGCCGAATCAACGCGAGAAGCCGCCTGTCAACCCGAATTCGGTCCTCCCGGGCCCAGTTGTGTAGCCCTTTACCTCCCTGCGTGGAGTGGGCAATATTTCATTACTGTCATCATTGTGTAATATTTATCATGGGAGTACGAGTTTCGGCCAGGTCCGTCTTCCCCACGCCGAGCGCGTGGAGGTATCGCATTCGCTCCCTTACTTGGTATTTTGCTTACTTCATATATATTTGTTTATGCCGCTGCTAGAGAGCAAGTGTAGGGATATCTAGCTTGCTTTATCTATTCATTATCGCGGCTGCGAGAGAGTGCGAGACCGTCCTGTGACCCGATCCGGGCACACGAGAGAGCCGATCACCCTAGCTCATTGTCGGTTTCTCAACCGCGCACGTCCGACGCTTCCGTCGTTAAGGGACAGTCATGAGCTTGTCGTGTCCGTGGTCTCGTCCCGCATCAATTTGGTATCAGAGTGAGTTTGAGTCTAGGGTGTCCAAAACAAACAAAAAAAAAGAGTGTCATTTAAGTCTAAGTGTCTAAGTCGGTCTTAGGAGTTGCATTTGCATACCATTAATCGGTATATAAAAAGGTGTTGTCCGAACGTTAGGCTACGCCTATCGGGAAGGCCGCACACTTGCACGAGTGATCTTCGGATCGATTAACTCCGCCACGTACCGAGTCTTGGTGTCTTGTCCTTAGTGTGCATGCATCCCAAACCATGCATAGTCGGTCTAGTGTCTTGTCTAAATGGCCTTGCATACCCATTCCTAGGGATCCATTCCCACCTTTTCGGCACCAATGGCCAACCCATGTCGACCCGTCCAAGGTGATAGGTCCGTGTCCGAGTACATCTGGGACTATGATAAGTACCGGTTGGAATATGGCTTGGGAGAGGAGAGCACCACGACCGCATTTCAGTTCCGGAGAGGTTTGCGGTTTCACTTCCAACTTGAATGTCTTGTTCGCGACGCATTCTCGCTGGCGCAATCTTATAAGGTCGCTCTAGAGGTCGAGCCCTTTGAGTCTCATTTTTCTCGCTCTAGAGGTCGATCCCTTTGGCAAACATCTACCTCCCAACCGAGTCCCGAGCCAATCGGACTACCTAACCCAATTCCTTCACCACCCGAGAGTGCTCCATTGACACCCTCACCTTCCGATCTTAATTCGGAACCCTCTCATTTGGAGCCACCCAAGCCCCAGCCACCCGTGTTTCTAACGGGTACACTTTTCATAGCCGAGCCGCATCTTAGTTGGCTCAAGGGTGGCTTGATCCCACCTCCCTTCCTACCTATGGACCCCATCCTCCCTTTAGTGCCGGTGAATTCCTTCCATACCACATTTCGATCTAGTCACCATGTTGACACGTTGGATGATCTTGTCATGGGATTAGATTCACAATGGAAGTTGACGCACCTACTGGCCCGAGGCTTTGATCAACCCGCTAGTCTTAGCTTCACCCATCCGGCCTTAGGGTCCATTACCTCCGTGTGCACCGTGGGGTGTGTCACCACGGAGATTCTTATACTCCTCCCGATGCCAGTCGAGTCCGACTTCATTCCCTTTTGCCCAAGGGAGGAGTCTTATTTTCTACACATGTCCGTCGTCCCACCGCTCACAATGTATGACGGTGATTATGAATTCTTAAATTGGGACCGAGTCATGGGAAAATCCACTTCATGGGGTCATACCTTCTTCGACCCTTTTGATCCCCTCACTAGTGAATCTCCCGAGCCGCCATCTTCACTCCACTTCCTCCGCGGAGTTCACTATCAAGCCATTTCCACTCGGGCCAAGCAACCTCCACATAGTCATAGGTCCGAACCTTCATTCGGGGGTAATGAAAACTTTGGTTTCCCCGATCCATCTAAACCACCCGCACCTCTCGGACTTCCCACATCCAAGCCCAATATCCATGATTGGTGCATCGTCAAGTGTCTAGGAGTTCTCCATGTCATCAACCACCAGTTACGTAACATGCATGCATGGCACACGTTCGGGTCTCCTAGTCCACCGTCATCCATGTACGGGTCGGACCAACATTAGGAGTGTCTAGGGTCATAGTTGAGTCAATGTGCTTTTTCTTTGTGTGGTTTGTTTGCATGGTTTGTGTGTCGTTTGTTTGTCTGCATGTGTCTTGTGTCAGCTCGTTATCATTCTCTTATGAGTAAGAGGCGATTAGACTCACTCGACGAGTATGGGATCGGTTCTCTATCTATACTCGGATCTAGTCACCTATAGGGACTCAGCGGTGATTCCTAGTGAGTCTTCGAGCCGCCACCTCCCCTTTTGAGAGTGCCCCACCCGGAGTGCCCACCTTTAGGCCATAGCAGCTTGTGCATATCGAGTATATATGGAATGAGCAGGTGACGGTCACTTGGAGTGGAGCATACCCGCGTTACTTGGCACGGTGACTGATCCGCCAGAGTATTCGAGCATCCATACCCCTACTCGACGGGGTCGAGTTCCTCCCACCCGGGGAGAATTGATGAGGACATCGAGGCAAGACCGTACGCATTTTTTTGCATTTATGTCTTTTCATATTTGTATGTATACCATTATGTTATATGGGTACGCAATTGTAGGTCTTAGTGGGTTTATATGTAAAATTCCAGTAGGACCAAGCAAGGGGGCCCTCAGCCCTTTCCCATTGGTCCATGTCACTCATGTGGGGATGTTCAACCATCCTAGGTGGCCATCTAGAAGGGTTGAATGTCAAATGCCACTTGGGTAGACAAGTGGTTAAATTGGTCCAAGGTAGGTCACCTACCTTCACCTACCATACCCCTTGGTCAAGGGGGCGCCCCTCTCCCCTTATTATTGTATTAATTTTTGTGTGTGTTTCACACTTAATCCCAGCCCTTCAATCCCCACCCATAGATCCAAGGGTTTACATTGCATTTGATGTGAATCATATAAAAGATTGTATTTTCATATGAATATTAATGAAAATTCAAGAAATTTGTTGAAAGGCCAAAGGCTTCTTACGCCCCCAGCTCCTACCCTCTGGTTCCTCTCCTCCAACCTCAAGTTCTAGAGTGGTTTCTACCTCCTATCCCCTCCCCTCTATCTCCGGTGATCATCTGTGCCGCCGCCGCCGCCGTTCGTGCCGCCTACGAGCCGCCACGGAGCCATCGTCAAGGTTCTGTCCTGCTGGAAAGAGGTGACTTCCACGAATTCTTGCTGTCAGCCACGAGCTCAGATGGATTTGAAATTTTGAGGGTGTGTTATTACCTTGAATTCCCACCTCCACCTACATTTTCACGTCCAAACTCTTCCATTTAGTAATTTTCCATTTTCTTTCATTTTGCATTCGTAGATCTGTTTTGTTTCTGTCTACATTGACAACAGCTCTGAGTTTCCCATCTCCGACCACCGTTTTGAATTTTTCAAACCCTCCCAATTTTACTGAGAGTTCTGTCCATCATCCCCTACATCCACCATTTTTCTTGATTATTTATCCGCCATCTATCCATTTTTCAAAATTCGTGTTCTATCTCAGCTACAGTGCTTTCAGCCCATTTCCAGATCCGACCCACTTCCAGTTCAAAAATCCTATCAATTCGTAGCCACATCCAAACTTGTCCAAACTAGTTGTGCCGTTTTCCTAGCTTGATTTCCTACAACTTTTCTGAAGACCATCACTTCAGATTCGGAAGTTCACATATCGGTCAAAGGTAGTTCTCAGATAAGTTCTCTGTAGATTTGAGAGCCCGGTCACTGTACAACAGCAACTCAACAATTCATTAAAGCCCAGATCCGTGCAGATCCAGGCCAGATCTTCAGGCCTAGATTTAAGGATTTGAAGTTAGCTTTCCAACGGCGCCAGTCTCGTCGCATTCTGACATCGGGGCTGATCGCATCGTCCGTTCTCGCAGGGACGCGCGCTGAAAACCAGAAGTTGCAGATCCGTGGCCGGTTATTCCGACCGGTGCCGATCGGAGCCGCCCGGCCTCCGGCCGGTGAACCAGCGTGCCGCCAGCCCGGGGAGCGCTTCCCTAAGTGTCCCCACTATAGCGGTGCCACCGGGTCCCACACGGCCCCTCCGGACAGCACGTGGGACCCATCGTCACTACTTCGGGTGTTGCCGAATCAACGCGAGAAGCCGCCCGTCAACCTGAATCCGGTCCTCCCGGGCCCAGTTGTGTTTCCCTTTACCTCCCTATGTGGAGTGGGCGATATTTCATTGCTGTCATCATTGTGTAATATTTATCTCGGGAGTACGAGTTGTTGTACTCCTGGTTTTGATGATGACAACGATACGATAAGTGATATAGACACTTAAGTTTTAATAAATGTTTAACATGAACAAAAGGATGCAGGGTGCTCAATGCGTCAACGCCATCAACAAGGAGCGTCGACGCAGCGGCTTAAGAGATGCCAATATTCAAGGCAAGAAAGGCCTTAATGTACATGTCCGTGCGTCAACGCCACCCACTGGTAGCGTGGACGCAACAGTTCAAGTATCTCCTTGCAACCTCTGGAGTACCTTGGTAGCGTCGACGCTGCAGCTCGTTGGGTCGACGCAGCAGCTTGATGGATCGACAAGGTGACCAGAGGGTGGACGCAGCTGCACAATGCGTCAACGCACTCCTTGACGCAAGAAGGTTGAAGCCATCCAATTTCAGCTGTTGGAACACACCAATGCGTCAACGCAGCATGATGACAGCGTCGACGCAACACGTCTATCTGCTGAAGACCTGATCACTGGATCACCGATGCGTCAACGCAGCAGGATGATGGAGTCAACGCAGCAGACTTGAGTCTTGCTGGTAGAATGCCCTTGAAGGGTGCGTCAACCCTGTGAAGCAAGGCACATGATCCGAGGTGCCTGGCTCGTAGTCCCAGGATGGATGAGGTACCAGGATGCTGACACGTTGAAGCTGGGGCCTGCTACTTCACCACGTGGACCAATCAATTGAAGCTCTCTAGGGCGTCTCTGCCCTATCCTCCGAAGCCCCTGTTATTGGTATATAAATCCCTCTTCGTCTTCAGTGAAGAGGCTAATCACTCCAAGAAAGAAGTGAAGAAAAAGAGGCCATCTGAGAGCAGGAAGAGAACATGAGAGAGAGATAGGCCAGCAGAGAAGAATTCGATAGCAGAAGATGAAGATCGTGAGAGTGGAAAGAGTAGAAGAAGAAAAGAGCAGAGAACAGTAAGAGTGTGTGAGCTGAGAAGAAGAAAGAAGAGGAAGAAACGAAGAAGAAGACAGAAGTCTATTGAAGACATGTTCAGTCTGTTCGTGGATCAAATCCAGAACGACTATTGTGTCTCATTTCCAGTTTTTGATGCTGTGTTTTTCATGTTTCGTGTTTCTTAATTTTTTTTTGTTACTCCTATTGTGATTGTTCTTCCGAACCTCTGGACTGAGGTCAGATTCCTCCTGGTGGGTCAGGAGAAGGGAGGCTAGCCCTCCGGTTCTGGTCTTGCTGGTAGCAGGTCCAGGTGTACCCTCCGGGTTGGAGGAAGAGAGACTTGGGTCTCTGGTTGCTGGTGACTGGGTGTCACTGGTGTTCCCTCGGGTTGGGAGGAAGAGAGGAGGATGTTCCCCTGGTCAAGCTGTTTGGCAGCGTGTGTTCGCAGACTGAGTCTGCAGGTTACTAGCTTGTGCTAGTGGAAGCCTCACTCCTGTTGGGAGTGAGGGGTGGATGTAGGTCTTGGTGACCGAACCACCTAAAAAATCTCCTGTGCAAGTGATTGTACTTTGTGCGTTTGTTCCTTGCCTTCTACCTCCCCTTCACAGGTTGTGCATGCTTGGTTAGTTGTGTTATTTGGGAGTAATCTCTGAGCATTGTCTTCTGCTAAGTGTGCTTGGGTTGATTAGCTCTGCTTGCGAGTCTGGTGTGATCAGGTGGCTGCATTGTTGTAGTCCAACTATTTGATCAATTGTTTGATCATCATCTTCTCTTGGAAAGCTCATTAGTTTTTATTCCGTATATCTGAGCGTTTAGTGTTTTAATTCGGGCATACTTTTTTAGAGGGATACATTCACCCCCCCTCTGTATCCGGGCCTAGCACCCTAACAATTGGTATCAGAGCGGTGTCTGCTTAGAAGGTCCAGCGACCTGCAGATCCGATCATGCTGTCTTAGGTGCTAATTTGTTTCTAGTGCATCATTATTCCTGTTGCATTGAATCTACCTTCTATTTGTTTCAATAGCTCTTCCACCAGTCTTTAGTGGTTCTGATTTTAATCAGTGGCACACTGCTCTCCATGCTTATGTTATTGCTGTTAATCCTGATCTGTGGAAATTAATTTCACAAGGTCCTCACACCTTACCTACGAAAGTGTCCAAATGGACCGACAGACACAGATCAAAGGACGGAGAAAATCAGAAAGCCTTTAATCTGATGAAAGCAGCTACTGACAGAGCTTTATGGTCTTGCTTTCATGATTGCAGGTCCGCTAAAGACATCTTGGATATGCTGAAAAAAATTCACAGGGCAAATGAGGACAGTTGCATGATGGCTGACAGATATAATCAAGGCAGCAGTCAAGATGAAGATGATGATGATAATGAGGTAAATCCCTTTGAAAACTATACTTCAGATGATTGGGAAAATGCTTATGTCGAATTATTTGAATCTCATGAACAGCTAAGAAAATAATATAAAAAATTAAAGAAAAAGGTTGATCAAAATGGCTCTGATTTATCATGTGAAAAATGTTCAAATTTGAAGCAATCTCTTAAAGCCTGTGTGTCTGATAATCAAGGACTTAAGAAACATGTTGAATTGTTAAAATCTGAAAAAGAGACTCTCAAAAAATCTGTTATTGAGAGTGAAGGAAAATGTGAGGAACTTGAGCAAGAGAAGAACCTATTTGCTGAAAAACTTAATGCCATAAAATCTGTAAATGCAGAATTGCAAAGAGTTTTTGAAAAATAGCAAAAGGATTTGAAGGAATTTGAGGCTGGAAGAAAACTTGGAATTAACTCTGATGATCAGATTTTGATAAATGAATTAATTCAGAGTGACAGACTAAAGGAAGAAATTGAGAAACTAAAACAGCTGAACACCATCTTATCAGAAAGATTGCTGACATTTGAAAAAGGTAAATGTGTAGTGTCCGATAATTCAGAAGAAGTTGATGAGCTGAAAAAGGAAATTGAGAATTACATAATTGCCAACAAAGTCTTGAATGAAGCTGTCAATTGCAGTGAACAAGAGACTGTAAATTATGAGTTACACATTGCCTCCTTAGAAGAAGAAATCCAAGACTTGAGGAAATCTCTGTCTAAATTTGTTAATGGGCAAGATAATCTGAACAAATTGCTAGGAACAAAGGTTAACTTCCAGAAGGAGGGGTTAGGCTATAACCCTGTAAATAAAAAGAACTTTGAAAATAAAATTCAGATATCCTCTGTTTCTAGATCTATTTTTAAGAAAGAGGGACTAGGCTACAGTCCAGTCATGAGGAAGGTCGATGGATCCAATTTGAAAACTGGTTTTATTAAATCTTCTGAACAGGAAAAACCTTCTACTTCATCTCCACCTCAGTATAAAGCTAAGAAAATAGAAAAACTAGATAAAAATCAGAAAATGATTGGAAAACATAAAATGAATAAAAATGGTCCATCAGTGCATGCTGATCACAGTCTTCACACAAACTCACATGTATCTAAAAAGAAAACTTCATGCCATTACTGTCATAAACCTGGTCATTTGATGCATGAATGTAGATTGATGGAAAAGGATGATCTAAGTGCTAGGAAATATCATGTTAAAAATCTTTCATCTCAGAAAAGGAGTGTCACATGTTCTAATTATGGCAAATTAGGACACTCAGTTGCTCATTGCTGGTTTGCTAGTGGTAAGAAAACCTATTATTTATATCATGCTAAAATCCCTGCAAACCAACATGTTTTTAATAAATACAAATCTATTTTAATGAACCAGCATATCATATGTTCTAATTGCAACAAAATCGGTCACAAGACCTCTGAATGCTGGTCAGGTTCTTTTAAAAGAAATTCTCTCAAATGCTCTCACTGTGAAAAGCATGGCCACACAGTCAAGCACTGTTGGCATGCTCAGGGTAGAAAATTCAATTCTAAAATTGATAAATTCCCTGCCATTAGCAAAAAGTCTTTTGCATGCTATCACTGTGGGAAGCCAGGTCATAGAGTTGCTGAATGTTGGCTGGCCGGCCTTAGTAAACAAACCTTTTTCTCTGTCAATAAATTTCATGACAACAGTAATGTGCATAAAAAGAATTTGAAATCTGCTAATTCATGTCATTACTGTGGACAAATTGGTCATTCAATGAATAATTGCTACTTGATGAAATCTGATGACCATGCTGCTAGAAATGTGCTGAGAAAACCTGCTAGGAGTAATACTGTCATGTCAGGACCCAAGACTTCTTGGGTGCTTATCTGTGCAAAATAGTTTACTTACCTGCAGGTGTGCCTTGGAAGCTGAAGAATAAAGAGGGGTAATAAAACAAGGCACTCAAGAAGAAAACCCCTAGGACTGAAATTTTCAGGTAAATTCTCTGCATTTCCTATAATGAAATTCACTGCATATCTTGTTTGATGTGTTCTTGCACACTTGTCATCTATTGAACACTATGAACATTCATGTCTCTCAATGCTCATACTTAATTGTCTGTTTAGACATTGAAATGAGAATAAACCTGCATTCTGAAAAATCTGAAAAGCTGAAAATTGATCCATGCATGCATGCTCACATTTAAAAATCAGCCTTGTTTCTCATGAGCACATGTTGAGATATCAGTGCATAATTCAGATTGAGAATTGATTGGAAATCAGAACTACATGTTGAATTATTATGATTGACCTCTATGGTATATTAAATGGTAAGCTACCAAAAGGCAGGGAGATCTGTCTGGAGATTCTTACTATGTGTGAGGTGGTCTTTTAGACCAAGTGCTCCGCCTAGTACCATGGGTCATTTTGCTTATTAGGGCAGTCTAAATGTGCATGTATCACAATTTCATAGATTCAGTTTTCATGGCAGACATTGCATGATCTAAGGGGGAGCTAGCTTAAGATAAAATTCTTGGTGACAAAATGCTGAATAAAGTACAGAGCTGTTACTGCTGGTTGGAGGAGTGAGTTAACACAGTGTGGAAATAGAGTTAACGCACCAGATAGCTTATTCTTTGATAACCTTGATGTGGAGTGTCTGTGGCTGGTGGAGTTGGTGCGGACACCCGAGCAGTTGAGCGGCGCGACACGCCGAGCCACCGGTACCGCACACGGAGCACGACTCGAGCCACCTCAGCGTCCATCTGGCTCGGAGACAGTCTGGAGACTCCGCCTTGAGCCTCCCCATTTTTTATATTTAATTAGACTTTATTTGTGTGTAAGGTGTGTTTATTTCATTTTATACGGTTTGCAATTATGAGTGTACGAGGGGCTTATTTGTAAAATGGGACCCCTGGGCCCCATGGGACCCCCAGGCCCCCTCCCATTGGTCCATATCAGCCTTGTGGGGTTGGTCAACATCCAAGGTGGACATCTAGAAGTCTTGACTAGTCAATTGTCCACATGGGGGACAAGGGACCAAAATGGTCAACATTTCCAACCAAACCCACCTACCATGTCCCCCCCTTGGTCAAGGTGCGCCCACCCTCCCCATTTATTTATTATTTTTGTTGTGTTTTGATCAAACTTCATCCTAGCCATCCATTCCTAACCCCTAGATCCAACGGTGGAGGATGGATTAGATGGGTGACCTATATATGCTTGTATTTTCCTATTTTCATGAATTAATGCCATTTGAATTGGAAAAAAAGCTTGAAGCTCCAGCCTTGGTGCGCCCCCTTCTCCTCTCCCTCTCCCCCTTAAAGCTGTGAAAGCTTTCTTCTGGTGGTGAGACTCCACCCTATCAGTTCCGGTCGCCGCCGCCGCCGCCACGAGCCGCCGCCGCACCGTCATCGCCATCAACGGGGTTCTCCCCGTACAGTACCACAGCAGCTTGTTCGAAATTCACCGGTCTTCCCTGAGCTCATTTGGCTACCAACTTTGGAGGAGTTGTTCCTGGGATGTTCTTCTACATCCACAAAAATCAGGCCAGCATTCATATCACGTTTGCTAATTTTTGATTTTCATCCACTCTTCCATTTCAGTTCTGCCAGAGTTCTGTCTAGGTTCACCTCCGTCCTGTGTTTCATGTCTTAGAGCCACTTTTTGATTTCTGTTGGTTCGCCCAATTTTACTTAAGGTTGCATCCAGCCACCCCTTCATCCAACAAGTTTCTCAATTTTTGATTCACCCATCTCATATTTTCTAAAATTCGTTCTCAGACCCATCTACAGTTCTGTCCACCTGTTCTCAGATCCGACCACCAGTCACTCCACAAATCATAACAAATCGTAGCCACCTCCAAATCAAATTCTAAAAATAGTCCCAGTTCCGTGGTTTGATTCCCTACAACTTCTAAGAAGAGCTCAAGAGCTGAATCGGAGGTTTACTAGGCGGTCAATGGTGGTTCTCAGACAAGTGCCCTGCAGATCTAAGATTTTAGTTACTGTACAACAGGGACTTGTAAATTCAATAAAGTTCTGATCCGACCAGATCCAGTAGATCTATCTGAGTCTAGATTGAAGAATTTGAAGATATCTTACCAACGATAGCTCATGCGTCCCGATCCGACGTCGGGATTGATCGCAGCGGCCGTTTTCGCCGGAGCGCGCGCCGGAAAACAGAAATCAAAATCCGTGGGTAGCTAGTTCAACAATTGGGAATCGGGGCCGATCGACCCCCGATCGGTGTTCCCGGCCGACCGCCGTCCGTGGAGGCGCGCCACCAGGGGTCCCCATCATAGTGGGTCCCACCCCCGTAGATCCGGAGGACAGTGCCATCCGTGGGCCCCGCGGGCCCGCAGAAGCCGTCGTTCGGAAAGCACGAAAACACGGAGTTCGACACCGCCGGGCGACATCAAGATGCTGCCCGTCAACCCGAGTTGCGTGATTCCCGGACCCCACATGTGACCTTTTACCTCCCTGCGTGGAGTGGGTCGACTTAGTGTATTGCTGTAATCATTGTTAACCGGGAGTCCGTAATTCGGCCGGGGTTGTCTTCGCCACGCCGGGTGCGTGGAGGTAAAGGTCTCAACTTCTCGGCATTCGCTTGCTAGTTTAGTATATGGTCTTTCACCGCTGTCGAGAGTGTAGGTACTAGCCCGTGTGTCCATGTCACCGCTGTGAGAGTGAGAGTGACCCATCCCGCGACTCGATCCGAGTCCGGAAGTTAAGTCGGACTACCCTTGACCTTCGCCGGTTCCTTAACCGTGCACGGTCCGCGCTTTCCCTCGCTTGAGACGACGAGTGAGCTTCCACTTCTGTTAGCGATGTTTCGCCACTAGGAGCTCGTAGTGTCGGGCTTAGTGTCTTCCTGGTGTGTGTTGCTGGTCGTGTCTTCATCTAGAGTCCGAGGGTGGCACCATATAGTGTCGTCTCTCGTGTCCGTCCCGCATCAGTTTGGTATCAGAGAAAGTCGAGTCTAGGGTAGTCTTTGCATATGTCTTACATGCATCATGGTCTAAGTCGAGTCTAGGATCATCATTATTTTCAAAACAAAAAAAAAAGAGAGTGTTTCAAATTGCATTTCACCCAATAGCTCGGTATATTAAAAGGCGTTGCCCGAACATTAGGTTATGCCTATCGGGAAGATAGCATACTTGCGCGAGTGATCTTCGGGTCGCTTATCTCTGTCACGTACCGGATATTGGTTAGGTCTAAGTGCATCCTTTAGTGAGTGTGTGCATTAGTCGGTGTCTTCTAGTTCGTGTGTAGTCCTATAAGAGTCAGTCGGTCTTGTCCAAGTGTCGGCATGTCTAACATGTAGTTCCCCAGTTTCTCATGGAGTCCCAATCACCCGGGCGATATGACCGTTGGCCCACCCATGGGCTTGGCAACCATCCTCTCCGCTTTTGTAGGCCTGAAGCCTCAGATTTTTTTGGCTCCAATGACCCAGGCACCTACCTCAAGTGGGAGGCCACCATGGACACATACTTTGATTGTTATACTATGTCCGGGGCCATGCAATTCTCTTTCTCCAAAGAGCGGCTTCTTCATGAGGCTGCCGAAAAGTGGGATTACATCGAAAGAATGAGAGAGGTTAGGGGGCAATGGCCCATCGAGTCATGGTGGGACATGAAGAGAGAGCTTAGGAAGGTCTACGTGCCCCAACCGGTCACCTCCAACCGGCCCCACCCAATCACTTCCAACCAAGTGGGTTCTAGTCGGAGGCAAAGAGTCCCACATGTAGATGAGCCAAGACCCAATCCTAGGACGGTTGACTACAGGCGAGTCCACCATGATATCCCTATTCCAACCCACTCCGTTGCCGAACTTATGCAAATGATTTTGGACCGGTTAGATGGGGTGGATAGGACACGTACTCCTAGTGATGTACTCCAACCCGAGCCTAAGGAGGTCATCGCCGGTAGTCTTAACCCGGCCCCATCAACGGAGTCCCCAAGCCCTCTCCCCATCATAGTGGATCCTCTTCTCCCACCCACGAGAGCCCCATTGCCTACACCCCCTATCTGTCAGGAGGATAAGGGTAGGGACCCACTTATCAGGGAGCGTAGTGGGTCACGACAGTCGTGTTATCGCTGCCAGGGGTTCGGCCACTACGCCGGACAATGTCCCACTCAGACATCTCTAGCCATAAGGGACAAAAGGGTTGGAGAAGCCCCACTCTCCGATCTTTATTCTAAGCCACCTCAGCCCGAGCCACCCGTGTTTCTAACGGGTATGCTTGTCATAGCCGAGCCGCTTCTTAGCTGGCTCAAGAAGGGCTTGGTCCCACTTCCCTTCCAATCTATGGACCCTATCCTACCTCTGGTGCCAATCAACTCATTCCATATCACTTTCCGGTCTAGTCACCATGTGGATACAATGGATGACCTTCTTAACGGATTAGACCGGCAATTGACATTTACGCACTTGTTGGCTCCAGGCTTCGACCGACCCACAGGTCGTAGTTTCACTCATCCCGCTTTAGGGTCCATCACCTCCGTGTACACCGTGGGTCATGTTACCACGGAGGTTCTTCTACTCCTCTCTATGCCGGCCGAGTCCGACTTCATTCCCCTTTGCCCAAGGGAGGAATCTTACTTTCTACCTATGACTGTCGTCCCACCTCTCACAATGAATGAAGGTGATCATTTACACCTCCAAGATTTCCAAATGTGGGACAGTGATTTGTGGAAGCCTAGTTCGAGGGGTCATACCTTCTTTGATCCCTTCGACCCATTCTCTTGTGGACCCCGTGACCCACCATATTTACTCCACCTTTTTGAGAGAGTCCACCATCATACCCCCACCGTCTCATCTCCCTTCATGGATGAAGGAGATCAACAACACCTTCTAGACTTCCACACATGGGATCTTGAGATGAGGGAATCCATATCGAGGGGTCACACATTCTTTGATCCCTTCGATCCCTTTCTTAGTGGGCCCCTTAGTCCACAATCTCCATTCCACTTCTTTAGGGGAGGTCACCATTATACCCCTCCCCCATGGACCGGGCCATCGGCACCCACCGAGTCCGTTCACGGGCGAGAGACACCCGACCCTCCTGTTCCACCCAAACCTCTCAAATCCAAAGGACCGTCTTATGGTTGTACCGACATTCAGCCACACTTAGAGTATGCATGGCACACCTTCGGATGTCCAGGACCACCTTGCATATGATTGGGTCGAACTAACATTAGGTTTGTTTAGGGTTGTGTGTGCATCCGTGTGTTTTTATTTTGCTAAGCATTTTAGGAGTGCATAGTGAGTCTGCCGAGTCTAGTGCTAGGCATGTTAGGAGTCTGCATGAGTGAGGCCAGCAATGCACGCTACAAAGAGCTAGCCGATGCCCATCGACACCACCGAGAGTTCCACGAGGGCGAATACGTCATGATCAGGGTAAGACCTGAACGGTTTCCCTCTGGAACCGTTGAGAAGTTGCAAGCTCGCGGAGCCGGTCCCTTTAGAGTGTTGAAACGCATTGGATCCAATGTGTATGTTGTGGACTTGCCCGAGGAATATGGTATAAGCTCTACCTTCAATGTATCGGATCTTGTTGCATATAGGGACCCAGCGGTGATCCCTAGTGAGCCTTTTGGGCCATCTCCTCCCCTTGAGAGTGATCCCACACCTGAGTGTCCACTTCCACCTCCAGTCCCTTTTTCACGGCAGCGTGAGCATATAGATCGTATACTGGACGAGCAAGTGACAGTTACCAGGAGAGGATCTTACCCGCGCTACCTAGTGGGATGGAGAGGACGGCCCGCTACCGAGGACACATGGATCACACATGGCGAGTTACAGCAGATTGATCCGGACCTTCTGGAGCGATACAGGAGCGATGCAGACCCTTACTCGACAGGGTCGAGTTTCTCCCACCCGGGGAGAATTGGTGCGACACCCGAGCAGTTGAGCGGCGCAACACGCCGAGTCACCGGTACCGCACACGGAGCACGACTCGAGCCACCTCAGCGTCCATCTAGCTCGGAGACAGCCTGGAGACTCCGCCTTGAGCCTCCCCATTTTTCATATTTAATTAGACTTTATTTCTGTGTATGGTGTGTTTATTTCATTTTATACGGTTTGCAATTATGAGTGTACGAGGGGCTTATTTGTAAAATGGGACCCCTGGGCCCTATGGGACCCCCAGGCCCCCTCCCATTGATCCATATCAGCCTTGTGGGGTTGGTCAACATCCAAGGTGGACATCTAGAAGCCTTGAATAGTCAATTGTCCACATGGGGGACAAGGGACCAAAATGGTCAACATTTCCAACCAAACCCACCTACCATGTCCCCCCCTTGGTCAAGGTGCGCCCCCCTCCCCATTTGTTTATTATTTTTGTTGTGTTTTGATCAAACTTCATCCTAGCCATCCATCCCTAACCCCTAGATCCAACGGTGGAGGATGGATTAGATGGGTGACCTATATATGCTTGTATTTTCTATTTTCATAAATTAATGCCATTTGAATTGGAAAAAAAAGCTTGAAGCTCCAGCCTTGGTGTGCCCCCTTCTCCTCTCCCTCTCCCCCTTGAAGCTGTGAAAGCTTCCTTCTGGTGGTGAGACTCCACCCTATCAGTTCCGGTCGCCGCCGCCGCCGCCACGAGCCGCCGCCACACCGCCATCGCCATCAACGGGGTTCTTCCCGTGTAGTACCACAGTAGCTTGTTCGAAATTCACCGGTCTTCCCTGAGCTCATTTGGCTACCAAATTTGGAGGAGTTGTTCCTGGGCGGTTCTTCTCCATCCAAAAAAATCAGGCCAGCATTCATATCACGTTTGCTAATTTTTGATTTTCGTCCACTCTTCCATTTCAGTTCTGTCAGAGTTCTGTCTAGGTTCACCTCCGTCCTGTGTTTCATGTCTTAGAGCCACTTTTTGATTTCTGTTGGTTCGCCCAATTTTACTTAAGGTTCCATCCACCCACCCCTTCATCCAAAAATTTTCTCAATTTTTGATTCACCCATCTCATATTTTCTAAAATTCATTCTCAGACCCATCTACAGTTCTATCCACCTGGTCTCAGATCCGACTACCAGTCACTCCACAAATCATAACAAATCGTAGCCACCTCCAAATCAACTTCTAAACATAGTCCCAGTTCCGTGGTTTGATTCCCTACAACTTCTAAGAAGAGCTCAAGAGCTGAATCGGAGGTTTACTAGGCGGTCAACGGTGGTTCTCAGACAAGTGCCCTACAGATCTGAGATTTCAGTTACTGTACAACAGGGACTTGTAAATTCAATAAATTTCTGATCCGACCAGATCCAGTAGATCTATCTGGGTCTAGATTGAAGCATTTGAAGATAGCTTTCCAACGATAGCTCATGCGTCCCGATCCGACGTCGGGATTGATCGCAGCGGCCGTTTTCGCCGGAGCGCGCGCCGGAAAACAGAAATCAAAATCCGTGGGCAGCTAGTTCAACAATTGGGAATCGGGGCCGATCGACCCCCGATTGGTGTTCCCGGCCGACCGCCATCTGTGGAGGCGCGCCACCAGGGGTCCCCATCACAGTGGGTCCCACCCCCGCAGATCCGGAGGACAGCGCCGTCCGTGGGCCCCGCGGGCCCGTAGAAGCCACCGTTCGGAAAGCACGAAAGCGCGGAGTTCGGCACCGCCGGGCGACATCAAGATGCTGCCCGTCAACCTGAGTTGCGTGATTCCCGGACCCCACATGTGACCTTTTACCTCCCTGCGTGGAGTGGGTCGACTTAGTGTATTGCTGTAATCATTGTTAACCGGGAGTCCGTAATTCGACCGGGGTTGTCTTCGCCACGCCGGGTGCGTGGAGGTAAAGGTCTCAACTTCTCGGCATTCGCTTGCTAGTTTAGTATATGATCTTTTTTCGCTACCGAGAGTGTAGGTACTAGCCCGTGTATCCATGTCACCGCTGTGAGAGTGATAGTGACCCGTCCCGTGACTCGATCCGAGTCTGGAAGTTGAGTCGGACTACCCTTGACCTCCGCCGGTTCCTTAACCGCGCACGGTCCGCGCTTTCCCTCGCTTGGGACGACGAGTGAGCTTCCACTTCTGTTAGCGACGTTTCGCCACTAGGAGCTCGTAGTGTCGGGCTTAGTGTCTTCCTGGTGTGTGTTGCTGGTCGTGTCTTCATCTAGAGTCCGAGGGTGACACCATATAGTGTCGTCTCTCGTGTCCGTCCCGCATCAGGAGTGAGTTGACGCTATGGTGAAACTGAGTTAACGCTGTGGGCAACTGGGTTTTGAAATTGAACAAATGTTTGTGATGTCTAGATGGATGAGTTGACGCAGTGACGAGGGTGAGTTAACGCAGCTGTGCCTTATTAGAATCTCAGGGTTACATCTTCCTCTTTTGGAAACTTCCTTCTCACATCAACTTGCTCTGTCCATATATCCTATCCTTTCCGTTCTTATCCCACAATAAAGCTTCCTTGACATCCGTGTATGGGAAAAATCTCTAGAGCACTGAGATATGTAGATGATGTCTTAAATTCAGGGGGAGTTACAGTGATAATTCCTGTGGAATATGAGATATATTTTGAATTGTTCTATGATATATTAATGATAGGAGATCCATAATTCTTATGATGTTTGAATTCAAGAACTTTTGAACCCAATTATGCACTATATATGGAGCAAAAGCTCAACAATTTAATAAAACCAGGACCTCATCATCTCTCGATCCTTATTGTTCAAAAGTAAAGAAACCAATGTGTGTAGAGGAATTTAATAATTGTATTGATGATGAACTCAGAAATTGTTTATAAACGCTAAAGATGCAATCTATTCACATGTAATATAATGCAGAGCAATGGTAGTTGCTCACTGAGAAATTAGCCCTATGCACCAAAGAAGTGCTGAAGAGCAAGTCATGAGGTGCGCTACTATCTCTGTCTTCAAGAGAAAAACAAATCATTCCAGAGCAATGGTAACTATCAACTGAGAAACTACCTTCAAGCACTTATGAAGTGCTGATAGGCATGTCATGAAGTCAGTTGCCACCTCTGGTTAGTCAATGCAGAATAGTTTGCTATGCTGAGTAACCGGGGACTCGGGTGTCTGATGAACATGTGTACCCGTGTCAAAATGCTAGCAACACTTGACTGCAAATGAAAATGTAAAAAGAAGTTGAAAATGCTGAAAATGTGAAAACAATTAAAACATGTGAGTTTGGTTGATCTGATGCTCCTTATTCAACTGAGTCTATCGTCAATACCAGTTAAATTTCTCTCTATCTAAAAGGCTTCTTAAAATTGAAAGATATAAGAGTCAGAAATGAAAATGGTTCTAGTGTGAAAAGAGTTCTATTTTTTCTCCAGGCAGGTGGCTTTAGTGGTTCATGGCTTCTAATTCAATGTTTTAAGATTATTTCTTCTCCTTATCATTAAATGAATTAGAGCCTATTTACATACATCTCATTCATGGGAACTCGATCTGCAACACTTAAAATTCCTTGAATATAAGCCTGATTATCTCACTATCTTAGTACCTTAAGAAAATCCCTTGAACGGATGTCTCTCTGACTACTTGTCTTGTGTTTTCTGTTCACATATTCCGCACTGCGTAGACGCAATGCCCCCTTGGCGTCCACGCATTGCCTCTAATACAACTTTCTTCAACCCGGTTCACCGACTTGAACCGGCTGAACCATTCACTAAAAGGGTCTTCGTAGCCTCTTTGAAAGAGTAGCTTGACCGACACTCGTCTCCACTCCGTTCGAAACCCTTGGACGGTTTACCTTCCGTGTTCTCCAAACACCCTCCCACACCATTTCTTGTCTCCGATCATCTTCGGCAAGGGTGCTCAGTCGGGAAAGCTGTTGATGGAAGAGCAATTGAGGGATTCGAGTGCGACACAGTTGACGATGGACTCACTCACAGAGGATGCGCTTGGTGCTCCAGTGGCCAACCCTCCAGAAGTGACACCATCTACAGCTATTTCCAGGAAGCGCAAAGGAAAGGAGAAGGAGAGACGTCCTCGGAGCCCTAGTCCGCCGGTCAAGAGAAGAAAGTCCTCAAAATCGATATCATCTGAACCACGCACCTCTTCTGGTATAACGGGAAAGAAGAAATCCAGGTCTTCTGTTGTCATCAATATAGAAGAACCTCTCAAGGTTCTTATCCCCAGGTACATTGTAAGTTCCGATGAAAAGCTACTGACTGCATTTCCTGAGGTACGGCCTGCATTAGAATTTTAAGGCTGGTGGAAGTTTGTGACGAAGCACACTGTTTACTATCCTACTCTCGTTAGGGAATTTTATCAGAATTTGAAATATGAACCTAAGATTCCCAAATTGTCCTCCACTGTTAGAAATGTTCATTTTGAGTTAACTAGTGCCCTGCTTGCTCGAGTTTGGAAAATACCAATGGGAGGAGCAAAGCTTCATTCGTATGAGCTAGATGAACATGAGGCGTTTGCTGTTTTGACTGGGTTAACCAAAGACCCCTCTGACGTGAAACAGACATACCTGTCCAGTCTGAAAGCTAATAGATTTATACCATCTGTCAGACTACTTCATCACATATGCACATCTATCATCACACCTCAAAGTAGTGGTAGAGAAAGAGTCACAGATATGCAGCGATTCCTGTTGTACTGCATGCTAAAGGAAGTGAAGATTTCTTTAACTGATGTTGTAGTTCAGACAATTGGAACTTGTCTTCACCACTCTAGAACACTACCTTATGTAGCACACCTCACATCAATTTTCAAAAAGATAGGAGTGGATTTTGGAACTGAAAAGAAACATGTTATCCCCAAAGGAAACATATATTCCATGTCTTACGTTCAGAGATTTATGGGCTTCAAAGTCATTGATGGTAAGGCTGTTAGAATCCTTCCCAGTCAGAAATCAGCTCAATCAGAAATAGGACAGGCATCAAGAACAGTCACTGTGGATGATAGTCAAGTGAACAGGACAGAGATACCAATTCCACCTGTGGTGAGAGAAGGAAGACCAGAGGGTAGTTCAGCAAGAGGAGAGCATGAGGTTGAAGAAACATTTGTGAGATCATCAAGCCCTCAGTTGGAAACTGGGGAACCCAGTGGCTCTACACCTACAATGGAAATTGGTGTTTATAGGAGGCCTTTTCCAACTTCTGATGCAGCTCCACCACCAGCCATTGTTGAAGAGATGTTTGCTCACATGTCAATGATGTTGCAGCGTCGGGATGCAAAGATGGACAAGCTAATGGAGTTTACAAATTATCATCTCAACAAACTGACTGCTCGGGTTATACAATTTGAAGTCTCTGTCTTATCCGAGTGGCAAAAATTCTTACTCTCCAAGATGCTATCTGACCAAGCTACAAGGTCCGTCTTGAAACACCAATCATCTCTACTTGACAAACTATCAACATTGGTGACCGACATACACAGCAATCAATCTTCATTTTGTCAATCCCTTGCCAAGATTACTGATCTTTGTTTTGATGTGAGGATTGCTGTTGAAACCATCAAGGGTCCTATTAATGCTCTTTCCCAATGCATCAAAGCTATTTTAGGCAAGATTGACACTGTGACAGACACGCTTAACTCTCTTGGAAATCAACTGAAGAACACCAAAAATGTCCAAGATGATATGTCCTCTGCTATTGCACATGTGAGGACCACACTGCAACATGACTTAGCTGCTATATCTCAAGACATTCACACGTTGCTGGGCAGAGATCAATCTACTACTCCACGATCTAACTCTACTCCAAGTCAACCACCAAGGGCTCACGGATCTTCTTCCAGTTATGGCAGATTTTTCAATTGAGGCCTCATACCAGATCACGTACTGCCCCCTTCATGATGATGTCAAAGGGGGAGAGCAGCATGAGTTCAAATGATAGCATATGTAGCATATGTTTCTTTTTGTAATTAAGCATACATCACAATGTAGCTTCATGAATTACAGATACTTGAATACAATGTAGCTTCATAAATTACAAATACTTGTACTTCTGATTGACAGATAACCATGCATTTGTTTGATACCTCATCCTTAAAACAGTCCAGAGTTGCCATCATCAAAAAGGGGGAGATTGTTGTACTCCTGGTTTTGATGATGACGACGATACGATAAGTGATATAGACACTTAAGTTTTAATGAATGTTTAACAGGAACAAAAGGATGCAGGGTGCTCAATGCGTCAACGCCATCAACAAGCAGCGTCGACGCAGCGGCTTAAGAGATGCCAATATTCAAGGCAAGAAAGGCCTTAATGTACATGTCTATGCGTCAACGCCACCCACTGGTAGCGTGGACGCAGCAGTTCAAGTATCTCCTTGCAACCTCTGGAGTACCTTGGCAGCGTCGACGCTGCAGCTCGTTGGGTCGACGCAGCAGCTTGATGGATCGAAAAGGTGACCAGAGGGTGGACGCAGCTGCACAATGCGTCAACGCACTCCTTGACGCAAGAAGGCTGAAGCCATCCAATTTCAGCTGCTGGAACACACCAATGCGTCAACGCAGCATGATGAGAACGTCGACGCAACACGTCTATCTGCTGAAGACCTGATCACTGGATCACCGATGCGTCAACGCAGCAGGATGATGGAGTCAACGCAGCAGACTTGAGTCTTGCTGGTAGAATGCCCTTGAAGGGTGCGTCAACCCTGTGAAGCAAGGCACGTGATCCGAGGTGCCTGGCTCGTAGTCCCAGGATGGACGGGGTACCAGGATGCTGACACGTTGAAGCTGGGGCCTGCTACTTCACCACGTGGACCAATCAATTGAAGCTCTCTAGGGCGTCTCTGCCCTATCCTCCGAAGCCCCTGTTATTGGTATATAAATCCCTCTTCGTCTTCAGTGAAGAGGCTAATCACTCCAAGAAAGAAGTGAAGAAAAAGAGGCCATCTAAGAGCAGGAAGAGAACAGGAGAGAGAGATAGGCCAGCAAAGAAGAATTCGATAGCAGAAGATGAAGATCGTGAGAGTGGAAAGAGTATAAGAAGAAAAGAGCAGAGAACAGTAAGAGTGCGTGAGCTGAGAAGAAGAAAGAAGAGGAAGAAACGAAGAAGAAGATAGAAGTCTATTGAATACCTGTTCAGTCTGTTCGTGGATCAAATCCAGAATGACTATTGTGTTTCATTTCCAGTTTTTGATGTTGTGTTTTTCATGTTTCGTGTTTCTTAATTTTTTTTTGTTACTCCTATTGTGATTGTTCTTCCGAACCTCTGGACTGAGGTCGGATTCCTCCTGGTGGGTCAGGAGAAGGGAGGCTAGCCCTCCGGTTCTGTTCTTGCTGGTAGCAGGTCCAGGTGTACCCTCCGGGTTGGAGGAAGAGAGACTTGGGTCTCTGGTTGCTGGTGACTGGGTGTCACTGGTGTTCCCTCCGGTTGGGAGGAAGAGGGGAGGATGTTCCCCTGGTCAAGCTGTTTGGCAGCGTGTGTTCGCAGACTGAGTCTGCAGGTTACTAGCTTGTGCTAGTGGAAGCCTCACTCCTGTTGGGAGTGAGGGGTGGATGTAGGTCTTGGTGACCGAACCACCTAAAAAATCTCCTGTGCAAGTGATTGTGCTTTGTGCGTTTGTTCCTTGCCTTCTACCTCCCCTTCACAGGTTGTGCATGCTTGGTTAGTTGTGTTATTTGGAAGTAATCTCTGAGCATTGTCTTCTGCTAAGTGTGCTTGGGTGATTAGCTCTGCTTGCGAGTCTGGTGTGATCAGGTGGCTGCATTGTTGCAGTCCAACTGTTTGATCAATTGTTTGATCATCATCTTCTCTTGGAAAGCTCATTAGTTTTTATTCCGTATATCTGAGCGTTTAGTGTTTTAATTCGAGCATAATTTTTTAGAGGGATACATTCACCCCCCCTCTGTATCCGGGCCTAGCACCCTAACACGAGTTTCGGCCGGGTCCGTCTTCCCCACGCCGAGCGCGTGGAGGTATCGCATTCGCTCCCTTACTAGGCATTTTGCTTACTTCATATATATTTGTTTATGCCGCTGCTAGAGAGCATGTGTAGGGATATCTAGCTCGCTTTATCTATTCATTACCGCTGCTGCGAGAGAGAGCGAGACCGTCACGTGACCCGATCTGGGCACACGAGAGAGACAGTCACGAGCTTGTCGTGTCCGTGGTCTCGTCCCGCATCAAACTTAACCAGGGTCAAGCCCACACCTCTCAGGTCGAGCCAGAGGTGATTTGGTCCACTTAGACATTGCTAGGTCGATGGGAAACAAGAAAGATGACTAGCAGAACCTAGCTGATGGCCAGCAAGAAAATGGTCATGACTAGACCGCTTAAAGCTCCAGACGGTCTAGCCCAGGGCCACCTTTAAGCCAATATAGACCCGAACTCCGGGTTGTAAAACAGGCGATTCGATCGAGTAATTGGTACAGGTCTTGAAGGTACAACCCGCCCGGCATCCTAGTGGGAATCCCAGGCTCACGTGGTCTTACGGAGGTCTCATAATGGAGGTCCTAGTCCGATGGAAGGAATGTCCGGCGGAGAGTCCCAGCCACTACAAGATTAAGGTTTAATGAAACATTGGAAAATGGTCGATGATCGGTCAGTCAGTACCACCGGAGTGGAGTGACTGTCAAATAATCCTAGATAATTTTCTCATTTATTTCACCATGATTATTATGACATGCTGATAAAAATTTTAATTTTTCACCAAGATCATGTTGGAGATGGAATGGAAGAGACATTAATCATGCACATCGTTAAAACAGTTCATGTATTCCATAATTTACCAATTCTTGTGTGGGTTTCTAACCAACACATGAAATCTAGCCGAGGTAATCAACATAATCAAGACATACAACAATGAAATCAACGACACGAAATAGTCTAGGGAGGATCGCTAATAGAGGCTAGCGGTCTATCGGATGACCGCTTAGGGTGACAATTCACAGAACTGGCATAT
Organism: Amorphophallus konjac; assembly: GCA_022559845.1. Taxonomy (NCBI): domain Eukaryota; kingdom Viridiplantae; phylum Streptophyta; class Magnoliopsida; order Alismatales; family Araceae; genus Amorphophallus; species Amorphophallus konjac. The sequence continues at coordinate 130,426,832 of CM040117.1, read as the reverse complement.
GGGGAAAAGCAGTCCATCGAGCAACCGCTGGATGCCTTAAACGGTCATTTGATAGGCCGCAAGATCCAGAATAGTAACCTGTGAAATGGTCTATCGTTCGACCGCTAGGGACCCTGGCGGTTCCTGTTACGACCGCTAACAGGTCGACACACTCGGTCTCCGACGACCTTTGATAGACTCTAATTGCAAGATGAAATTCGTGATGTACAATGCATAAAATTTAGGCAAAACTGGACTACTGGAAAAAGCACAAAATTTCGCATAATAAGGCATGTTTTGATTTGATTTTAGCCCTCTAGATAGCCTATGATTAGATCAAATGTGAAAACTAAGCAAGGAAGAAACCCTAGTTGACATGCTTCTACTAAAATCTGTCATATAATCTCAATACAAGATGAAATTTGGGGCTTTTACTATGGATTGAAAGAGGACTTACAGATGCTTCTAATGGTATATTTTATTACGGATTTGGTCTACTATCACCTACCTTAATCGAAGGAAGAAGATGATCGCAAGCACCCGGATCGCACGAAGAACACCTCGCTCACGTCGCCAAATACTCCCACGTCCACGGTCTTCGCCGACAGCCACAGCAAACGTCGACACTAGGTCGGGCTAGGGTTAGTTTTATATGGTCGATTGAGTCTGGATTCGAGGATAAGATGGGATAGAGTCCCACGCACAAATCGTGCGCGAAACCCGCGCTGACCAAGTCGTACGCTGCCTTTCACCACCAAATTCTAATTTTAGGGTTAGGTCTAGTGCGAGAAACGAGAGGGCTTTTGGGCCACTCCCAAAGGCCGACCTATTGGGCTTAGTCTGGGCTCAAATGATCACGATTTGGGTTCTAATTAGGTGATCTAAGGTCTAGTTATTCTAAGGTCCGATTTAGCCTTAATTTCTTAATTCGGCTAGGTTAGGATTTTAATCAGGGTGTGACTTAGAAGGACAATAGTCTAAACTTCTTGTCCACTACACGATTACCATTTTTCCATATTTTTATAAATTATTGAGTTTCTCCCAGAGGAAAATTCCTTCATTTTAAAAATTTTTAATTTCACCATTTAATTCTAATTAAATCCTTGGGATGTTATAGTATGAACGGTCGGAAATGAATCCTCCCCCTTAGTGCATGACATATAGCACATATGAATAAAATCGCTACATTGTTATTTATGAAGGAGGTAAGGTCTTAGAAAATTCAAGGAAAGGTTTTGTAAATCTAGTACATGCAAACATGCAAGGATTTAGTAGAACATTGATACAAGCACTCATGAATCATGATATGCAATGAGACTCGAATTCATAATGCATGCAGAATATGTGAATGATATGCAGAAATGTCAATGTAATCTTTTTATGCAGATTTTCAGTTTTTGTGCATTATTGAATAATCTAGTGATCAAGAAACTAGTAAATGCATGAGATGAATTTCAGTTTGAACAAATCAAGCAACTTATCATTCATGCAAAGCAACTAGACAAGGTCATTGAGCTTTAAACTGAACCATAGTCATCATTCAATACCAATTGTTGCATTAAAGAACAAGCAATTCCACAGTTCAAAAAATGTTACCTTTTGAAATAAGAAGGTTTTTTTTCAAATTCAATTTGAAAGCAAGGCAAATAAAAGGCAATTCGATTTCTTTCAAGATACATGAATCCTCGTAAGCCAACCAAATTGAAATTTTGAATATTGGTACAAGGTGGAGGTCTTGATCCGAAGATCTAACTCACACATAGTGACAGTTTCCTGATAGATTTAATCTGTCATTTCACATATCACCGTTTGATATATCAAATATTCATTCAATGAAAGCATGTATGGCTTATGAAGAGATCAAGACATGATACTATAGCATAACAAAATATCAGAAGGAAAACATCAAAAACACCAATTTAACAAAGAAGAAGCAAAGTCGGGGTTTTACCAAACGAGTGTGCCTTCTTCCATTTTATTGGAACCCATTTCAATTTATTTCCTCAAGACACACCTGCATCAAGATCAACTCATTTGACAAATTTTGGCATCCAAGCCTTCTTGGGTCCCTGAAGGTTAGTAGCACTCTTGGCAAACATATTTTTCATCTTTCTCATTACCTCCAAGTCATCACTCTTCATGATCCTGTAATCCTCAATAACATGTCCATAGTTTCCACAATAAAAGCATTGAGGAGAAGCAGTTTTACCAAAAGAATTCCTTTTAGGAGCAAAGGAGTTTTCAAAGGCTTTCCATCTTCTATTTTCAAAAGGTCTAGATTTAACAAAATTAAACCTAGCATTCATTCTAGAAGCATGAAAATTATCAGTTTTCAAAAACCAATAGTTTTTCATTACATGACCGTACTTCCCACAATGAAAGTAACAAGGAGATGTGGGTTTACGGAATGACTTTCCATTGTTTGCATGTGTTTGGAAACAAGTTTCCCTTATAAGATGAAAATCTTTGAGCATGGAAAGCATGTTTATCACTGAATTTTCTTTGAAAATCAAACTTAGCATTCTTAGCATGAAGTTCATCTTTTTACTTTGAAAAATAATTTTTCATCATGTCGCCTAGCTTACCACAATAAAAGCAAGAACCATTTTTTTATGATTTGAAAGTATTTTTCTCTTTGCATGTAAATTTGTCATCCTTTTTTATGACAACGCAATCATCCATCACATGTCCAAACACCCCACAATAGAAACATTCAACATTCAACTTTGATTTTTGAAATATATTTGACATGGAAGGTTTTTTGTTGACATTTTTCTTTTTCACAAAATCATTTTCAAAAATTTTCATTTGTGAAATGGGAGGAGGTGATTTAGAAGTGCTAGGAATATCTGAAGCATGAACAAAAGAGGGTTTCAATTTTGATTCAAATGACTTTTTATTGACGGGGGTGTAACCAAGACCCTCTTTTTAAAAATTTACCTTGACACTTAGCATTTTATCCAAGGTTTCTTTGCCCTTAACAAATCTTGACAAGTCATTTTTTAAGGTTTGCACTTCTTCTTCTAAAGCAAAGATATTTAATTCAGCACTTGTGATTTCCTCTTCGCATGCACAAACCTTATCATTCAACAAACAATTCACAGATTTAAAATTTTTATTTTCTTCCATGATTTCTTTATTTTCAACATTTAAAGAGTTCAATTTCTCTTTTAGTTTCTCAAAAATATTTTTAGTTTCAACATGAACTCTTTACAAGCAATTGTTCATTCTCACATTTCAACAAAGAAATCTCTTTTTCAAGTTTTTCAAAACATTTCAATCTACCTTCAAGCAAAGAATTATGGATTAGCATAACATAATTTTTCTTTTTAAGATTTTCATTTTCATCCATGATGCTCTTGCTATCAATTTCAGAATCAAGTAATTTCTCAAACATTTTATCATCATCAGAAAGAGATGCTAATTTATTTCTTAAGCTTTTCTCATATTTCTCAAGCATGGAGATTTTAGACATCAAAAGTTTGTTCTGTTCACTCAAATCATGACATTCATTTTCAAAATTTAAAGATCTATCAGATTTTTCAACCAAGGTGTGTTCTTCACGCATGTCAAAAATTTCTTTATCAAGCTCATCTATTCTAGATTCCATATCATCATTTTATCTTTCTAAACATTCATTTTCTGGTTTCAAAGCTTCATTTTTCTTTTTCAATATTTTACAGTTTTCACAAGAAGAATTTACATGTATAATGTCTTTAATTTTTGATTCAAGCGATTTGCACCTTACAGATGGAACAGATGTACTCAGAATTTCTTTAAGTTTGTTTCTCAGTTTCTTATTTTTAGATTTAAATTCTTTACATCTTTCATGCATTTCAATATATGCCATTGCCATTCCTCAATAGAAGGTTCTTCAGAATCAGAACTTACCTCACCTTCGCTTTCTCCCTCTGAGCTTTATTTGCCTTCTTCATCATTAGCCATTAAGCTTGAACCAACTTGCAAAGTCTTTTCATTTGCTTCATACTTTGCCAGTTGACCCCATAAATCTCTGGCCGACCTGCATGAGGAAACTCGAGAGAGAACATTAGACTCTATATAATTCCTCATAAAATTCAAAGCCTTGATATTGATATCATTTTTCTTTTCATGCTTTGCACTCCATTCTCTTTCATTTGATGGAAGTTTATGTGGACCGTTACATATAACTTCCCAGATTTCACATTCATTGAAACCAAGATAAGCACACAGGCTATTTCTCTAAGAAATATAGTTATTACCATTATAACGAGAAGGAAGAGTAAAGCTAGACATGATGCTAAATGAAACTCATCGAGGGATCACTCTAAAGGTCGTTAGACCCAATAAAATAGAGCCGTGGCTCTAATACCAATTGTTGGTCCCGGGATAGGCGAGTGGACAAGAAGGGGGGGTTGAATTATCCCCCACGATAGATGGTAAATTTAAAACTATCCGCAGCAAAATTAACAAGATTAATAAGATTAAAGAAATTAAGCTAAGCAAGGTAAACAAGCTCTCTCAATCTCGCCGCACTCACTCGAACATTCAAGCAATTTAAACGATTACGCACACATCCACAAAGGCAAACCACAAGACACGGAAGTTTTAAGGTGGTTCGGGACAATGACGGGCTCCCTACGTCCACCCCTTACCAAACCGTTAAGGCTTCACTCGGGAATAAATCCCCAAATGGAGGCGACGCTCCAAACACACGCAGGATGACGCCTGCACACACACACGAGGATAAATTCCCACGAGGAGAACTATCCTCACGCTGTAGACACAGCAACACGAGGATGAACCCCAAACGCTCTGGACTGTGAATCCAGCAGCACACATACACACACGCACACGCTGCAACAACCGCAGCACAATAAACACAACCGTACGCAGACGGTTTACACACACGAATATCTCTACTGTTCAGAAGATAAACACAAATATCCTAATATGCTCAAATCAAAATAAAATCCATGACAAACATCACAAATAGATAGGAATGAGATGTAGAAGTTGTTCCCCCTTTGATTTCCGAAGCTAATGGATGTTGAAGCTTGACTCTCGGATCAGATGATGGCGATTCTTTTATCCTCTTGATCCTCTCGTCAATCCCCTCCTTTTCTTCTTCTTCCACGAACCCTGGAGATGCCTGGATGGAGATCAAAACCTTCTCCGATCTTCTCATTTCTAATCCTTGGCCTTCTTCTCCTGCAAGATAGAAAGAGTTAGCACAAAATGGGTTTTTCTTGTCAAATTCGGAGGTCACAAGAGTGTATATATAAGAGACATGAAAATACCCATATACCCTACTCAAAACCCATAGAAAACCCCTCTAAGATATGTATAATAACCCTAGGGGCAAAGGGGTAACATTAGGATCCATTTGGATAGGGTTTAGATGGTTTTCGGATCCACGTTTTTGAGTTTTTGCCGCAAACGGTCGACCGGACGTTTGGGTCGATCGACCTAACTTTTACAGTCATAAAAGATGCCCTCTCTGGGGATTTCGGTCGACCTAAGACCCAGGGTCGATCGACCGAAATATGTAGTTTCCAGATTTGTAAAAGTTCAGATTTAAGAGTTAAATTCCATTCTCTGGTGGCATGTCTGTGCATTCACCTTCATTGTACATACTTTCTAATATGCCTACTGCATTATGTGCATCAAGTATGTACAGGCTTAGATCAAATCTCGAACCAACTCTGTGCTTTAACCTTTGCAGGATATCTGCTCGAAGAAATTAAGAAGGGCACGTGATCCAAGAATGAAGGATGTGCCAGGATCGTGACACGTGTAACGCAGTGAGCTGAAATGCTGCCACGTGGTCAAGGCACTCTGGGCGGGAATTGTAGAGGACACACGCCCACCTCTCTGATGTTATAAATAGAAGACTTCTCCATCTGGAGAAATTGATCGTGAGCAGAGTGATCGAAGTAGGGGAGCCCATCTGAAAGAGCAGAAGCAGAGAGAGAGAGAGCCTGCACGATCCAGAAGAGAAAGAAAGAAGAAGAAAAAGAGAGAAAAAGAGAAAGAGAGATCAACAGAAGAAGAAAAAGGAGAGTGAAAAGAGAGATAGAGAGTTCGTGAAAAAGAAGAGAGAAGACTTCTTTGAAGATGTGTTATCTGTTGGCTCTTGGATCAGATCCAGACCAACTTGCTCCTTGAGAGCTGTGTTGTGCTTTACCGTTTACAGCTTTCTGTTGCTGTGTCCTTTCCGTATTTTGTTTTTCTTTTACCTCTGTTTCAAGCTGTTTGTCAGCAGAGCAAGCTGTGTTGCTCAGCGGGTAGAGGAGGATTCCTCTGGACGGGTTAAGCTGTAGTCCCCAGTAGTTGGCAAAGCTGTAATGCCCAGCGGTCAAGCTGTTAGTCAGCGGTTTGTAGGCAAGCTGTGTCGCCCAGCGGTTTTCAAGCTATTTGGCAGCGGAATCCACACTCTGGTTTGAGTGTGGGGTGGACGTAGGAGGACCGAACCACCTTAAAAATCTTCTGTGCAGTGGTTTGATTGTCTACTGTGTTTCGCTAGATGCATGCTTAGGTTCGATGTGTTCTTTCATCTAGTGAGTGGTTCATTCGCACACCACATATTTGATTGGAATTGGGTTTGCACACTAGCGCATATAGAGTAGATCAAAAGTTAAGTCTATCTGATCTTTCCATTTCGTTCGAAAAGAGCACATGTGTCATACAAGGCACTTATTTGTGTTAATTCTGCATCTCTGATTGTTATATTTTTTAATTAGGAGTAACTTTTTAAGGGGAGATTCATTCACCCCCCTCTGAATCCATCGCACCGATCCCAACAACGGACTCACACATGACCCTAGACAAACCTACTGTTAGACCGACCCATACATAGGCAATGGTGGACAAGGACATCCGAATGTGTGCCTTGCATACACACGACGCAACCTAATATTCGTGGAATGTAATCCTAGACATCCTAACATGCACCATTCATACACTGACGGCCCTTTGGATTTGAGAGGTTTGGGTGGGCCAAGAGAGCCGAATTCTCCTTCTTCCGTACCCCAATGAACGGGTTCCTTGCAGAGTGTAGGTGGACTGGCCCGTGGGGTAGGGGTGTGATAGGGGACTTCCCTAACAAGGTGTAATGGTGGTTGTGGGTCACGAGGCTCACTAAGGAAGGGATCGAAGGGATCAAAGAATGTGTGACCCCTCGATATGCGCTCCCTCATGACATGGTCCCAAGTTTGAAATTCTTGATGGTGTAAATGATCACCTTCATTCATTGTGGTAGGTAGGACGGCGGTCATATGTAGAAAATATGGTTCCTCACTCGGGATAAATGAAATAGAGTTAGGCTCGGCCGGCATGGGGAAGAATAAAAGAACCTCCGTGGTGACATGACCCATGGTGCACACATAGGTAATGGACCCCAAAGCGGGATGGGTGAAGCTACGACTTATGGGTTGGTCGAAGTCTCGGGCCAACATGGACATCAAGTTCATTTGCGAGTCTAATCCCTTAATAAGGTCTTCTAAGATATCAACATGGTGAAAAGATCGGAAAGTGGTGTGAAATGAGTTGACGGTTACTATTTCTAGTGCAGGGTCCATGGATGGATAGCAAGGTGCTTTAGGGACCAAGCCTTTCTTCAGCCAGCTAAGAAGTGGCTCGTCCATGATTAGCTTCCCCGTTAGAAGTACGGGTGGCTCTGGCTAAGGATCGGGGGATGGCAGGGCATCTCCCTCAGATGGAGAAGGGGCGTCCTCTATGAGAGGGAGACGATTTTGGGATGACATCGGGTTGAGACTATCGGCCACTACCTCCTTAGGCTCTGGTATGGCTTCATCCTGTCTCGGAGGTGGGCAAGGGGAAATTAGTGACTCAAGATAAGAACACCTCCTATCCAACCGATCCAAAAACATTTGCAAGAGTTCGGCAAAAGTGGGCTTTGGAGTAGGGGCATCATGGTGGAGTTTCTCATACTCAACCGGCCTAGGCTTGGGTCGAGGATCATCTAAGTGCGGGGCTCTTTGCCTCCGACTATGACCCACTTGGTTGGAGGTGATTGGGTGGGGTTGGTTGGAGGTGGTCGGGTGGGGCAGGTAGACCTTTCTAAGCTCGCCCTTCATTTGGTACCATGACTCAATGGGCCATTGCCTCCTAATCTCCCTCAAGCATTCAATGTTTCTCCACTTCTCGGCAGCTTCGTGAAAAAGCCACTTTGTGGCAAAACTGACTTGCATGGCATTGGACATGGGGTAATAATCAAAATATTTGTCCATAGCGGTTTCCTAATGTAGGTAGTCGCTCGGGACTTTGGAGCCATAAAAGTCTGAGGCTTCGGGCCTACGGAAGTGGATAGGATGGTTGCCAAGCCCACGGGTGTCATGCAATCAGTGATATCGCCTAGACGATTAGGAATCCATGGGAGACGGGGGACTAGTGGATGGACATGCAGACACAAAGACTGGAGTGACACTCTAATGGACTAGACACGACCCTATACAACAATGCAAAGTTAGAATGCAAACTCGACTATAAACCTAGACTCAACCAGTATCCGATACGTGGTGGAGGTTTGATCCAAAAATCGCACTCACACAAGTGTGCTTCCTTCCCAATAGGCATAACCTATCATTCCGGGGCACCTTTTAATATACCGGGTATGGGAATGTAAATGCAACCTAAGACAAAACTACCCTAGACTCAACCCGCTCTGATACCAATTTGATGCGGGACGAGACATGACTCAATGCCAATTTGAATGAGAACCTTGGACTCTAGGCAAACTTGCGACTCATCCCTGGTGAGGGAAGTGTGCGGACGTGTGCGGTTGAGAAACCGGCAATGAGTCTAGGTGGTCAACTCTCTTTCGTGCCCGGATCGGGTCACGGGACGGGTCTCGCTCTCTCTCATAACAGTGATTGAAATTATTTAACGAGCTAGATTAACCTATCACATGCAAGCAGCGGCATATAGAAATATACGAAATAAGCAAAATGCTGAGTAAGGGAGCGGAAACGATACCTCCACGCTCCGGGTGTGGGGAAGGCGACCCCGGCCAAGACTCATACTCCTGGTACAAATAATTAACAATAATTACAGAAATGATTTGATTGCCCACTCCATGCAGGGAGGTAAAGGGCTACACATGGGACCCGGGAGTAGCGAACTCGGGTTGATGGGCAGCAAGTCGGAAGGGCTATCGGGCAGGAGGCGGGCTGCTGGTCCAACTTGGTACTATTCTGACTCGCTAGATAGCAAGCAAACTCTGCTACTTGGACGGTGGCTTCCGGTCGACTTCTGGTCGAGGTGGTTGGCTGGGATGCCACTGGAATCCTTCTCTTCGATCTCTGACCTCGGCGGCGGCCGAATATGAGCCGACGTATTTTCTGAGGAATTATCCGGCGGACTGCTCTTGCTGGCCTGACTCTGAACAGATCTGCGCGCCTCCACAAAAACAATTGTTGCACCCAGATCCGGAGGCAGATCGACGCGAGATCAGTGCTGTTGGATAGAGGACTCAAAGGGCTACAACATAAATTAATTTCATAACCATCCAATAAATGGATTGGAAATGAAAAACTATGTGGTTTGTTGTTACTTCTGGCTCGAAATCCAGATCACACAGGACAGAATGGGATCTGTCTGAAAATGAATTTTGACCCTAAGGAAAATGGTCAATCTGGACTCTGGAAATTTTATGGGTGGAAGGGGCGGATGTGAGGATGACACACAAATATTTTGGGATTTTTATGATGTGGTTTAGGGGGCGGGAAATGTTGGACACGGATGGATGCTAAGATCTAGAGGGGGGGTGAATAGATCTACCCCTTAAAAACACAAGTAAGAAAACACAACGGAATTAAAGGATCGTCTATGAGACAATCGGATAAAGCTGAACTCACTAGGAAATCCTATGCATTCATCTAAGAGAAAAATATGCAAACAGGATGTGCACACGAGCAACAGAAGCAGAAACAAAAACACAGAGACACCAGAATTTTTAGGTGGTTCGGCTTTCACCTACATCCACCCCACACTCAGACTGAGTGTGGATTACTACTGATTCACAGCTTCTATCCGCTGATCCACAGCTTCGGGGATTGAATCCCTACAACCTGCTGATCCACAGCTTTGGGGATACTGTCCCAGACCGCTGAGCCTTACAGCTTGCTACCGCTGAGCTTTACAGCTTGACTGACCGAGGACACACCCTCGCACGCTGACTCACAGCTTGACAGAGTTCATAAACATAAAAAGAAAGATGAAAAATAGCAATGTAGCTCTTCAATGAGCAGATTGACCCTGGATTTGATCCACGAGTCATGTACAATGATCAATCCTCATAAACTCTCTCTAATCTAAGGCTGTCGATCCTTTTCTCTCCTTCTGGTTTCTCCTCTAACACTCTGGCTCTCTTCAGGTTGCTCTCGCTTTTCTCAAGGGCTTCTCGCTATTTTCTTTTCCTGCTCAATCATCGTTTTCTTCAGAAGAGGCTTATGTATATATATGGCATCTATCTTCAGGCCCCACGAGCTCATGCATTGGGCGTGTGGAAGGCGCGTTCCCCGTTTCCTGGAGATGGCACGTGTCAAGACTAGATTGGTGAGCATATCCCTGTGGGTAGAATCTTCTAGATGAATATGCCTTGGATCACGTGCTCAATCATGGGCTTCCATGATATGCTTGCTTTACCCTATAATTAAGACAATAGTTAGTTAAGAGAAACAGATGCACCGAGTTTGATTTGGCATGAAATGGGGTATGCACAGACCTTCTTGTACGTTCAACAATAAAACGTGCACAGACGTTATATGCATGATGAACAAAATGCATTGACTGATGCATGCATGGACAAACATGTACAGACCCTTAACTTCATATGTACAAGGACATGCACTGACTATATGTGCGAATGATGAACAATGCACCGACCTTTCACATGCATGAAATAAGGTGCACATACCTTGATTCACGCTTAAGACAAATCATGCATCAACTATATCTGCCACATGCCAAAAGGTGCACAGACCTTAGGAGAATAAAGACTAAGAGTGCATCGACGTTATATGTTCAAAGCAGCAAAGTATGCACCGACCTTGTAACATACGCCAAGCAATATGCACTGACCTGAGTTGTGTGCGATGCAGAACATGCACAGACTTAGTGAGCATATTTGCACAGACCTATATGCATGAGACGCGACCAACACTGACTTAGTTAAGTGTAGACTAAGACATGCACAAACTTTCATGAACGATACAGCCTTTGCACATACCTATATGAACAGACTACAGGAACTTGCATCGACTATGTTTAGCTTGACGAAAGATATGCACAGACCATAACGTGTGCAATGCAAGACATGCACCGACGTTATGTAACGAGGTAGACATATGCAAACCTATGCACAGACATTATAAAGCTCATGGAAGAACCTGCGCAGACCTTTTATGAACGCAGGACAAAACCTGCTCAGACCTGTTAAGTACGTAGGGTGGAACCTACATTGACTTTTGTATGCAATAAGCAGGAACATGCACCGATGTTATCTGCTTCCTCAACGAGGGATGCACATACTCTTTTACGTTTTATGCCTAATGACGCAAGTTGCACAGACTTTAAGTGCAGAAAGCTGAAATGTGCACCGATGTTGTGTACCAGTCAACGTAGTGTGTCCAGACTCTATATGCATTAGACAAAGACATTGCACAGACATACTTATGTGAAATCCATGTATATTGACTTATGAAATGCTAGCATATCTGAGACTCAATATATATATCAGCATCAAAGAGCAGAAAGAGTAAAAAGGGGATTATTGCTTATCATGTTGTCAATCATGTTTGCCCATCATCAAAACAAAGTAGGAGATTAATGCGAAGAATTCTTATGGTCCAAAACACATATGATATCATACAAATATGAGTCATAGTGTTTGTCATCATCAAAACATTGTATCCACTATTCTCCCCCAACATTCTCCCCCTTTTTGATGATGGCAACACATTTATATTTTGAAGAATGCATTTTAGATTTGGATGACAACAAGGTTTTTATTAGGGTCAGATTATTGCACAATGCAAAAGATGCACATGCAGAAACAAGATAAATGCACATGCTCCCTCCTTATGCAGAACTCTTTCACTCACACAGCAACATTGAAATCAGCTTGCCAAAAATCACTCCCCCTTTGCCATTAGCAGAAAGGATGGGGAAGGAAAGTACTGAGATAAGTGCCATAAAAAAGAGGAAATCTGATGTGACAAACTATTTAGACTTTTCAAAAATCAATCAGGTAAAACACATATTCTTTTAGTATAAGAATGCAGACAGTGCATACCTGAACTTATGTGGTTTAAAAGTTATGAAGGTGAGAGACTATCTACATCACTCTGTGAGAGCCAGTCTGAGGAGACTTTTAATAGAGATTAACCAAGAGTACATAAAACATGTCAACTTTTGTCTTACGAATTCTTGTTTATCTAAGTTTGAAGGCATCATCAGGATTACCCAAAACTTGTATTGAGATTAAACAAGATGCACAGTACTGAATGAATATTTTAGGGACAGTTTCACATATTTCTTCTCTTTATGGCTTTAGAACAGTCAAGTAGAATCTGGCCTTTTTACATAAGAGTACACATTTATAAGATGCCAGTACCCCTAGTTACTCAGCAGGATCCACTATTCTATCTCAGGTATAGTATCTATCTTTTTACGTAAGGGTACACGTTTATCAGATGCCAGTACCCCTAGTTACTCAATGGAACTGTCCTTTTAATTTTATGAACAAAGATACCTTGAATCACTTCATGACATGAGTTTTTCTTCATTTCATTGATAAAGAACCTAGTTTCTCAGTGCATTCAATCATTGCTTTGCCTTTAGAGTATTTGATTTATCATTTTGTTGCAGCTGTCCATTTGATTTTCAGAAGGAGTTGTTTAAGAACAATATATGTTTTCAAGTTATCTTAACGGATTCAGCCTAATCTTAGATAATGTTAGATTCTGAAAGATTCAATTGAACATGACATGCACGAAATGGTTAAGAATTATAAACAGGCATTCCATAGACTTTCTTCATAATCTGACAACCATAAAGTTCAAACCAACAATTCATTCAGGGTTCAATACTACTTCTTATTAGAGAAGCTATCTGATTTTCAGCAGCTTGGATTAATGAACATGTCTATCAGTTTGTCATCTGATCAGATTTGGCACATGATTTCAAGAAAAAGTTTAGATACATGGCCCAAGGATAAGATAGATCAGATAGACGAAGAGTGTCTCTGACAGAATGAGTTTTTCAATGAAGTTGACACTAAACACAATGACACTCACAGAATTATTCTGAGCTCCCCCCTATTAAAATGTTTGGGATAAAACAAGATGCATGGGATGGAATTGTAGAAATAACAAGATGCTGCCCACGCTCCCCCTCAATGTATGCAATGTCAACCAAGTACAAAATTTAGAAGATGATATGTTCAATTTGTTCATGCTGAAAATTTGCAAAGACCAAGTTCTCTTCTTAGAAATTTAAATCTTTCATTTCCAAGAGATTTTGTGAAAATGTCAGCAATTTATCTTTTAGAATTTATGAAATTAAGCTTAATTTCTTTTTTATTGACTTCATCTCTAAGAAAATGATGTTTGATTACAATGTGTTTTATCCTAGAGTGGTGAGCATGATTTTTGGTTAAAGAAATAGCACTAGTGTTATCACAAAAGATTGTAATGCAACCGAGGTTGACAAGATAGTCAATTAACTGGTGTTTTATCTAGAGGACTTGGGTAGCATAGTTTCCTGCAGCCACATACTCTGCCTCGACAGTGGATAAGGCTACAGTATGTTATTTCTTAGATGCCCAAGACACTAGACACCCACCAAGAAATTGACAATATCCACTAGTACTCTTCCTATCTATCCTACACCCGACATAGTTTGCATCAGTGTAAGCCACAAGGTCTAGCTCACACTTAGCAGGATACCATAGTCCTAGGTTCAGGGTGCCAAACAGATACCTAAAAATCCATTTTACAACTATTAAATGAGATTCCTTAGGACATGCTTAGAATATAGCACACAAACATACTAAAAATTGAATATCAAGATGAGATGTAGTAAGGTAGAGCAAGGATCCGATCATACCTCTGTAAAGTTTGAGATATACCATTTTACCTATCGGATCAAAATCAAGAAGGGTAGATGTCCCCATTGGTGCAGTTATAGCTTTGAGATTTTCCATCTTGAATTTCTTCAATAAGTCCTTGATGTACTTCTCCTAGGTTATGAAGGTTCCTTCTTTGGTCTGACAAATATGTAGTCCAAGAAATAATTTCAGCTCCCCCATTGAGCTCATTTACAACTCACCAGTCATTAAGACTGAGAATTCCTCACACATGGATAAGTTGGTTGACCCAAACACTATATCATCTACATAAATTTGAATAATCAAAATTTCTTTTTCACATACCTTTGTGAATAGGGTCTGGTCAACCTTACCTCTGTAAAATCCTTTTTCAGAGAGGAACTTACTCAATCTATCATACCAAGCTCGGGGAGCTTACTTTAACCCATAGAGAGCCTTGTCAAGTTTATAAACATGATCATGAAATTCAATACATTCAAATCCAGGGAGTTGTTTGAAAAAAACATCTTCTTTTATTTCACCATTTAGAAAAGTAGATTTGACATCCATCTACTATAGAGTTATTCCTAGACTACATGCAGTAGCTAAAAGAATTCTAATAGCTTCTAGCCTTGCTACAGGGGTAAAAGACTCATCAAAGTCAATGCCAAACTCTTGGTTGTACCCCTGAGCAACTAGCCTAGCGTTATTTCTAACTATGTTACCCTGCTCATCAGTTTTATTCCGAAAAACCCACTTGGTGCCTATTATGTTGCCATGAGATGGCTTAGGAACTAAATGCCAGACCTTGTTCCTATCGAATTGACTTAGTTCATCATACATGGCATTAATCCAGTGTTCATCCTGAAGTGCACCTTCTATGTTTTTGGGTTCTATTTGAGATACTAAAGCAAAGGAGTTCAATTCATTTTCAATTCTTATGTTTGCTCTAGTTCTAGTTGGTTCATTCAGATTGCCAATAATGTTTTCAAGGGGATGGTCTCTAAGGAATTTAATGTTAGTCACCTCATTACCTTGATTTCCACTTACCTCCCCCTGAGTTTTTGGTCCTTCAGCTTCTTCAGCAGAATCTTCATTCGTCTTTAAAATTTCTCCATCAGCTTTGTCCCTGCCTAAATCAATTTCAGTTTTGGTTTCAGACTCATCAAACACAACATGAGGAGATTCTTCAACAAGGTTGGAGTTGAGATTGAAAACCCAATAGGCTCTAGACCGGTCAGAATAACCTAGAAATATTCCAGGTTCACTCTTTGGTTCAAATTTATCAAGATCTCGTTTTGAATTAATATGGATAAAACATTTGCAGCCAAAGACCTTGAAATGAGCTAGGGAGGGTTTCTTACCTTTGAGTATTTCATAGGGAGTCATTTGAGTTTTGGGTCTTACCAGGGCTCTATTAATTATGTAACATGAAGTGTTGACAGCCTCTGCCCAAAACTTTCAAGGTAAATTCCCTTCCACTAGCATGGTCCGAGCCATTTCAACTAAGGTTCGGTTTCTCCTTTCCACCACTCCATTCTGCTCTGGAGTTCTTGGTGAGGAGAACTTGTGTGTAATTCCAATTTCCCTACAAAAATCATCAAAACGTGAGTTGACAAACTCACCACCATGATTAGATAGGATGTTTAAGATAGTATGCTCATTGGTCTGTTTTATTTTGAAAAGGAGCTCCTAAAATTCTTCAAAGGCTTCATTTTTATGAGACAAGAAAAAGACCCAAGTGTATCTAGAAAAGTCATCAACGAGTACAAAATCATATCTTTTTCCTGATAAACTAATCGATGTAGTGGGTCCAAATAAATGCATATGAATTAGCTCATAGGGTTTTGAAGACAGATTTTCAGATCTAGATTTATAAGATTTTTTAGTCTGTTTACACTGGGTGCATGCCTCACAAATTTTATTATCATCTTTGAAAGAAATTTCAGGAAGTCCTTTAACCATGAGTGCTTATGCAATTTTTAAAGCACACTATAACTAGCAAGACCTAATCTACAATGCCACAGGTAGGCTAAGTCATCTTTATTGACACTAAGACAAAGATTAGAGTGTGCTACATCATCTAAATCAATCATATAGATGTTATTGATTCTCTTACCAACAAATTTAACCGAATCAGAATTGGGTTCAAAGATGGTGCATGTAAGAGAATCAAAAATAACTTTATGACATTTGTCACATAATTGACTAATGCTAAGAAGGTTATAAGCCAACCCTTCAACTAACAGAACTTCTTCAATAACACAGGAGGAACACTTACCAACTTTTCCTGAGCCAATAATTTTTCCTTTAGTGTTACCTCCAAAAGTGACATGACCTGCATCTTTCTTTACCAACATGTTGAATTTTGCTTTATCTCCGGTCATGTGCCTGGAACAGCCACTATCCAGATACCACTTGTTGTGACTGGCTGCCAGGCATACCTGCAAGGGGATTAAGTAGAATGATTTAGAACCCAGAGCTTCTTGGGTCCCATTAAAACATTAATTTCATTCAAACTTGAAACAAGACGTTTTGGTATCCACATTTGATTTGGCTTTTTCATGACAGTTCTGGATTCCTTTTTTATCTGTGTGTTCTGCTTTTTCTTCCCACTTTCATCATTCGAAGACTGTTTCTGAGATGTGGCCTTTTTAAAATTTTTAAAATTATTCTGAGAGTTTCTTTGCCAGAACTTAGTCCAATGGGCATTGGGAGAAGTGGGTGCATTATAGACCCTGGCCTGTCTAGGCCAGACATTGACATAGCCATAGGAATTCAGGTTCCAGAAATTTGTGTGCCTAGTCTGCCTGTGGGAGTTCCATGGATGAAACTGATACATCTGAGTGGAATGATAGTTCTGAAAGTGCTGCATAGGCTCCATGTGACCCTGGTCTTTCCAAGTTGGCTGGTGATAGGAGCTGTAGAGTGAAAAATGATTTGGAACACTCTGATGGTAGCCTTTACCAAGGGTGCCTCTACCTAGGCCTTTCTGAGGGAGTTTGGTAGTTTTGGCCTTGGGATTTTCTTGGACTTTAGCTTTGGCATACTGACTCCTATCCTGGCTTTTGGTCTGATGTGTGGGAGTGTATGAGCATGATTCCCCAGACACATCCACCTTCCCTTTGCCCTTGTTCTTGGCTCTGGGCTTAGTTTTCTCAATATTTTTGGTTTTATTCTTATCCTGATTTTCTCCATGAGTCATATTTATCAGGGGTTGAAATGTCCCCTTTTTTGCCACAAATGAGGTGGTTCTCACATCGAACCTTACCTTATTAGTTGGGTTGAAACCCAACCCTTCCTTTCTGAAATTGCTTTTAGTTCCCAAGATAGCATTCAGATTTTCTGTGCCTTGTACCATAATTTCAAGGGATTTTTGTTTTTCTTTATTTTATTTTTCTAATGTTTCTACTGACTTTCTCAATTCATTGTTCACACCGTTGACAGCTTCATATTTCTCAGTAACAAATTTTTTTTCTTTCTGAAATTCATGAATTTTCATTTTAAGTTCATCAATGGTTTTTAGCAAGTTCTCATTTTCAATCTTTAAATCATTTATCATGCTTGTGCTACCTTCAACTTCATTCAGAGAGTTTTTCAATTTTGAATTTTCAGTTTGTAGACATGTAAGTTTATCAGACAGGGAAGTATCATTGACTAATGAGTTTATTTTCTTTTTTAAATGTCTGTTCTCCCCATGCATGTCTTCATATTTTTCTAAAATTTTAGCATAGGCATCTTCCCATTCATTTTGTGTAAAATTATCGAAAGGGGATGTTACCTCATCATCGCCGTTGGCCATCAGGCAAATTTTTTCTTCTTCTTCATTGTCAGAGGAGCTGCTCTGACTTTCTTCTTATTCATCGCTCCAGGTACTGATCATAGCTTTTCCCTTTTTATTTTTCAACCTGGGCTGTTTGTCCTTGAGCTCAGGACAATCCGCTTTGAGATGCCCTGCCTTCCTATAATTATAGCAAATAATGGCATCAGATTTCTTAGCAAATTCAAATTTATGTTTGGGCTGTCTTTTTTCAGAAAAATATTTTCTTCTCAGCCCTTTCCCTTCTTTCCTCAAAAATTTCTTGAAATTCCTGGTAAACATAGCAAACTCATCCTTATCATCCTCAGAGCTAGTACAGCTACATTCACTTGATGATCCTTTGCTAGAGTTTGCTTTAAGAGCCAGGGGCTTCTTTCTCTTCTCAGATTCATCAATTTTCTTAAGGTTCAACTCATATGTCATGAGAGAACCAATGAGCTCATCCACAATGGTCTTAGCTAGGTCCCTAGACTCTTCGACTACAGTGGCCTCCGTGTGCCATATGGGTGTTAGGGACCTCAAAATTTTTCTAACAACCTCATGGTCACTATAGACCTTTCCAAGACTTCTCAAACTGTTCGTAATCACATTCAACCGAGCGTACATTTCAGAGATGGACTACTCAGGCTTTATTTTGAAAGCCTCATACTAGACTAACATGTTCGCCTTAGTCTCTCTAACCTGAGATGTCCCTTCATAGATGATCTTCAATTTGTCCCACATCTCCTTAGCGGTGGTGCAAAGGGAGAGTCTGGAGAACTCTGTGGGATGGAGAGCACACTGTATAGCATTTATAGCTCCCCAATTCAGAGTGGACTTTCGGATGTGCTCCTTTGTCCAGAATTCCTCATCTGGAGGCAAATCAAATGGACCTTTACTCACGACCTTCTAGATCTCGTAATCCTTAGCACGGAGAAACACTTGCATCATATTCTTCCAGTAAGCGTAATTGCTACCATTAAAGAATGGTGGCTTGCTGGTTGAGTGGCCCTCAGCGACAACTCCTTTAGCATCCATGATAGTTCTCTCTGAGATGTAAGGCCCTAAGGGAGAGTTAGGCTCTGATACAACCTCTTGGACATGGATGGATGCTAAGATCTAGATGGGGGTGAATAGATCTACCCCTTAAAATGCAAGTAAGAAAACACAACAGAATTAAAGGATCGTCTATGAGACAGTCTGTCACGCCCCGAGCGCGGAAGATACTCGGATATACGCGACGAGTTTATATCAATCATGTCAATCAGAGTAGTAGTGTATTCGACACCAAAACAGAGATGCGCAAAAAAGAAAGATAACCCAATCCTTTATTTCATAATGGATAGACTATTACAAATCCAATACTCTATTCAATTAAAAAGGAAAAGTACATAGTTGACTCAAGAAAATAGGAAAACGACTAGATGACACTTGGAAAAGCTCTAGCTCTTTCACTCTTGACCATTCCCATCCGATTGACTTCCCTCGTTGTCAGAATTACCTGAAAGTAAGGGACAAACACGGAGTGAGCGAACGCTCAGTAGGAAATTATATCTCAGGAACTAGCAAGGGTTTTAAGTAATTACATTTTTCATGAATGTACTATAGCTATGCATGCTCGCATAAAACGACAAGATAGAAAGAGAATTTATCAAGCAAGACAGCAAGATGAACTAGTCATGAGCTTTCAAGAAAAAGATGACAAGATATTCAAGCAAGTACTTCTTAGCAAGTCATGTCAAGAACTTTGGCTATCATGTATCAAGCACGCAAGTAATTACCCTTTTTCAGGTCACGCAAGTCATGTCAAGTCAAGTACGAGTCAAGTATAAGATTTGTGTGGAATGTCCAATCAAGCTAGTCATGCACTTGGTATAATGCCAGATACCTTATCATTCAACTCCCATGGGCACAAGTACTTTCGGGTGCTCCTCTCAGGACAAGATCGGGCCCTATATGCGCAGGCATTTATCATGTATATTTGACATCCACTCTTGTATATATATGTATATAGCCAATATGGAATTTCAACAATTTAAGCTTGTAGGCACGTAGGATAACTTTGAGAGAATGGAGTCCAAAAATACGACATTGGACATAGATAAGCGAAAACAACGGTACAATCACGATGAACGATGAAACTAGGTAGAATTAGGTTCCCTTAACTCGGGTACCATGACAAACAAGTATGGACATTCTTTATATAGAATTGAGGTCCACATGAACAGTCTATCAAAGGCAAGATACCCTCATTCTTATTATAGAATTGAGGTCCACAAGAACATCAACAAATGGCATGATATCATCATCCCATTAAGAATTCTCATGATATACTCTTTGCATATCATAAGGGCCGGTATACCATGTTTCTTTATAGTGACATGACATTCAATAGTGTAATGGGTTTTTAGGGTACAACCAGCTCAGTCGACCTTGAGGGAATCTAAGGTACGAGGAGTCTGACGGAGGTCTCTATGACTAACTCGCTAGTCCAAAGGAACGGAATGTCCAATGGAGAGCTTGCATGTCAATGAGAGTTTAAGGGTGATCGATAAAACATCATGAAACGTGGGACTATACTCACGGAGTGGAGTAATAGTGCCTACATATATATATATATACATATAGTGAAACCCTCGGATAACAGCAATCGGGAAAAATCAGTAATGCAGAAAGTAGCGACTCTGGTAAAGTCATTTTTCATAAAATTAACGCCTTAATCGGGGGCGTTTATATTAAATTTGACGACATATAAAGAGGTCGTCCTTTCCAATATTGCTATTTTACAGGATATTAAAAATCTGTAATTTTGTTGAAAACGCGCCTTGGGTAGGGGCGTTACCAGGAAAAAGGCGCCCTAATCTGGGGCGTTAGTTAAACAAGAGACGACCTGGTCAAGGTCGTGAATTCACAATTTTACAATTTTCGATGTAATGAATATTTCAGGAACATGGTATATAGTCAGGACCAGAAAAATAGCAGGATTACAAGAAATTGACCATGCATTAATTTAGAATCACGTTTGCAATGATAATTACTTTTTAAACATGCTATTTATTAATTATCAGGAATTAACGTCCATGTGCAGGACGTCAAATCTGGAATTGACGACCTGGGCATGGTCGTGTCTTTTAAATTAACGCCCTTGTTAGGGTCGTTTCTTTCAAACATTCCGGAGAAAATAATCAGAACGCATGAAAACTATATGCATGAACTACCGATGATAATTATCTATAGTTATATGGTAGTTTGGGCTACGTTCCATGAGAAAATCCTACCTTGATGATGATAAACTGACGGATGAACAGATTTCTGAACGATACTCTGTTTTATAAACAGAGTCTTTTTGAAGCTTTCGATCCTAACAGCAGCAGTAAGGGTAGTAATAGTTTGTGGATGAAGAACCCTCAATTCTTCAATCGATCGGTTTCACTTCTACAGGCAACCTGTAGAGGCAGAATAAAACGAAGGTATTACTCTTCGTAAGAACTAACAGAAGGTAAAGAAGGAAGGAGAAGAACTTACCCGTTCTTCATATGACAGAAGCTTTCAACCTGTAATCAGAAAATAGATGATGAATCTTCAGTATTCTTCACAAATTCGATAGACAGAGTAAAGAAAAGAACATGTTGTTCTTTACGTACCTTAGTATACTTCGAATGCCAAATAGCGTTCTCGGTTCAAGCAGTAGGTTATTTATAGGATTTCTAGAATCCTAATAGAGTTAGTGTTTGATTGGAAGTAATACTTCCATATTAGAGTTATTACTACATTCGAACTCTTTCTCATAGTTATCACCTTACCCTGGATAGACTCCGGGGTCGAACGAAACTAGAATGGAATTAACGCCTTATGCTAGGGTGTCGAATTTTAAATTGACGCCTTGTCAAGCGTCGTTACTTATTAAAACGCGTCCATGCAAGGGACGTTACGCTATCTTGCACTTTTTATTTATTTTGGTCGTTTAAAATTTGACGCCTTAATGTGTGGGCGTCCTTTCTTCAAAACACGCCTTAGGTAAGGGCGTTTTCTTGTAAAGTAGCGCCTTTATCTGAGGCGTTATTTCCATCAGGGTTTTAATTATTTTTATTCCAAGCTCTTTCATTTATTTATTAAATCTTTTAATCTATTTTGATTTATTTATTCCTTTTAAATTTATCAGGGTTGCTACACAGTCGGATAAAGTTGAACTCACTAGGCAATCCTATGCATTCAACTAAGAGAAAAACACGCAAACAGGATGTGCACATGAGCAACAGAAGCAGAAACAAAAACACAGAGACACCAGAATTTTTAGGTGGTTCGGATTTCACCTACATCCACCCCACACTCAGACTGAGTGTGGATTACTGCTGATTCACAGCTTCTATCCGCTGATCCACAACTTCGGGGATTGAATCCCTACAACCTGCTGATCTACAGCTTTGGGGATACTGTCCCAGACCGCTGAGCCTTACAGCTTGCTACCGCTGAGCTTTACAGCTTGGCTGACTGAGGACACACCCTCGCACGCTGACTCACAGCTTGACAGAGTTCAGAAACATAAAAAGAAAGATGAAAAATAGTAATGTAGCTCTTCAATAAGCAGATTGACCCTGGATTTGATCCACGAGTCAAGTACAATGATCAATCCTCATAAACTCTCTCTAATCTGAGGCTGTCAATCCTTTTCTCTCCTTCTAGTTTCTCCTCTAACAATCTGGCTCTCTTCAAGTTGCTCTCGCTTTTCTCAAGGGCTTCTTGCTCTTTTCTTTTTCTGCTCAATCATCGTTTTCTTAGGAAGAGGCTTATATATATATATATATATATATATATATATATATATATATATATATATATATATATATGGCATCTGTCTTCAGGCCCCATGAGCTCATACATTGGGCGTGTGGAAGGCTCGTTCCCCCTTTCCTAGAGATGACACATGTCAAGACCAGATTGGTGAGTGTATCCCTGTGGGCAGAATCTTCTGGACGGATCTGCCTTGGATCATGTGCTCAATCATGGGCTTCTATGATATGCTTGCTTTACCCTGCAATTCAGACAAGAGTTAGTTAAGAGAAACAGATGCACCGAGTTTGATTTGGCATGAAATGGGGTATGCACAAACCTTCTTGTACATTCAACAATAAAACGTGCACAGACGTTATATGCATGTTGAACAAAATGCATTGACAGATGCATGCATGGACAAAGATGCACAGACCCTTACCTTCATATGTACAAGGACATGCACTGACTATATGTGCGAATGATGAACAATGCACCGACCTTTCACATGCATGAAATAAGGTGCACAGACCTTGATTCACGCTTAAGACAAATCATGCATCAACTATATCTGCCACATGCCAAAAGGTGCACAGACCTTAGGATAATAAAGACTAAGAGTGCATCGACGTTATATGTTCAAAGCAGCAAAGTATGCACCAACCTTGTAACATACGCCAAGCAATATTCACTGACCTGAGTTGTGTGCGATGCAAAACATGCACAGACTTAGTGAGCATATTTGCACAGACCTATATGCATGAGACGCAACCAACACCGACTTAGTTAAGTGTAGACTAAGACATGTACAGACTTTCATGAACGATACAGCCTTTGCACATACCTATATGAACAGACTACAGGAACTTGCATCGACTATGTTTAGCCTGACGAAAGATATGCACAGACCATAACGTGTGCAATGCAAGACATGCACCGACGTTATGTAATAAGGTAGACATATGCAAACCTATGCATAGACATTATAAAGCTCATGGAAGAACCTGCACAGACCTTTTATGAATGCAGGACAAAACCTGCTAAGACCTGTTAAGTGCGCAAGGCGGAACCTGCACAGACCTTTGTATGCAATAACCAGGAACATGCACCGATGTTATCTGCTTCCTCAACGAGGGATGCACATACTCTTTTACGTTTTATGCCTAATGACGCAAGTTGCACATGCCTTAAGTGTAGAAAGCTGAAATGTGCACCGACGTTATGTACCAGTCAATGTAGTGTGTCCAGACTCTATATGCATTAGACAAAGACATTGCACAGACATACTTATGTGAAATCCATGTATATTGACTTATGAAATGCTAGCATATCTGAGACTCAATATATATATCAGCATCAAAGAGCAGAAAGAGTAAAAAGGGGATTATTGTCTATCATGTTGTCAATCATGTTTGCCCACCATCAAAACAAAGTAGGAGATTAATGCAAAGAATTCTTATGGTCTGAAACACATATGATATCATACAAATATGAGTCATAGTGTTTGTCGTCATCAAAACACAGTATCCACGATTCTTCCCCAATAGAAAAAATAAAATAACAGGGAACTATCCCTCCGATCTGCTGATGGGTAGACTGTCAGGGGTGGAACTAAAAGACTGAAAAACATAGCAAACAACGTCTGATTGACATGAATCTGATTGACATGAAAATTTAGCTGGGGATGGGGGACGACAGGGGGAACAAACCCTCAAAATTTGAGGCCGATCAGATATCTGGATCTGGAGATACAACTTTTTCTTTGAGCTTCAGTTCTGCAAGTCACAGATGTGGACAGCAGGAGGAAGGTGGAGTTGTGGCGGCTCGATGGCGGCGGCGGCGGTGGCGGCGGTGACTGAGCTTCACACCCAGGGGAGGAGATGGAACTTGGAATCCACCAAGTTTATGGCATCACACCATAGAATTCACAGCAATCCAGCTACAAGGGGGAGAGGAAGAGAGAGGGGCGCCCAAGGCTCCAAGTAATTTCTTAAATTTTCTTCTCATTAATCTATCAAAATATGAAAATACATGGGTTATATAACTCTAACTAAATGACCATTACTACCCTCAGATCTAGGGTTAAGGAGGGGCAATTAGGGGATGAGAATATTTAATTCCTTCTCCCTTCTCCCATGTGGTCAAAATAACATTAAAAAAGGATAAATGGGGGGGGGAATGGGGGAATTGTTTAATCCCCCACATGAGGACAAGAGGGGGGGGGCGCCCCCCTCTTGGATTCAACAAGGGTGGCTGGTCCACCTTGGACCCTAGACCGCCCTATGGTCCCTAGAGAGTCTAAGTGGCCCAATGGGAGAGAGAGTGGGGGTCCCGCCGAGCCAACATGGCCTTTTTACAAAGAAACCCACTAATTCCTAAGGACTAACCCAATGGCTTATAATGCCTTACAATTACAAACCCAATTTACTCAAGGATATAAATGTAAATAAAAAAGTTAGTGGTCTTGCTTTGATGTCCCCATCACAATATATATAAGAATGTTAGCAAAAAATGCATATGGAGTTTCAAACGCAACTACAACAACACAGAATGAGGAGCTCACACGTCGCCCGCCCTCGTCTCCGCCTCTGACACACACCCCGTAGGGGGCATTTGTTGTACCCAGACATTTTCCCAGCAAAAATATCGAGAAACAAGGGCTCGAGAATTTCCCCAAACACTTTTAAGGCGTTATATACCCAGTCCTTTCTACGTCACGCTGAGCACAACCAAGGGTCCTAACTAGCTATCCGTGACCCACGGCAACACCAACAATTGATTGGGGCCATCCTCGATCACCCAGTTTGCGGGTATACCCTCCTTCAACCAAGCCACCCGGGCCAACCCGAGGGCACCCTCACTACAAGCCACGACACGTGGCACCCAGCAACCGGGGTCTATCCCCAAGATGCCTCCCTCCAACCCTCTAAAGTCAAAGGAAGACTCATCCCAGTCAACCATGGGCTTTGGAGGCCCATAGCACGCTCATGCGGCCCACGCACGTGTGCCAGGAATTTCCTCGAACATCTCGTGGGCGCGCATGTTCCAGCCATTCTACAACAAGCCGGGGGCCCACCCGTGGCTCGAACACACCCGTTGTATCCTACGGCAACCCTACAGCAAGTTGGGGCCAACCCTGAACCTCAGACACGCGGTGATGAGCCGTTTACTTATAGCTTCAGGGCCAACCCAGGGCTGCCTACCAACCTGCCTTACAATACGGCATATATCACAAAGGCTGGGCCTATACCCCCAAAATGCCTTCCTATGGCTCCCACGAGCTATACTCCCCATCCTCGGGCCAAACCCAAGGCCCACCAGCCCACCACCTAAGTCGTTCGACAGCTCGGGATGTGTCAAAAATTTCCCTAAACACCTTGGGAGTGGTAGCCACAACAAGACAACAACAGACCCCCATGGGGCAATCCCGGCACTTCTTTGGCCCAAGTCCTTCACAGGACATCGCCAAACAACCACAGAAGGCCACCCGGGCCAACTCCATGCGACGGCCACCCCGCCCGGGGGGAGTTCGCCCCAGGCGCGGCTGCACTCCAGTGGGGGCGAACTCCCCTTGGAGGGCGCACCCACCACCCAGTCCCGTGGTTCCCACCGCCATCTCATCCCAGCCCCGGTCCAGCGTAAAAATGGTCTGCATACTAGCTCGGGAGTGCTGCTAGAGAAGAAGACTCGAGATCGTGCGAAGCTCGGGTCAACAGTCTCGTTCTACATGTACGCGACCAACTACCAGCCACTGTATCCTTTTTGTCTTTGTCTTGCATTCACAATAGGTCAAGGTGGGCCCAAAATAGACAAAATAGGGATGTTATAGACCAAGGGGGAAAAAACCCACTCCAGTCAGTGTGAACCCCCCTGGGGGGGTTTTCGCGGACCAGGCCGACCCCCCCCATCTGGTCCCCGTAAACCCCCTCAGAATACAAAAAAAAGTTTTTTTACAAGGGGATAAACCCCATTTCCAGTCAGCGTTAACCCCCCTGGGGAGGGGGGGTTACGCGGACCATATTGGCCCCCCAGTCTGGTCTGCGTAAACCCCCCAGAATACAAAAAAGGTTTTTTTTAGCAAAAAGAAAACCAAAACCCAAGCCCAGTCCGAGTTAACCCCCCCTGGGGGGGTTTATGTGGACCGGGTTCCTAGTCTGGTCTGCGTAAACCTCCCTCCCCCACTCCAAATATATATATATATATATATATATATATATATATATATATATATATATATATATATATATATATATATATCCAGGGGGTTTATGTGGACCATATCACCCCCTCCAGTCCAGTCCGCATAAACGCCCCCTTACCTTTCAAATTCTCCTATAAAGACCCCACCTTAGAAGCTCAAGCGGCATAAGGGCACATATAGAGGGCTAACACAAGGACTTACATGCTTTCAAGGACTCAAGCTTCAAGGCTTCCGACGAGAATGCGAGGAGCTAAATGCGTCTTGGGTGGCTTGTCGATCGGCTCGTATACGTCGAGGGTATGTCAAACATACTTCCCTCACATGGCATCTAGCCGTCTCACTCAAGTCAATCCCCCCGCACACAAGGTGTTATGATAACAGTGAACACACCCGCACATCGGGTCGGCCTACGTACGGCGTAACATGACAACAAAGCGCACACCATAATGTCAAAAGCGCCCCACCATGGGACCACGTGCCCGCCGCTCACCTCGAGCCGGCCACCAACCGTCCTGACCGCTGACCTGAGTTAGCCGGACCGTGGCCTAGAAGTAACATTCTCGGGACTGACCCTAACTCCCCGACATGAAGACACTCGCCTCTCGAGACCTAGACTCGACTGCTCATCTTGAGTCGCGTCCGACCTCCCTCAGGCGCCAGCCATAGCCCACCTCTGCAGTCCAACCCTCCTTCGGTGAACTGGGCACATCTCTATCCCCTTGTGGAGAGCCCCTGTAAAAACACGCGGATAATCCACTTTGTCTTGCATTGACCCGGGGACCGACCCGCGAGTCGGAATTGTCCCGCGGCTTGCACCAGTTGTATTTCAGCCCTCTCGGCCCCCTTTGTAAAGCCCACGTGGCACCTATAAAGCATGAAACCAGTTCAATATGCATGCATGTACCTGGGCCCCAGCCTCTTGCCCGCACAAGCCAATGTGCAACCTATCTCCCGAGCCCCAGTTTGCCAACCCCTCAGCTGCAGAACGTACCTGGTCCCCTGTCCTTGACTTTAGAATTATCCAGGCTCTTCTTCAGCACGGAACAAAGGTGTTCGGATTAAATCTGATGTAAATAAAAACTGGTTGCTTGCGGCCGATGAGGAAAGACGTCTCGTACACGAATCCCCATAATCGCCTACACACTCGCACCTGTGGAACCTCCCTTCTCTCCATGTGTCGCTCGTTACCCTATGCCCACGTGTCGCGTCCTGGCGATGCTTCCCCAGTTAGCATTTGGTTCCAAAGGTGATTTTTGAGAAATCGACTGGGACGCCCACACCCTATCCAGCCACCCTATTTCCCAGTCACCCCGGTCTCATTCATCCCGAATGAATAGCCACCCAACTCGTAGGCCATTATTACCGTCTACTAGCTCCCAGAAACCTCTCGCGCAAGTTGACCCCTCTCGACTTTTCGTAAAAGATGAGTGTACGATACTGTCGTGAGAGGCATACGGATACAAAGGAGAATATCCTGAGATAACATAAACTCCCTCATTTTTCTTTATCACTTTATTCCCCTTCTCACCCCAGTCACTGACTTCCCTTCCTCACCCCGAGGAAGAGGCAAACAACGATCTTGCGCCTAAGATGGATTTCGCCTAAGTGATCGGCGAAAGGTTTATGATATGCAAATAGGATAGGCGAAAAAGTACCTAAATGAGTTATAGCACCTATGTGAGTTTGATATCTCTTAAATTGTAAGATAGGCAGAAGGATAGGCAGAGCAATGCCTATGTGATGGAGATAGGCAAAGCCGATAGGCAGAGAAGTGCCTAAGTTCTTTCTAGATCACCTATGTTTTTTGTCTTCTTCTTTTAGCGCCTAATTTCTTTTCTTCTTTTTAAGATTTTTCGATAAATGGCTAAGTGTTGTGCGCCTACGTTATACTTAGATAGACTTTCAAGTTTTTCTTTGTCTTCCATTCTTGATCTCCCTACTTTTCTTCTTATGTTATTGATCTTCCTAATAAGGTTTTGTTCATGTGATTCATAGCTTTATTATAGCCAAGACTCCAAGGTTTGTTATCATGGTTTTGTTATCACTGAAAATCATAGTTATGCTAATATTTGGCGGATAGTCCAACTATATCCAACAATCTCTCCCTTTTTGGTGATGACAAAACCCTTGAAGATTTGCTTGAAAATCTAATGATACCATAATACGTGTTTTAAGGAATCTCTTTCTTATCAAGATATTTCTTGGATTTTGCAAGCAAGATTAATGTTAGGGCCAACTTGCATCATTTTCTCACCCCCTTTTTGGCTTATATGATTCCTTCCCCTTTTTTATGATTGTGATTTTGAGGCAGATTGGCATAATTTCTTTCCCTTTTTGTCAATCAGCAAAGGGATAAAGACAATAGAGAGCAACGAGGAGATAAATGCTGAACTTTAATCCATAACGCCGTAAGAAAGATTACATAAGTAGGAGTTACAAAAAGGACATATAGAACTGATGACTTCAACGGGTTGCTTTGGTGAGTATCTGCTGGGAAGAAGAAGAAGAGGGGATATCGGAAGGATCTGTAGATGCTGATAGTGGATAAGCACCTGCTGCATTAAGCTTCTCCATATAGAGTGCCTCTTGATCCAGAAAGTCATCAAATGTGATAAAAGGTAGTCCAAGTTGTGACAACCCGGGATCCGAGTACCGGAAAGGAACTGGCACGTCTCGAATCTTGGCCCGCCAACCCACAAGCCCGAAGACTCAGAAGGGTAAAAAAGGGATGGTGTGGGAGTACAAGAGAAGCTAAAACGACCGCAGAGATAGCACAATGATCAAAAATAAAATGCACATCATAATATAAATGAAATAAAGTGCTACAAGGTCCACAGAGTCTCATGTCCAAAATAAAAGTACAGTCAACAGAAAGGAAAGTACAACTACACGGGGCATCCACCGGAGTACAACTACACGGGGCATCCCCCGGCTCTGGAAGACTGGCGACTAACCCTGGCTAGAAGAACCACGCTGAAACTCGGCCGCACCTCTCGACGACCCCGCCTCACCTGAAAAGTAGGGGTGAGCCTCATTTCATTGGCCTAGTAGGGATCCCGCGAACCCCCACCTCGCACGAAAAATAAGGCAGGAACTAAGAAGGCAGAAAAGCAACCCCACCTAACAGGAGTACGGTAGAACCAACAAGCTAAAGTAAATAAACGGAAAAATCGTCTACTCTAATAGTACTGTACTACTAACCTCGGTCCAATAAAACTCGAGTCCACACCTGCCAGCAAACAGGAGCACTACCCACTAGAAGAACGACCGGATGCATCCAGTGACGTCTTACACCGCGTCACAAGTGTCTAGCTACGACGCCCCGGGCGTGAGACTCAGACACACAACAAGTACCACAACAAGGACTAGCTGGGGTCACGCTCGTCAGCGCGTGTCCTAAGCCCCCAACTACGTGTGCACACACAGACCATCTGCTCTAGGTCGGGTCCTCTAGCTGGTTCCCCCCCCCCACCGGACTCTGGTGGCAAAGGCAAGGGGCCCTACAGTAACCAGCCTAAAAACCGCCTCTCACCGGGTCTCGCTCTCCACCACTCCTAGGTGGGTCCGCACCCGCATGCGCAGGAAGCTATGACTAGTGGACAGGTCACTGGAAGTAAGGACTGACTCACGGAAACCACCGGCCACACACTAACGCAGACTCTCGGTAACCAAAACGGTAGGTATAGATGTCGAGGACACGCATGAGGTTCGACCATCACTCGAGTCATGCGGCACCCCCACCGAACTAACTGATTCTCCGGGGACCCCCGGGCGCCCCTGTGGCTCTCACTGGGTGCTCACGGCAACCCTCGAGCCACACGCCACAACCGGATCCGAGACTCACTCCACCGGAGGTAAAACTACTGAAAGGAAACGCGGCAGTATTCTTGCAGTTGTATATGAAGCGAAGACAAACATATGCTATGACCCCCAAACAGATTCTGTAGATGGAAACTAGAAAGATGCATCAAGAATAAAGCTCCCCCTTTTTCAATAAAATCTGATTCTCCTTGATTTGTTGATGGATGTTCACGATTTCAACATCATCTTCTTCCTCTCCTTGTGATGCTCCCTTTTTCCTTCTTCCATTTTCTTCTTCACCTGAAAGAATAAATAGAAATAATAAGCCCAAGCTTTAAGTTAATCTCAAACAAGAATATTCGATTAGAAATGTGTAGAAAGCTCAGATATGGATACAATCAGCCCAAAGCAACATCTAAAGATAGAACCAAAGAGCATATATGAAATGCAAACCTTCCCCTTCACAAAATGATCCGACTCTTCTCGGTTCGGAGTCGGATGATCACGATCCCAACATCATCTCGTTCCTCTCCTCAAGACGCTTCTTCTCTTCTTCTACCACAAGCTCCAGATCTTCACGGATGTAGATGATATCGACCTTGCAAGAGCTTCACCTCATTTCCCCCCTTTTTTTTACCTACAAGAAAGAATGAATGAACATTAAGGTTCCACCGGGTTTACAACCCAACAACATGTATTTATGCGTCTAGGACAATCAAAAGACAGCCCTGGGACAAGATCCACAAGTCATGGAGTGATATGGGGCTTTAGGACCGGAGTTAGAGGACTTTTGGCATGCTTTTGCGAAGGTCATTTTTGACGGCGCCGCCCCGTACCGGAAAGGGTCGACCCTCGGGCAAACAGAACCCCAACAGAACCATTTTCATGTTCTATTTTACAGGGGTCGACCCTCGGGCTAACATAACCCAAAACAGAACCAAGTTTTGGTTCTAATTTACAGGGGTCGACCCCAGGGGTTGACCCTTTCAGGCAGGGTGCATAAAACAGGTTCTGTTTTTGACAGAGCCTCAAAGGGTCGACCCCATGGGTCAACCCCTTCTTGTTTGGGTCTGAAAAATAACTAAAACCTCCATCAAATCAATGGGAAATAATTGATTAAATATTACCATAATCCCATGAAGATCAACCATGATTTTTCATCCTGAAAAATATGATAAAGCAAGAGGTTAGTTAAAAATTAAAATCTTTGCATCAAGCATTAATACTATGAACATTTTCACAATAAAATACATCATTGAACCTATTCAAACATGCATTTTGCTTCTCATATCAATTAACAAAAATACATTTGACCAAATGACAAGGTTTTGAAATGATAAGCATGAATCTATCATTCAATCAAACATATTGTCAGGGGAGCTCAAACTTTCAACTAGCATTCTTGTATCTACCAGATGCTCAACATCAAATGGCATCAAATGAGGGATATTCATTTACACATGTAAGAAGCAAATATATAGCTCAAGACCAATGACATGATCGTATGATGTGCAATCACACAGGTATGAGGAACCATACGACATCACAAATGCATCCACACATTGAAACCCTTATGACCTCATGAATTATACCATTCTAATAGAAGGTGATGGGGACATCGAAGCAAGACCGTCCGCATTTTGTTTACATTTATGTCCTTTTATATTTGTATGTATACCCTTATGTTATATGGGTACGCAATTGTACGTCTTAGTGGGTTTATATGTAAAATTCCAGTAGGTCCAAGCAAGGGGGCCCTCAGCCCTTTCCCATTGGTCCATGTCACCCATGTGGGGTTGGTCAAACTTGCCTAGGTGGCATCTAGAAGGGTTGAATGTCAAATGACACATGGGTAGACAAAGGGAGTAAAAAGTCTAAGGTAGGCTACCTACCATGTCAAGCTTGTCTCCCCTTGGTCAAGGGGGCGCCCTCCCCTTAATTTTTTTTTATTTTTATTTTGTGTGTTGGCCACACTTAATCCAGGCCATCCCTTCCCCATCCCTAGATCCAATGGTGGAGATTGGATTTGATGTGTAGCATATATATACTTGTATTTTTCCATTTAGAACAATTAATGAATGGAAAAAAAGTTGAATGACCAAGGAGCTTCTTGCACCCCCAACCTCTCCCCTCTGGTTTCTTCATCCCCAACCCCAATTCTAGAGTGATATCCCTCCTTTATTGATCCTCTCTACCTTCTGGTTCATCTCTGGTGATCGCCGCCGCCGCCGCCGTCGCTCCGCCACCATCGTCTTCGGTATTCTGTCCATCCAGGACAGAAGTATTTTCCCCGAATTCCTGCTCCCACCTCCCACCTCCTCTGGATCTAAACTTTTCAGGGCTGGTTCCCCTCTCAAACCCCTATCTTCACAAAAACATTCAAGCCAAAATTCTTTCATTTGGTATTTTTCAATTTTCGTTCCTCTTTTATTCCCAGATCTGCCAGGTTTCTGTCTACACTGACAGCAACTCTGAGTTTCCCATATCCGGACCTTTTTTTGATTTTTACAGGAGCTCCCAATTTTATTGGATTAAACCTTCTCCCATCACCAAGAATTTTCTTGATTTTTTTTCATCCCTCTACATATTTTCTAAAATTCTTCCAAGTTCCCAATCCTATTCTATCTGCATCAGTCCAGATCCGACCCACTGCCAATGTAAACTCTCTAGAACATTTAAATCTCCATCTTTTTTAGATCTAAAAATATTCCTGGTTTCCTCTCTTGATTTGCTATGACTTTATTGAAGAATCCAAGTTCAGATTCGGAGGTCTACCTATCGGTCAATGCCAACTCTCAGGAAAATCAGTTTCTGCCTGAGCAGATCTGAAATGAGGAACAGCAGCCTTCAAAATTCTTCCACCAGAAATACAGAGCTGTTGATTTTTATGTGATCCTATAGGGTCGAAGCCCTTCAAAGCAGCTTTCCAACGGCACCAGTTTCGTCGCATTCCGACATCGATGCTGATCGCAGCAAGCGATCTCGTCGGGTCGCGCGCCTGAAAATAGAACCTGCAGGTCCGTCACCGGTTTTTCCGACCGGTGACGAACGGAGCCGCCCGGCCTCCGGTCGATGTTCCAGCGTGCCGCCATCCCAGGGAGCGCTTCCCCAAGCATCCCCCACTACAGCGGTGTCGCCCGGCCCCACACGGCCCCTCTGACCAGCAAGTGGGCCCCACGGTCGGGAGTACGTGTGCTGCCGAAGAGACTCGAGAAGCCGCCCGTCAAGCCGAATTCGGTTCTCCCGGACCCACTTGTGTAGCCCTTTACCTCTCTGCGTGGAGTGGGCAGCAAACTTGTATTGCTGTAATATTCATGTATTAACTGTCCCGGGAGTACGAGTTCGGCCGGGTCCATCTTCCCCACGCCGAGAGCATGGAGGTATCGTATTCGCTCCCTTATTCAGCATTTACTCTATTCATATATATCTCTTATGCCACTGCTAGAGAGCATGTTGTAGGGCCGTTAGCTCGGTATATATTATTGTATCATCACTGCTGCGAGAGAGAGAGTGACTGTCCCGTGACCCGATCCGGGCACGAGAGAGAGCCGACCACCCTAGCTCACTGCCGGTTTCTCAACCGCGCACGTCCGACGCTTCCCTCGCTAAGGGACAATCACGAGCTCACCTAGAGTCCGAGGATCGCATATCCAATTGGTGTCGAGTCCGTGGTCCGTCCCGCATCAGAAGGTGTGTTCAATGAACACAATCTCATTGATTGAGACCTATTGAAGCCATCTTCATAAGAGCCAAGTTCATGCAATTCTTTCACACATCAAGTCAATAAATCAAGCTTTTAGTGCATAGTTCACAAGACTAAACATTCATGCAATACATGAGCAATATAAAACCAACTCTCATGAAGTCTTGTATGAATATTTCAAGCACAATACAAGCTTAAAAGCTTCATGTAGAAAATGCATGAATCATACATCCTCAAACCTTAATGACTCATATAGGAGGTACATGAAACCACATCATGTATATCTATGCACAAGTGCTCTGGGTCAACACACTGTAGCTTTCTTACCCAAAATTCACTTAACTGAAGATATGTGAATTGCGAAGCCTTACCAATGGTTCTTTGAAGAATGGAGATGTAATTAACACAAGTTCTGAATGGTGGACAACAAGATGATGTCCATCATGACTCGTTCCTGTACTGCAAGTAGATTAGCACACTATATTGAAATGAGCATAACGGGCATTCAAGTGAGCATAAAGACTCATTCATGTGTTCAATCATGCAAACGTGTTCTATCATGAATTCTCATTGAGTACAAGACATATGCATTCTATCAAGCATGTTTCACAAATTCATTCTCATTCTAGAACATGATCCCATAGCAAGAGAACAATAAGGATTCAAGCACATGAGACATGAAGTATCAATAAAACACAAGGCCAATCAAGGCCAAGCAACAAAGTCATTTTGTAATCATCAAAATCACATACACAACACCCAATATATGTCGACTTTCACAGCCCGCTCTCCCACTGTCTTTGGGCTCTCACAGCCTACCCTCTCGATTTTGGCTATGCAAAGCCCGCTTTCCCGATATTTTATAAGGAAGAGATGTTCAGACATATCAAAAAAAAATTCGACCATCGGCATCTAAGCCGACAACTCTTCAACCATCGGTCCTTGAGCCGACATATTTTAAACCATCAGCGTATGAGCTGACAGCTTTTCCATCAGCTTTTCAACCATCGACATCTAAGCCGACAACTTTTAAACCATCGGCGTCCGAGCCAACAGCTTTTCCACCATCGGTGTTCGACCCGATAGCTTTTCAACCATCGACATCCAAGCCGACAGCTCTTCAACCATTGGCATCTAAGCCGACAGCTCTTCAACCATCGACACCTGAACCGATAACTTTTAAACCATCGACAACTGAGTCGACAACTTTTCCATCAGCTTTTCAACCATCGACATCTAAGCCAACAACTTTTAAACCATCGGCGTCCGACCCGACAGCTTTTCCACCATCGGCGTTCGAGCCGACAGCTTTTCCACCATCGGCATCCAAGCCGACAGCTCTTCAACCATCGGCATCCAAGCCGACAACATTTCAACCATCAACGCCTGAGCCGGTAGCTTTTAAACCATGGCATATGAGTCGACAGCTTTTCCATCAGCTTTTCAACCATCGACATCTAAACCGACAGCTTTTAAACCATCGACGTCCGAGCCGACAACTTTTCCTCCATTGGCATTCGAGCAGATAGCTTTTCAACCATCAAAATCCAAGACGACAGCTCTTCAACCATTGGCATCTAAGCCGACCACTCTTCAACCATTGGCATCCAGGTCGATAACTACTCAAAGATGTTCAAATATATCAAAAACAACCATTGGCGTCCAAGCCAACAGCTATTCAAAGATGTTCCAAGTCATCCAAAGATATTCTGCCTTGACATCATGACACACCATCTAAGCCAAGTCGTTCAGCGTCATGACCTTCCGTCTAAGCCGAGAACTATCCTACCTTGACATCATGACTTTCCATCTAAGCCAAGTTGTTCAACGTCACAACATTTCGTCTAAGCCGACAAATGTCCTGCGTTGGACCCAGATCTTTGGCTTCTCATGGCCTGCTCTCCTGCTATCCTTTGGCTTACATAACCTACTTTCCCACTATCCTTTGGCTTTTCACAGCCTACTCTCCTACTATCCTTTGGCTTACATAGCCTGCTCTCCCGCTATCCTTAGGCTTTTCACGGCCTGCTCTCCCGCTACCCTTCGGCCTATACCACCTGCTCTCCTGATTTTGGCTTAGACCGTCGGTCGAAGCCTACTCTCTCGATTTTTGCTTAGACCGTCGGTCAAAGCCCGCTCTTCCAATTTTTGATTTGGACTTCGTTCGAAGCCCGCTCTCTTGCTCTCCGCTTAGACTTTCCGTCAAAGTCTGTTGTCCTATTCTCGGCCCCACCTGGGTTCACCTCAACGTATAAAACCCTTTCTCTCTTGCTTCGGCATTGATCTTATACCCTCAAACAATACATAGATATAGTATACGTATATGATAACAATATATGTATATACAAAAAAAGAGAAAGAAAGAAAAAAAGCTCTCTGGAGGGCTCTTGATCTTGAATGCTTGATTGCCCTGCTTGCATGCTTGTCTATTATATATTTAATACCCTTCCTTCGAATTTCCTGGGACCATGCTTCCTTACTAAATAATGCTGCCCCGGTTCTGGGTATATATGCGCCCTGGCATATTCTAAGGGGAGAAACCAATTTTGGTGAGTGTATGCGTTAAGGGGAAGAGTCATAGCTAAGTTGTTAGTGTAACTCACAAAATACACCCGAGGCAAAACTCCCACACTCCTCACACAATATAATCAATGATTTTTTTAACCATAAGGATTTCATAATTTCTTCCTAACACTCTATGGATGCTTGAATGCTTACACTCGCATGAAAGGCAGTCGTGAGGAAAAAGCTGCCTGCCCCCTTCAAAAAAAATGAATGATGAAGGAGTGAAATGTGAATCCAAGTAGCTGAGAATCCCCACTGAAACAAATGAGGGTCGCACGAAAACGGTGAAGCAAATTTCACAATAAAATTGCAATAAGGATGAATCCTAATAGTTGGAAATCTCCACTGAAATAAATGAGGAGACTCGCGTAAAAATGGTGAAACAAATTTCGTAATAAAATTGTAATAAGGATGAATCCTAATAGCCGGGAATCTCCATTGAGACACATGAGAAAACTCACGCCGAACGATGAAGTCCAGATTTCAAATAAACAAGGGGGCTGTGTGAAGCTACGGAAAGTCGAGAACCTAAATTGTCTATGCAGGCGGTAAAGTAATCCTTTAGTGTTACTTAGAATATCCGTATATCCCCATGTGTAAGGTTCACTGCTCATATACCTGCACTTTAACACCATGGAGAAGTTGCCTCAGGTGTAGATTATGATTTAAGCTATGCGCATAGGTTATGCGATATCCTCTTGACGAATGCACATCTCCTTTCGTTATGCTTCGTGGGATGCACTCTACCCGTGAGTCATAGGCACTGTTCTTACCTTATCGCCGATAGAGGGGAGCTATGCTATATACCTATTTTCGTGTGCTGGCTGACAATGGATGCCTGCATGCCTGAATGAAAAGATAATAATAAGAGAAAACAAATGAAAATAAAATGAATGAATGAAAGCTCTCTCAATTTCGGCTCTTAAAGCCGCCTTTCTCAATTCGGCTTCGCAAAGCCTACTCTCCTACTCAATTTTGGTTCTCGCAGCCTCCTCTCCCAATTCCGGCTCTTCAAGCCTTCTCTCTTAATTTCGGCTTCCGTAGCCCGCTCTCCCACTATCTTTGGCTCTCGTAGCCTGCACCCTCGATTTTGGCTTTGCAAAGCCTGCACTCTCGACTTTGGCTCTCACCCTCGCACCCTCGATTTCGACTCTGCAATGCCTGCACTCTCAATTTCGGCATCCGAAGCCCACTCTACCACTATCTCTGGCTCTCGCAGCCTGCACTCTCGATTTCGGCTTTGCAAAGCCTGCTCTCCCAATTTTGGCTCTCGCGGCCTGCTCTCCTAATTCTAGCTCTTAAAGCCTTCTTTCTCAATTTTGGCTCACGCAGCCTGCACCCTCGATTTTGACTTTGCAAAGCCTGCACTCTCGACTTTGGCTCTCGTAGCCTGCACTCTCGACTTTGGCTCTCGTAGCCTGCACTCCAAATTTTGGATCTCGCAGCCTGCACTCTATTTGTGATGGGATCTTTTCGTTTTGGTTTTTATGATTATCGTTTGGGTTTATTTGGTTTATTTCACGTGTCGATCAACCAATTAACTAACTGGTAATTAACTGACTGATTGACTGTGCGGGCGTGCCAGTCACGTGAGTGATGAGTTTATTATGCGCTCGTTCTGACCCGTGTCGGGTGAGAGAGAGGTTCGGTCGGGACCAGCAGTCCGCCATACCATAAAGGCTATGGCGTTAATTACATCCCCCACGAGGAAGGAAAACCTTTGATTAATTGCCGAGATGGTGGGCTGTCGAGGCCGGAATAAAGATGCAAAGGTATAAACGTGACTAGGTCACGTGAGATGCTTCTATCTGTCATGCAAGATAGGAATGATTCATTAAGTTGGATACCCTCGATACATGGCGGAGGACATAGGTCTGAAGACCACCATCGCGCATAGCAAAGACTTCCAATCGGGAGTTACCCGGACTTCTGTCAGTGCCATTTGATATACCAGAGGGTCCATACAGGCATGCGCACATGATATTCAAGATTATGCTAAGCATGGCAATAGAGTTATGCCAGTGGATAGTAATCAGTCAAATTCATTAGACTCCACAGAGGGGGACGAAGGTAGCGACATAAACATGATGACAAAAGCAAAGTGCTAACAAATATGATAGTAAAGGCATGATAATAAGATCATCCATGCTTGAATAGCCCCTTCCTTATTTAGTTTATTATCAATTAGAGTTACTAATCTCGACCACGGGAGGCGAGGATTGCTCCGAGGGCGAGCAAGTAATCAGAACGGCACAACGATTCAAAACCGACGCGATCACGCGTAGGGATAGGTTTCCCGGCGCGGCCATACATAGGTAAAACGGTTTGATACGGCATGGCCATGGCCACGGCTAATACGGCGCGGCATGCTTGGGGCGTGCCGATTTAGGGCGCGCCGGGGACGGGCCGTTTGAAAATAAGTTTTCATGAGTGTAAGGTGATTCCGGCACAGGGGGGTACCGCGCCGTATTAAGGCGCACCGGGTTAGGACCACGCCGTTTTAGCTTTTTTTGATAAATTTTGAAATGATTTAAGTTTATTAGGACTCTGTTGAGAGTTTTGGGGTCAATTAGGGTGATTGTTTGTTTAATTGGAGTCTAGAGCCCCCAAGGGCAAAGTTATGAGCTAGTGCGAGGTTCATACTGAAGCACTAGGGTCCTCATCCTCAGAACAAGTGTTTTGTTGAAGCCATTTTGATATAATTAAACTCATAAGTTGGAAGAATTCTGCCAAAAATTGGGCAGCATCTCCCCCGTCCCTGAAGGACTGCAGGGGGAGAAACGGGGTCATACTCACCTATGGAGTAAGCTCCTAAACAGCCGGTCTGCATGGTGGCAGCCAGCAAACCCCAATCGGACAGGATACCCCGAGGACTGGCCTACGAGGGGCACCAAAGTTCAGTGGGTGGAAGTAGAGGGATAAGGCAGCTGATGACGGAAGCAACACCCCGAGGGCTGGCCTACGAGGGGTGAGCAACCTACATCATGCACTATATCCATTAGTAAGAGAGAGCATCAGGGAGAGAGGCCCCGAGGACAAGCCTACTAGGAGCGTTCATCCCTTAGCCACCACAGAATCCTGGGAGGCTGTGGATTTAACATTGTTGGGCTGAAGCCCCTGTTGTTATTAGCCTTTCGGCCCGTAGGAAGCATCCATCACTCAGAAGTGGAGCTCCCTTGACCAATTGGTAGCTCTGTGAAGCAGTGGGGGATATCCCCCTCCTTGGGTGATTAAGAGGAAACCAACGGGACTCGAATAGTTTAATGGCCGTAAACCACAAATGAAGGAAGTGAGGCTTCTCGGTATTGATAGCCTACCCGTTACAGGGTTAAGATATTAATGCTCGCGAGACTGGGTTGCCATCCACAGGAGAGAATGCAAACAGCAGCCACGGAGAGAGAGGCAGTTGATATCTATAGCGGGAACAATTTATCCACATATGCATATACACGAATGGCTGGAACGCAGTGGTCACGAGGTGGACTCTGCTATTCCAGAAGCAGCACCTGCCTCGTATGAGCAACGGAGAAATACAAAGAGGGAGGAAGATCAAGGTTGGATTTCGTATCAAAACGGAGAGAAACATGTGCACAGGCACAGGCGCGGAGGACCCAGGGAGGGGTTATCTATGTAGCCCATGGCATCCCAAGGCGTGTTTGGAATCTAGGGAAATCGGAATTGCAAAGCTATATACGGGAAGACACTAATATATATATCTACCAAATGAAATAGCAGTGGAAGAAGAGGACAAGGCGTTGAGCATTCAATCCACCAATATATTCATATACGCATGCTATCATTCCATCGACGAAGGAAGCTACACACATATCACGAGTTCAGTGCCGGCATCGCGGCACGGCCACCGTTCTACTCGTAGGAGAACTCACAGAAGAGCAATAGAAAAAGAAAGAGGGATGGCGGAGAAGGGGGGAGGGGTTGGCTCATATCATCGCCATCCCTCACCCCTCTCGCTATTCGACAGAGAGAAAACAAGGCGAAGAAGAAATAGAAATGCAGGCGCCCACCTATTCCAAGAACAGAGTGTCAGGGACACCTCCTTCTTCTCCGGCTCCGGAGGGCTTCAGGCTGAGGGTGGAAGACGGCGGCGAAGGGTGCTCAGAGGAACCCTACTTTACTCGCAAGAAACCCTCTCTCTCTCACCGACGATTGGCTCTCAGACCCTTTCTCTTATCTCTCAATTTTTTTCTTTTGAAAACCTCTTCGCCTCTCTCCTTTTTTTTCTTTTCTTCACTTCGAATGCCCTTTTTTACAGGAACCATTCGAGGCTTAATCCGACGTGGGAATGACGCGCCGGGAAGTGGCCTTCTGAAGCCTTTCTGCACGCCGGAATAGGAGGGTGCCGGGTAAAGGGGCTTCTGCAGCTTTTGCGTGCCGGAATAGAGGGGCACCGGATAAGAGGGCGCGCCGAATTAGGGCGTGCCGTATTAGCGTCTCCCACGTGTCGCGGGTCAGCCGATGAGTCCGGGGATGGTTCCGGGGATCACCGTGAACATTTATCTCGCCACCGTTCTTCAAGACCTCGACGAGATGCCTTGTCGAAGCTCTCAGGACGATGTATGGCCATTCTCGGAACTTCAAATGACTTTGGTTTGATCACGTGGGTTTTCCGCTGACACGGCTCTTGGCACTATGATATGTGCTTCCAGCTCAGTCTGTTTTGTGCTCGAAGCTTCTTGGAGGGTGGGATGGCACCCGGGATAGTTCCGCCCATGTCGAGCGATCATTCGGCCACTAACGGGCCCCACTTGGCGAGAAGTTGTACCCGTGTCGGGTAGCCAGGATCTTCTGCCGACAGAGCCTTCGATCCTCCGTTTTGAAGAGCCAAGGGCATTCTTTCATCTCAGGGGAGTCTTTCATGAGGTGGGTGGCCACCGCGTAGACCGTCATCCTTGGTCGGACAACGGGTGTAGTGTATGCGGCACGACGGAGTCGATGCCGGTTCATTGGGCAGGCTTGGTCGCACTGTCGGTTGGTTGTGAGTTCATCTCGATTCTCCTGAGGTGAAGTCCCCATGTTCATACAGGGTGACTCGAGGCTCTGGTAGCTTGAGAAGTCTTCAATATGTTGATATTTATCAGCTTCTATGCTTCAGTGGGCCGTGTCCTTCGTCTTTGACGCTTGGTCGCCGTGAGTAATATTTTGAGTGCCAACAAATGCCCCCCAACCGTGGGTGTTGCGAGCGAGGCACGAGTGTAGCAAGGCCGATAGATGATTTGGCTTATGAAAGTGATCACCTGACTTTCAGCCCGCCCCGATTGTCATGGAGCGATCCTGGGCCGTCAGGATCACTTGTAAGTGAAGGGGCTGGGGCTGCAGAGGTCGCCCTTGGAGATTTGAGCCTAGTGTCGGTTGAGGTGAGGAACCCCCCGTGATCGGCGCTTGTTGCCCTTCCTTTCTTTTTCTTTTCAGCTCTCTGATATATATATTTCTGGTGCAGACTGAGGTGGTGCTGCCAACCATAACGGTGCAGATACCCCTCCTGGTTCCAGGTGCAGGTCATGCAACCTTCCCGCCAGTCTTGCGGCCTATCGCACTGCGATATCCCAAGGACTATGCAGCTGCAGCGGGTCCAGCAGGACCTGGAGTATTTGTGAGGGCTGACGAGTCGGTGGCAGTCGAGGACTTCCGGCCATTGGAAGTCGCACGACAGTCGGCTTTAGAGAAGGGTGCCCCCCCCCCCCCCCCCCCCGAGGTAGAGGTGGGCGAGATCGTTGAAGAGGAAGCCGGGACTATTGGGGCCCTGGCTCTTGTTGCTGAAACTGGCCATATGGGGGTCAGTCAAGTTGGAGGCGAGGAGCATATGTCCTTGGCCCTTGATGTCCCTGTTGCAGCTTCACCCCAAGGGGCTAGCAGGGAAGTCGCCGTCATCGAGACTCCAGCTACCATATCAGTTACTGCAGTTGTTCTGCATGCAAGTGTGCTGCAGATCATGCCGTCGTCGTCTTCTGGGATGAGCAACGATATCTGGGCCACTGTGGACAGCAGAGTGGAGTTCGAACTACCCGAGACGTCACCACTCGGTCTCCAATCATCGAGTGACCTCGTGTGGCAGTTCTTAGGGACCCTCCAGCAGACCATAGCGGCCAGCAAAGATTTGACTTATGTTCAGTTGAAGGGCTTGATAGAGCACTTATCCAGCTCGCTGTTGGCTTTCGACTGCCCCATGGACGACTGGACTCCACTGGTAATTCTGCTGCTGAAATATGTGAACAGAAGGGAGTTCTTAGGCCGAGAGGTAACTGACCAGCTGACGGCCATAACATTGGAGCGAGCTGAATGCCGAGCGACTCTCGTCTCTCTGAAAGGGACTGCGGCGCAGATGAGGGATGATGCCAGTGCCTCTTTTCAGCGCCGAAGTTTCCTTACGGCCCGGATAGCAGAGCTGCAGGTCGAACTTTCAAGGGAAGAGACTGAGCTTCAAGAAATAGAGCGTCTGGAAGTCCAGAAGATAGAGGAAGCAGAAATGGCCGAGGGACAAGCTGCTTCCCTCGAGGAGAAACTGTCCCAGCTGGGGGTCACCGAGTCTCAGCTGCAAGAACTGACCCGCCATCCTTCTTTGGGTATTCCGGAGCTGGAGGACATCTTCCGACCCTCGCTGCCATAGTCTCCTCTATTCCCCTCCGTGCTTGATGGACTTTATGTATTCCGGGTTATGCCCCGCGTAACATGTATCTTTTTATTTCATAGGAATGAAAACTCCTCATTTGCTGTTAAATGACTACTCCATTCTTTCATTATTCTTTTCCTTCCCCTTTCCGCTCGTCAGTCAATTCTAGTCTGAGTATGTGAGTCACTAGGGCAGGACAGCGCTCACGCCTTCAACAAAGGGGTGAGGTGTTCGCTCCACCGCGCCTTGACCATTCTTGGGACCAAGCAATGGCTAACGTAGGCCAAAAGTTCGAAGGACCAAAAAGTGTAGAGGCCCCTTAGGGCTGGGAAATAAGGTCAGACGGCTTGTCAGTCGGACTCATTGATGCTGACAGAAATTGAGGGTAGGGTTTATTCATCGACAGAGGTTATATGTCGAAGCAAAAGAAGTTAATTGCTTAACGAGGACGAGGGGTCCAGGTTAGGGGGGAAAGTTGACCGGTCATGTCGATGGCGACAAGGGTCGATA
Source organism: Amorphophallus konjac (assembly GCA_022559845.1). Classification (NCBI taxonomy): domain Eukaryota; kingdom Viridiplantae; phylum Streptophyta; class Magnoliopsida; order Alismatales; family Araceae; genus Amorphophallus; species Amorphophallus konjac. The sequence goes on along the minus strand of CM040117.1, from coordinate 130,382,787 downwards.
GAAAGTCGGTCAGTCTAGTAGACGGCGATGAGGATCGATAGGCCGTAGACCGATCTTACCGATGGTGACAAGGGTCGAAAGAGTAGCCGATCTTGCCGATGATGATGAAAACTGAAAAAGGTAGCGACCGATCTTGCCGATGGTGACAAGGGTCGGAATGGTAGACGGTCTTGTCGATGATGACGAAAATCGATAAAGGTAGCGACTGATCTTGCCGATAGTGACAAGGGTCGGAATGGTAGACGGTCTTATCGATGGTGACAAGGGCCGAAAAAGGTAGCGACCGATCTTATCGTTGGTGACAAGGGTCGAAAGAGTAGCCGGTCTTGCCGATGATGACAAAAATTGAAAAAGGTAGCGACCGATCTTGCCGATGGTGACAAGGGTCGGAATGGTCGACGGTCTTACCGATGGTGACAAGGATCGAAAAAGGTAGCCACCGATCTTGCCGATGGCGACAAGGGTCGGAATTGTAGACGGTCTTGCCGATGGTGACAAGGGCCGAAAAAGGTAGCGACCGATCTTGCTGTTGGTGACAAGGGTCGAAAGAGTAGCCGGTCTTGCCGATGATGACAAAAATAGAAAAAGGTAGCGACCGATCTTACCGATGGTGACAAGGGTCGGAATGGTAGCGACCGATCTTGCCGTTTGTGACAAGGGTCGAAAGAGTAGCCGATCTTGCCGATGATGATAAAAACCGAAAAAGGTAGCGACCGATCTTGTCGATGGTGACAAGGGTCGAAAAAGGTAGCGACCGATCTTGTCAATGGTGACAAGGGTCGAAAGAGTAGCCGGTCTTGCCGATGATGACAAAAACCGAAAAAGGTAGCGACCTCTCTTGCCGATGGTGACAAGGGCTGAAAAAGGTAGCGACCCATCTTGCCGATAGTGACAAGGGTCGGAAGAGTAGCCAGTCTTACCGATGATGACAAAAACTAAAAAAGGTAGAAGGAAGTGGAATGATGAACGAGGATAACCTCGCTACTACATTATCATTTCAACATTTTTTTTATTGATTGATTTTTTTATTCGTCATCATTTTTATCACATTACTGACTCATGCGCCCTTTCGGATTTTCGCCGAAGTCAGCCCCCTCTTGCTTTTGCCCACGCGCCCTTTCGGGTTTTCACGTGGAGGGGTACCCGATTTTGCCTGTAACGCCCTTTCGGGTTTTCGCTACAGCCGATTTATAGCCATTTTTTACCCTTTCCCTAATATAGGAACAAGGCCGGCGGGGTATCTCTATTTTTAACCCCATCTTTCTTTTCTCTTTTTTTGTAGGAAGAAGCCGGGACACAGGAGAGCCTGCCCGCTAGCACGCCGATCAGCCTTATCGATGATGACAAGGGTCAGATCCTGGTTTAGTTCGTCGACATTGGTTAAATGCCGAAGTAAAGGATATAGTTCTTAATAGGGACGGAAGGTCCAGGTTAAGGGATAGAGGCTGACCGATCCATCATCGGCATGGGTCACATGTCGAAGCAAAGATAGATTCATTAACAGGGATGGAAGGTCCAAGTTAGGGGTAGAGATCGACCGATCTCACCGATGATGACGACGGTCAAACATAGATTTATTCATCGGCATGGGTCACATGTCGAAGCAAGGATAGATTCATTAACAGGGATGGAAGGTCCAAGTTAAGGGATAGAGGCTGACCGATCTCGCCGATGATGACGAGGGTCGAACATAGATTTATTCATCGGCATGGGTCACATGTCGAAGCAAGGTCAGATTCATTAACAGGGACGAAAGGTCCAAGTTAAGGGTAGAGATCGACCGATCTCGCCGATGATGACGAGGGTCGAACATAGGTTTGTTCATCGGCATGGGTCACATGTCGAAGCAAGGATAGATTCATTAACAGGGATGAAAGGTCCATGTTAAGGGTAGAGATCGACCGATCTCGTCGATGATGACGAGGGTCGAACATAGATTTATTCATAGGCATGGGTCACATGTTGAAGCAAGGATAGATTCATTAACAGGGATGAAAGGTCTAAGTTAAGGGTAGAGATCGACCGATCTTGTCGATGATGACGAGGGTTGAACATAGGTTTATTCATCGGCATGGGTCACATGTCGAAGCAAGGATAGATTCATTAACAGGGACGAAAGGTCCATGTTAAGGGTAGAGATCGACCGATCTCGCCGATGATGGCGAGGGTCGAACATAGGTTTGTTAGGAGATCTCCGATGGGACTCTTGATGATTGTCCTTTAGGAGTCTCATTAGGAGGAGAATAAAGAGGAACTTTTTAGATTACCACTTTACTGACCCGAGCGCCCTTTCGGGTTTTCACCGAAGCCAGCCCCCTCTTGCTTTTGCGCACGCACCCTTTCGGGTTTTCACATGGTGGGGTACCCGATTTTGCCTGTAGCTCCCTTTCGAGTTTTTACCGCAGCCGGGTTATAGCCATTTTTGCCCTTGTCCCAATTTAGGAACAAAACTGGCGGGGTATCTCTATTTTTAACCCCATTTTATATTTTATTTTTGCTCATGTAACAGAAGGACATTGAGAGAGTCGGCTAGGACACGAAGTCTTACACCGAGAAAGAGGGTTTACTCGTCAGCACGAAGGCAATTCTGACGCAAGGGATAGATTTGTGTCGATTCGAGCGTAAGGCCCGCAATGGCAACGTTGTATAAAGGTCGGCTAGGACACGAAGTCTTACGCCGAGAAAAGGGGTTTATTCGTCAGCAAGGAGACAATGCTAACGCAAAGGATGGACTCGTGCCAACTTGGGCGTAAGGCCCGCAATGACAAGGATGTATAAAGGTCGGCTAGGACACAAGGTCTTACGCCAAGAAAAGGGTTTATTCGTCAGCAAAAAGGCAATGCTGACGCAAAGGGGTAGATTTGTGCCGATTCGGGCGTAAGGCCTGTAACGGCAATACTGTAGACATTATGCGAGTCTGGTCAGGGCCGACCATCACTGGACTGAGGTGCGGGTAGCTCGGTTAGGGCGGAGCGCCACTGAGCCAAGGTGAGGGTAGCTTGGTTAGGGCGGAATGCCACTGAACCAAGGTGAGGGTAGCTCGGTTAGGGCGGAATGCCACTAGACCAAGGTGAGGGTAGCTCGGTTAGGGCGAAGTGCCACTAGACCAAGGTGAAGGTATCTCGGTCAGGGCGGAGTGCCACTAGACCAAGGTGAGGGGAGCTTGATTAGGGCGGAATGCCACTAGACCAAGGGAGGGGTAGCTTGGTTAGGGCGGAGTGTCACTAGACCAAGGTGAAGGTAGCTCGATCAGGGCGGAGTGCCACTAGACCAAGGTGAAGGTAGCTCGATCAGGGCGGAGTGCCACTAGACCAAGGTGAGTGGAGCTCGATTAGGGCGAAGTGCCACTAGACCAAGGTGAAGGTAGCTCGGTCAGGGCGGAGTGCCACTAGACCAAGGAAATGGTAGCTTGGTTAGGGCGGAATGCCACTAGACCAAGGTGAGGGTAGCTCAATTAGGGCAAAGTGCCACTAGACCAAGGTGAAGGTAGCTCGGTCAGGGCGGAGTGCCACTAGACCAAGGTGAGGGGATTTTGATTAGGGCGGAATGCCACTAGACCAAGGGAGTGGTAGCTTGGTTAGGGCGGAGTGTCACTAGACCAAGGTGAAGATAGCTCGGTCAGGGCGGAGTGCCACTAGACCAAGGTGAAGGTAGCTCGATCAGGGCGGAGTGCCACTAGACCAAGGTGAGGGGAGCTCGATTAGGGCGAAGTGCCACTAGACCAAGGTGAAGGTAACTCGGTCAGGGCGGAGTGCCACTAGACCAAGGAACTGGTAGCTTGGTTAGGGCGGAATGCCACTAGACCAAGGTTAGGGTAGCTTGGTTAGGGCGGAGTGCCACTAGACCAAGGGAGGGGTAGCTTGGTTAGGGCGGAGTGCCACTAGAATAAGGTGAAGGTAGCTTGGTTAGGGCGGAGTGCCAGTAGACTAAGGTGAAGGGTAGCTTGGTTAGGGTAGAGTGCCACTAGACCAAGGAAAGGCATTCTGATCACTCGGGGAATGTTGGTTGTGCCGTATGATACAGCTTCATATGCTTCCCATTGAGTGGGGAGAACTGGATGACTCCTTTGTGGTCCACCAGGATGTAAGCACCTCCCTCATATACTCGGTGGATGATGTATGGTCCGACCCAGTTTTCGACCAACTTCCCTTTGGGATTGGTGGCCATCACTTCTCTTCTCTTGACCATCACCAGGTCTCCTTTCTTGAATTCCTGACCTTTGACCAGCTTATTGAAAGCACGGGCCATGCGAGCTTAGTAAAGTTGGATGTTTTGTTGCGCCCGGAGGTGCTTTCCTTCGAGCTCGGTGAGCTCTTCCAATCTTCTTTCTGCATTGGTTTGTTCACCGTTGACTAGTCCATCTTGGATGGCGACTCACAGCGAAGGAACTTCTAATTCAATCAGCACCATAGCCTCTGACCCATACACGAGGGAGAATGGCAAACAATTGGTTGGGGTTTTATAGACAGTACGATAGGCCCAGAGTGCCTCGTACATCCTTTCTTCCCAGTCCTTTTTATTAGACTTGACAGTCTTTGCCAGCAACGTGCATAGTGTCTTGTTGAAGGCTTCTGCAAGTCCATTGGCTTGAGGGTTGTAGGGGGACGATGTCCTCCAATCAATCTTGTATTTTTCGGCTAGCCAGAAAACCTTCTGATTTCTGAAATGGCTGCCATTGTCAGAGATAATTCGGCTGGGAATCCCGAACAGGAATATTATGTTCTGCGGAAGAATCTTACAACCAGTTCTCCCGTCACATCTCTTAACGCAACTGCTTCTGCCAATCTAGAGAAGTAATTTATAGCTGCTAAGATGTATTTGCACCCTGATGAAGATGCTGGTAGTGGCCCTACCACATCCGTGCCCCATTGAGCAAACGGCCAGCTTTGTAAGGTAGGATGTAGTGGCATTGGAGGCCTTCTTGACACATTGGCGTGTTCTTGACACTTTTGACAGGCCCTGGCGAACTTGCAGCAGTCATCAAATATAGTGGGTCAATAGTAACCTAATTTCTTTATCTCAATTTTCATCTTTGGGCCGGCCTGATGCGCTCCAGCTGATCCCGCATGGATTTCTTGCATCACCTGCCCCACTTCTGCTGAAGACAAGCAACGAAGTAGGACTTTTCTTCGGGCATCTGCCATTATTCAGAACAAGGTTCCGTTCCTCATCTCGTAAGAGTCTTTGACCCTCAGGAGTTTCATTCTCTGTTCTTTTTCTTTTGGGAGCTGCTGGTGTTGGAACCACCGTAGGAGATGTTCTCGCCAATTGGGCTACTGAACCTCTTCGACGGCTACCACCTCAATCTCTTGTTCGTCGGCTAAGACCTCTGTTACACTAGGGACTTGCCAGTGGTTGATCACTGTTATATTCAGGCTCGTGTCTGGCGGGACCGCCAAAGAACTGGCCAGCTTAGTGACGGCGTCTGCTTGAGCATTCTGGCCTCGGTTGATATGCTTGATGCTGATGAAGTAGAATCTTGACATCAGGCGGGTTGCCAGCTGATGGTAGGGGAGGAGCTCTTGCTTTCGCACATCGAACTCTCCTTCCAGTTGTTTTATAACTAGCATGGAGTCTCCGAATGCTTCTAGCATCTGAATTCTCATGGATAGAGCAATTTGCAACCCGATTATCAGGGCTTCATACTCTGCTTCATTATTTGCGCAATGCTTGTTTATCGAGTAAGATGTGTGCACCACTTCCCCTTCTGGAGATTTCAAGACTATGCCTGCTCCTGCCCTGACCCTGGCTGATCCAGTGGCAGAGGTGTCAATTCTAGAAGCGCCATCAAAATATAGCTGCCATAAGGAGGGCCACACCTGAGCGGCTTCCAGGGTTTCATCTTCAGGAAGCTCCGGTTCCAGCGGGCAGTCCCCAGGTACTGGGTGCTCAGCGAAGAAGTCCGCGATGGCTTGACCTTTGACAGCCTTTCGCGGCACATAGGAGATATCAAACTCCATAAGGATTACTGCCCATTTTCCCAAGCGACCTTTGAGTGCCGGCTGGGACATAATATATTTCAGCGGGTCCTCTTTGCATACCAAGTTGATTTCATGCGACAACATGTAGTGTCAAAGCTTCTTAACTATGAAGACCAGTGCCAGACAGATCTTCTCAATATAAGTATATTTCTCCTCAGTTCTGACCAGTCTCTGACTGAGGTAATAGAGGGCTTGTTCTTTCCCTTCTTCATTATTCTGGGCCAGCATTGCCCCCAGAGAATTGTGTGTGGCTGCTATATATAATATCAACGGCCGTCCTTTCACCGGTGCGCCCAGCACTGGAGGAGTCTTCAGATAGTCTTTCAGCTTGTCAAAGGCTGTCTGGCAATCTTCATCCCAGTAGAAGGGAACATCCTTCATCATCAATTTGTGGAAAGGCTGGCATCGCCCTGACAAATTGGAAATGAACCGTCGGATATAAGCCAAGCGGCCCTGTAGTGATCTCAGCTCGGAGAGATTTCTTGGTGCAGGTAACTCCTAAATTGCTTTGATCTTTGCGGGGTCTATCTTGATTCCCCGATATCGGACAATGAATCCCAAGAACTTTCCGCTCGACACTCCGAACGCACATTTCATAGGGTTCATCTTCAGCTCATGCTGCCTTAGCCTCTGAAAGATAATCCGGAGGTCCTGCAGATGGTCTTGTTTTCTTCTGGTCTTGACCACCAGATCATCTATGTAGCACTCGACCTTGTGGTAGAGCAACTCATCAAAGATTCTGGTCATTGCGCGCTGATAAGTTGCGCCAGCATTCTTTAGTCTGAACGGCATCCTCTTATAGTGATAGATGCCTTTAGGGGTTCGGAAGGCAGTATGAACCCGGTCATGCTCCGTGATCCAAATCTGGTTGTAGCCGGATGACCCGTCCATGAATGACAGGGCCTCATGACCGGTTGTGGCATCAATCATGACTTCCGTTATTGGCACTGGAAAGTCATCCTTGGGGCAGGCTTTATTTAGATCTCGGAAGTCAACACATATCCGGATATGTCCATTTTTCTTTTTCACGGGGATGATATTCGCCAGCCACGTGGTGTACTGGTTTTCTTCGATAAATCCCACGTCAATAAGCTTGTCGACTTCGGCACAAATTTGAGTGATGAGTTCTGGCCTCATGCGCCGCGGCGGTTGCTTCATCGGCTCGGCTTCAGGGCTGATTGCCAACTCATGCTATGAAACTGCAGGATTCAGACCTGGCATCACTTTGTAAGTCCAGGCGAAGCAATCCCGGTATTCTTGCAGCAGCTGGATGTACAGCCCCCGTTCTTATGGGGACAGTTGGGCACTTAGGAAGGTAGGCCAAGGGTCCTCCTCACTTCCCAAGTTGATTTCTATCAGTTCATCGACTGTGGCTTGGCCTCCGTCTTCTATCTCCGGAGGTGTCGGTTGGAGGTCAACGAAGTCTGGAATACCATCTTGAGGGTCGAGTACTTCGACTTCCTCATCTGACACCATCAGAGCTTCTCGGAAGTCCTTTGTTTCATTTGATAGTGGCCGCGCGTATTGCTCTTTCAGCCAATCCGCTGCCATTGTAGTCTCCCAGGGTAAGAGAGCAGCTTCAGTCCTTGCAGATGGGGTTGCAGTCGTGCCAGACTGGTGATTGCTTGTTGTTGGGTTGGAACAACGACCCAGTCTCGTGGCAAAAGGTGAGGAGATCTCGCCTTCTAGGGTAGTTGCATCTTCAATAGGAGTGGCAGTCCCATTGTCGATAGCACACACCTCCTGGTCGGGGCTGGCCGAGGCTTCCTCGATTGGCACAAGGGGTGCGGAGGTCATTATTGGTAGGACTCCACAGGAGGGAGAGATCCCTGCTTCTTCAACACCTTCGGCTTCGCTGCTGCTAGCCGTATCAAATTCGGCTTGCATGGCCGCCTCTTCGGGATAGACCTGCTCCCAACATCGGCAAGGAATCACGGTCTCCGCTTCTTGATTTCGGGTTGGCCCGGGTCAGCATATTCAGCTTCCGCTGGGTATTCATCAAAGGTTGCCCCCAGCGGGCTATCTTCAGCAGGGTAGAAGGCGGAGAGGGTGTCCACCTCGTATCGGCCACTGTGATAATATTCTTCCAGGGTGAAGCCCAACCCCGGGTGCTAAGAGACGCGTCTCATTTCCTTATCCAGATTTGCGGGATACCACATTTTTTGGAAAGCTTCCTTTCGCTTTTGAGACTGATCGGAGGGGATGTGCTGCTTCTGAAACATCCTGGCCATCCGATTAGTTGTGAATGCCAGACCCTTGATGGGCACCGACGGGTTGCTTATGTCTTCGGGGAGGCTGCAGTATGTGTCTTCCCGAGTAGGGTGCTCTTCAGCCGTATAGAACAAGCTGTTGGGTCCATCTTCCTGTGTCACCTCCCAAGTTTTGAAGGGCTCGATAGTGGGGTTATCAAGGCCGGGAGTTGGCTTGGTGAGGCCGTCCGGGACTCCAATGTGGTTATGCTTCTGACCGACCCGCACTTCATTAGCTTCAGGGTATAATGATGGGGGTGCTATTCTGCCCACATCCCCGGATGTTGTGATATGAGAGACCACCTTGGGCTTGACATATCCGCACGGCGGTGGTGGATACCAATTGCCGCCGGATGCTCTTCTCGATGCCCCCGCAGGGGTCTTAGCTTCAGAGGTCTTGTAGGGAGGCCCTGTATATAGGTTGGCGTCCGCCAAAATACATTCAAATACCTCGAACGGGTGGAGGTCTGTAAAGATCCTCTCCTCCTTCCCTTGAAGACTGTATTTGATACATTGGTGGAGCGTAGATGGCACCACCATATTTTCATGCAGCCATGGGCGGCCAAGCAGTGCTTTGTACGAGGTGCGGGAGTCAATGACATGGAACTGCACCATCGTAGTGAAATCCGCTAGGGTAAGGGTGAACTCTGCCACCCCCATCGACACTTCACATTTTTGATTGAAGCCGGCGATACGTATATCCCCAACTTTCTTGAGATGCACGTTGAAGTGGTGCCTCTCGTATATTCTATAAGGCAGGATGTTGACCGCTGCACTGGGATCAACCAGAATCCTGTTCAGCTCCCTTCCATTCAGGTGCCCCTTCATATATAGCGGCCTGTTGTGGCTGATGGTAGGCAGTAGCATATCTTCTGGAGTGAAGGTCATGCTAGCCTCCGGCATTGCTTCAGCCAAACATGTCTCAAAATGAGCAGGCGTCTGCAGAGTAGTAATGATCGCCTGTCGAGTCTCTTCACTCAAAGAAAGGATCTCCCAGATTGTAAATCGAGCAGGGAGCTTTTTGAGTAGCTTCATTATTCGGCTCCCAGCTCGACATTGGAGAGCTTCATCTCTTCAGCCCACCTGGGCTTGGGGAAGTCCTGGGTTGTGGGCCCTGACGGACCTGCTTCATCTGCCTCGGATTCGGCGCCCTTCTGGCTGGTACCGGATCCTTGGCGCTCTTCATTAGCTGCTGCAGGGCAAGCTCCATCTGTATTTAGATCTTCGGCAGATTGTGTAGGCTGCGGGTGAACATCCTCGGGTGCAGGGTTAGCCTCCTGACAAGGCTACTTCCCCTTAGACATCTTCATGAATTCAAGAAATGAAGGGACCCCCTTGCCCCCACTTTTGTTATATAGGCCTGGCGGAGGAGGGATCTGGACTCCCTTGATCTCCGACGGAGGTGTTTTGTAGGGCTACTCTCCCCTGAATATGATGTTGTGGTTGGGTGGCGGCTGGCGCCCCCATTTCCAGCCCGACCGGGTTGCATGTGTAGTAGTTGCGGCCTCAGCCCTGCCTCCCTCCAAAAGGGGTATGAAGCAAATTTCCTCTTCTTCCTCTTCTCCGGGCAGGTTGAAGAGTGCTGATAGAGTATTGCAGGAAACAACCTGCACTTTATCGGCCTTAGCGGCCCTTCTCTTCTTCTTTTATTTCTTCTTCATCCTTGCTTCAGTAGGCGCCTGCCCCCAGAACAGATGGCCCTTCTTATCGGATGCTGCTTCAGCTTCCTCCTTTCGCTCGAGTGAGAGCTGCTCCAGTTCTTGCCATGGAACATGGTCCCGCACCAGCAGAGGCTTCAATTCAGGCTGCACGTACTCGTCTAGCCATTCAAGGAGGTTTTGTAGTCGGCGGACCCCAAGGTTGGTTTCCTTGACCACTGGCAGCGGAGTTTGTCTCCTCCGATTGTGTGTAGGTATCCTGATAGTTACAGGAGGAGTGATCCACACGGGTGCTGCCACCGGCGGAGGAGGTCGGGGTGTAACACCATGGATATGTGCCCCCACTTTCGAGCATGGTGCTTTCTTCCTCTTGTACTTCGCAGGGATCTGCTGCCACCCCCGCTGTTCCTTCGCAGGCTCCAAGAAATGAGTTTCATAAGTGCTCCGCGTACTTGCTTCAGAGATCTCCTCGGGCAGTGCCTGGTATAGGGAGATCATGTTGACTGCTGCCCTCCTCCGAGGGGCTTCATGCGGTTGAGCAGGGTCCACTTTGTACTCTCCCAACTTGATTTCATTTTTCTTCACCATTCCTTCGATGATGTCCTTGAAACCATAGCAGTCTTCGATTGGGTGCCCCAACATCTAGTGGTAGGGGCAGAATATTGGGCTGTCTCTTCTCTTTAGGTCCTCCGGCCTCTTTGCCTCTGGTAGGGTGACCATGCCATATTCCGTTACCCAGTCGAATAGAATCTGGGTCTTGTCCTTCGGAAATGAATAGGCTTTCTTCATCTTGTCCCGTAGCGAGGGACCTTCTTTTCCATCTGGGGCTTCTGCAGGCTGTGGGGCGACCGCCTTCTTGCCTTCATCTTCCTGTTGTTCGAACGCCTTGATATCAAGAGTGTTCGCTTCTTTAGGCGACGAGCGCCGCTCCACTGCCTTCCCCTTCTGGGTTGTGTTGGCAGCTGATGTAGGGACAGGTCTGGCCAGAAAGGCTTCCACCTCGGCCATGACATTGTTCAATCAGTCAAACGACCGTATTTCCATTCCGATCATCTTTTCTAGAACCTCCCTCCTGAGGTTCTGTTTGCATATTTGTACAGCGTCCTCCTGATGCGGGGGCCGCTTGCACGTCATTCCGAGGTTCCTCCACCTCTTGATATAATCGAGGGCTGTCTCATCGGCCCTTTGCTTTGTTGAGTAGAGTTCGGCCACTGTGACCTCCCTCTCTATAACATGGAATCTTTCTCTGAACTTCCTCTGCATATCCGGCCAGTCGCTGATTGACCCGGCCGGGAGGCTAGAGTACCATTCAAATACGAGCCCCGTCAGTGAGGACCCGAAAAACTTCAACAAGTATGACTCATCGGTGGCCAGGTCACCCATGACGGTCATATAATATGCGATATGTTCTTTCGGGGATCCCTTCCCGTTGAACTTGTCGAACTTGGGCGGCTTGTTGATCCTCGGGGGAAGCCGCTTAGCAGCATGGTGTTGCGGGTATGGCACCCGGTAGGCATCAAACGCGACGTAGTCGCCTTCACTCCTTTCTGCGAGCTTCAGCTCGATCATCCTTTCCACCATCATCCGGTTCATGATCGTGGGATCAACTGGCTCCGGATAGAAGTGTGCTGGCTGCAAATTCGGGGTGACCAGAGCGGTTGCCTGTGGAGGACGCAGCAGCGGGGGTGTCTGGTGCACCTGGGGGAGCACCGGTGGCATCAGCGGCTGCGACTGTGGTGGCCGCTGTTGTGTTGTCGCCATGTTTGGTTCTGACGACTGAGGCAAGGTGTAGAGAGGCAGAGGGTCGACATAACGAACCGCTCCCCGAGATGATTCACCCTGGACTTCGGGTGGTTTGGAAGCTGATGATTGTTCAGTTTTCTCCATCAGCTGCTTCTTCAGCAAGTCTATCTCTTGTCGATATTTTTGAAGTAGCATCAAGAACGATGGGTCCATAGTTGCCGTGCTGGGGATAGCTTCCGTTGCTTCCCCAGACGTACCCTCGGGTAGGATGTCGAGGAGGATGTCGTCTTCTTCTTCCGCCGTTACCACATTGACGGTCAAGACAGGAGCCTTATCATCCCACTGGTGGTAGACCCGGGGTTTTTTTTCCTTTAGTTGTTGCCAGGAGCTGCCTTGCGGCTTCTGCTCTTCGAGTATTCGGCCCTGGCCGTGCGGCCAATTTAGCCAACTCGCGGGGATCTTCAGGAAGTCTCCTGTATCGGCGGAGTATGTCGGCCATGTTGCAGGTGAAGACCTACATCCTTCTTCTCTGTCGATGGACCCTTCTCTTAGCCCGATCTGGGAAGGTCAGCCTCTCGAACACAGAAGCTCTTCTTATTTCTTCCCGCCTAGGGGCGGCTTCATCGGCTTCGGTCCCGAAGCCGTCATCATAGCCGTTGTCGTCAACTGACGACAGCATCATCCCTTCTCTTTCATTTTCTTCAACTGCCACTACTGGGCAGTAGTCTTCATTGGCGACGGCTGCTTTCATTAACCGTTGCTGTCCAAGCGAGGGGTTGCCTAGCCCTTGAAAATAGTTCTTGACCAAGTTGGTCATCTCTTCTCGACCCCATTCTTGATGCAGCACGGGGGATAGTTGTCGACCTCCCGCAGGAGGGGTATAAGCTAGCCGAGCTCTGTCAGCAAGTTGCTGGAATCTTTGTCCCACAGCAGGGACGTTGGCTTGGCGGGCGCAGGCCCGAAAACTTTCACGGCGCGGAGGGTCCGCGACCACTTCTTCTTCTTTCGGGGCCAGGCCCCTTTCTCTCCTTTCTTTCGCTCCGTCGTGAGCAAGGCGGCGGCAGACAGGTGCAACTTGATGAACAGGTTGGACCCTCTTGGGGACCCACACCTGCTTAAATTTCCTTGGCCTGGGGGCCAACTTCTCTTGGCCGTAATGGCCGGCTTCTTCTCTTTCTGCCCTCCTTCCAGTGAGGGCTTGATATGAGTTGCATACGGGGATGGAAGGGACAACCCGATCCGGGACTATCCGCGCGTCGCGTCCGTTGAGGAAGACGCGCATGCCACCAACCATCATAGATTTACCGGATTGCGAGAGGGTCCCGGTAACCACAGCAGTACTCCTCCAGATTTGCTTGCGCTGATGTCCTCCGAAGTTCCTGTTGACATCATCGGGGCGCACCCCACGGACAGCATGGTGCACCAGGCAACTGGCGACCAAGGTTGGACTCTTGAGCGAGTCGTGGCAGTATCGAGCCTTCAGAGGCTCCATGTTCTTCATAGCTCCCTCGACAAGCTCCGAGGATTCCACCTCCAGCATGTCTATGAAGGCTAACCCCAAGAAGTTAGGGAAGCCAACAGTGGCAGGGAAGCTGCCGAACACCGTGGGCACCGCCAGGTACCCTTGCGCATGATCATCAACAATTGAAGGGCCAAAGCCGACGCCAGTCAGCCCAGTTATCGTCATCGTTTGCCTACAAAGACAAACAAACCAACAATCAGCAACCTTTGGGAGGGCCTCGAAGCCCAAGTATCTCGACAAAGAGATGAAAGGTGACACTGATCCCACCGGGCGTGCCAGACTATTTGCGATGGGATCTTTTCGTTCTGGTTTTTATGATTATCGTTTGGGTTTATTTAGTTTATTTCACGTGTCGATCAACCAATTAACTAACTGGTAATTAACTGACTGATTGACTGTGCGGGCATGCCAGTCACATGAGTGACGAGTTTATTATGCGCTCGTTCTGACCCGTGTCAGGCGAGAGAGAGGTTCGATCGGGACAAGCAGTCCGCCATACCATAAAGGCTATGGAGTTAATTACATCCCCCACGAGGAAGGAAAACCTTTGATTAATTGCCGAGATGGTGGGCTGTCGAGGCTGGAATAAAGATGCAAAGGTATAAATGTGACCAGGTCACGTGAGATGCTTCTATCTGTCATGCAAGAGAGGAATGATTCATTAAGTTGGATACCCTCGATACATGGCGGAGGACATAGGTCCGAAGACCACCATCGCGCATAGCAAAGACTTCCGATCGGGAGTTACCCAGACTTCCGTCAATGCCATTTGATATACCCGAGGGTCCATACAGGCATGCGCACATGATATTCAAGATTAGCTAAGCATGGCAATAGACTTATGCCAGTGGATAGTAATCAGTCAAATTCATTAGACTCCACTGAGGGGGATGAAGGTAGCGACATAACCATGATGACAAAAGCAAAGTGCTAACAAACATGATAGTAAAAGCATGATAATAAGATCATCCGTGCTTGAATAGCCCCTTCCTTATTTAGTTTATTATCAATTAGAGTTACTAATCTCGACCACGGGAGGCGAGGATTGCTCCGAGGGCAAGCAAGTGATCAGAACGGCGCAACGATTCAAAACCGGCGCGATCACGCGTAGGGATAGGTTTCCCGACGCGGCCATACGTAGGTAAAAGGGCTTGATACGGCGCGGCCTTGGCCACGGCTAATACGGTGCGGCATGCTTAGGGCGCGCCGATTTAGGGCGCTCCGGGGATGGGCCGTTTGAAAATAAGTTTTCATGAGTGTAAGGTGATTCCGGCGCGGGGGGGTACTGCGCCGTATTAAGGCGCGCCGGGTTAGGACCACTCCGTTTTAGCTTTTTTTGATAAATTTTGAAATGATTTAAGTATATTAGGACTCTGTTGAGAGTTTTGGGGTCAATTAGGGTGATTGTTTGTTTAATTGGAGTCCAGAGCCCCTAAGGGCGAAGTTATGAGCTAGTGCGAGGTTCATACTGAAGCACTAGGGTCCTCATCCTCAGAACAAGTGTTTTGTTGAAGCCATTTTGATATAATTAAACTCATAAGTTGGAAGAATTCTGCCAAAAATTGGGCAGCATCTCCCCCGTCCCTGAAGGACTGCAGGGGGAGAAACATGGTCATACTCACCTGTGGAGTAAGCCCCTAAACAGCCGGTCTGCATGGTGGTAGCCAGCAAACCCCAGTCGGACAGGCTACCCCGAGGACTGGCCTACGAGGGGCACCAAAGTTCCGTGGGTGGAAGTAGAGGGATAAGGCAGCTGATGACGGAAGCAACATCCCGAGGGCTGGCCTACGAGGGGTGAGCAACATACAGCATGCACTGTATCCATTAGCAAGAGAGGGCATCAGGCAGAGAGGCCCCGAGGACAAGCCTACTAGGAGCATTCGTCCCTTAGCCACCACAGAATCCTGGGAGGCTATGGATTTAACATTGTTGGGCTGAAGCCCCTATTGTTATTAGCCTTTCGGCCCATAGGAAGCATCCATCACTCAGAAGTGGAGCTCCCTTGACCGATTGGTAGCTCTGTGAAGCAGTGGGGGATATCCCCCTCCCTGGGTGATTAAGAGGAAACCAACGGGACTCGAATAGTTTAATGGCCGTAAACCACAAATGAAGGAAGTGAGGCTTCTCGGTATTGATAGCCTACCCGTTACATGGTTAAGATATTAATGCTCGCGAGACTGGGTTGCCATCCACAGGAGAGAATGCAAACAGCAGCCACGGAGAGAGAGGCAGTTGATATCTATAGCGGGAACAATTTATCCACATATGCATATACACGAATGGCTGGAACGCAGTGGTCACGAGGCGGACTCCACTATTCCAGAAGCAGCACCTGCCTCCTCTGAGCAACGGAGAAATGCAAAGAGGGAGGAAGGTCAAGGTTGGATTTCGTATCAAAACGGAGAGAAACGTGTGCACAGGCATATGCGCGGAGGACCCAGGGAGGGGTTATCTATGTAGCCCATGGCATCCCAAGGCGTGTTCGGAATCTGGGGAAACCAGAATCACAAAGCTATATACGGGAAGACACTAATATATATATCTACAGAATGAAATAGTAGTGGAAGAAGAGGACAAGGCGTTGAGCATTCAATCCACCAATATATTCATATACGCATGCTATCATTCCATCGGCGAAGGAAGCTACACACATATCACGAGTTCAGTGCCGGCATCGCGGCACGGCCACCGTTCTACTCGTAGGGGAACTCACAGAAGAGCATTTGAAAAAGAAAGAGGGATGGCGGAGAAGGGGGGAGGGGTTGGCTCATATCATCGCCATCCCTCACCCCTCTCGCCTACATTCGACGGAGAGAAAACAAAGCGAAGAAGAAACAGAAACGCAGGGACCCACCTATTCCATGAACAGAGTGTCGGGGACACCTCCTTCTTCTCCGGCTCCGGAGGGCTTCAGGCTGAGGGTGGAAGATGGCGGCGAAGGGTCCTCAGAGGAACCCTGGTTCACTCGCAAGAAACCCTCTCTCTCTCGTCGACGATTGGCTCTCAGACCCTTTCTCTTATCTCTCGATTTTCTTCTTTTGAAAACCTCTTCGCCTCTCTCCTTTTTTTTCTTTTCTTCACTTCGAATGCCCTTTTATACAGGAACCATTCGAGGCTTAATCTGGCATGGGAATGGCGCGTCGGGAAGTGGCCTTCTGAAGCCTTTCTGTGCGCTAGAATAGGAGGGCGCCGGGTAAAGGGGCTTCTGCAGCTTTCGCACGCCGGAATAGAGGGGCACCAGATAAGTGGGTGCACCAGTTTAGGGCACGCCGTATTAGCGTCTCCTACACGTCGCGGGTCAGCCGATGAGTCTGGGGATGGTTCCGGGGATCACCGTGAACATTTATCTCACCACCGTTCTTCGAAACCTCGACGAGATGCCTTGTCGAAGCTCTCAAGACGACGTATGGCCATTCTCGGAACTTCAGATGACTTTGGTTTGATCACGCGGGTTTTTCGCTGACACGGCTCTCGGCACTATGATATGTGCTGTCGGCTCAGTCTGTTTTGTGCTCGAAGCTTCTTGGAGGGTGGGATGGCACCCGGGATAGTTCCGCCCATGTCGAGCGATCATTCGGCCACTAACGGGCCCCACTTGGCGAGAAGCCGTACCCGTGTCGGGTAGCCAGGATCTTCTGCCGACAGAGCCTTCGGTCCTCTATTTTGAAGAGCCAAGGGCATTCTTTCATCTCAGGAGAGTCTTTCATGAGGTGGGTGGCCACCGGGTAGACCGTCGTCCTTGGTCGGACAATGGGTGTAGTGTATGCTGCACGACGGAGTCGATGCCGGTTCATTGGGCAGGCTTGGTCGCACTGCCGGTTGGTTGTGAGTTCATCTCAATTCTCCTGAGGTGAAGTCCCCATGTTCATACAGGGTGACTCGAGGCTCTGGCAGCTTGAGAAGTCTTCAATATGTTGATATTTATCGGCTTCTGTGCTTCAATGGGCCGTGTCATTCATCTTTGAGGCTTGGTCACCGTGAGTGATATTTTGAGTGCCAATACACTCCCAATTTCGGCTTCCACAGCCCGCTCCCCCACTCTCTTTGGCTCTCGCAGCTTGCACTCTCGATTTTGGCTTTGCAAAGCCTGCCCTCCCAATTTCGGCTTCCATAGCCCGCTCTCCTGATCACGACAAAGATAAAAGATACATAGATAAAGGCTTTCAAATGGGCTACACCCGCAGGCCCCGCTCTCTCATCCCTCACTCGGCATCTAAGCCAATAGCTCTTCAACTATCAGCATCTAAGCTGAAAGCTCTTCAACCATCGGTGCCTGAGCTGACAGCATTTCAGCCATTGGCATTCAAGCCAACAACATTTCAACCATCGACGCTCAAGCCAACAGCTCTTCAACCATCGGCATCCAAGCTGACAACATTTCAACCATCGGTGTCCAGGCCAACAACTATCCAAAGATGTACAAAGATATTCAAGCTCTTCAACCATCGACATCTGAGCCGACAGCTCTTCAATCATTGGCATTCAAGCCATCATCATTCCAACCATCGGCAGTCAAGCCGACAACTTTTCAACCATCGGCATTTGAGCCGACAGCATTTTAACCATCGGCGTTTGAGCCAACGACATTTCAGCCATTGGCGTTCAAGCCAACAGCATTTCAACCATCGGCGTCTAGGCTGACAGCTGATCAAAGATGTTTAAAGATGTTCTGCCCCAATATCGACCGCCTGTTGGGCAAGAAGCTGCACCTATAGGCCCCACTCCTTCATCCCTCGTTCGCGACACCCATGGGTGGGGGGTATTTGTTGGCACTAAAAAAAAAGAAAGAAGAAATGAGAAGAAGAAAGAAGAATTTGCATGTGCACGATCTCTTCTGCATAGAAGGAATTCTTTGTGCATTTTACTAAAATCGCATCCACATGCATGTTTTTCACGTTCGCACAAGTCCCTTCCATCCAGAAGGGATTTACATGTGCACACCATTCATATTCTTCATTGAATTGCATGAATGTGGGCCTGTCTGCCCTTCCATCATTTTTTCATGAATGGGTTAAATGTCCTTGTGGCTTACTACCAGGTAGACCATTCGTCCCATCGGAGTCTACGGATACTCTATAGCAGCAAGTCCCCTCCGCTTCCCCTTCCATGCACCCACTTGCATATGCACTGCATGCATGAATCTAGAAATGCATTTGCATGCATAAGTTAAGGAGATGCATTCGCATGCACAAGCTCACAAACTTACATGCATAGACATGCCGTACCAATACATTCAGAAGCAAAAACAAGGATGAAAACAAATTTAAAAAAAGCATGGGAAGGGCTACCACCCCCCTGGAAATGCTGGGTTCGGTCGACAGAACTCAAGCTTCGGTTAACCGATCGGTGGATGAGTCGACGCACCCTGATGCCTGTGTTGACCCATATAGCGGCGCCCCCCTCTCTGGGAGGATCGGTCGACCGACTTCATTAGTTCGATCGACCGAGCTCCCCATTTCAAAAAAAGAAGAAGAAGAAGAAGGAAGACCCAAGATTGCATTTGCACAAGATTTCCTACACAAAAGAAATTCTGTCAAACTTCATGAACATGGGCATGTCTACCCTCCCATTACTTGTAACGCCCCGATCGAGATCCGAGTCCCAATTTATGGGCATATTTTTTTTCTTCATCGGTCCTCGGAGCATTACTTCGTACGTATCGCAGAAGCACAAAAATATACCAACATGCATACATTCGCATGAGAGAGAGAGAGAAACCACAATTTACACGAAATGTAAATGAGCATTTCAACCATTCATAGTTTCCATAAGAGAGTACATGTCCATTGTTCCAACATAAACATGAGTCCACAAGGGCTCACCACCCAATAACCATTCATATAAGAGAGACATTCATCCATAGCATATCCAGACGAACTATGAACTAGCACTACTCCTCAACTGCAGGATCCTCCTCAACCTCCTGCTCTATGTCTCCTGAAAATGTGTGTCACAAAGGGGGTGAGTGTGACGCTCAGTAGGCAGCCTAAACAAATCGGGGTTAACTCGCATCTATATAACCAAATTATATATATAATTCAAATGCTAATAATAGCATAATCTGAAGTCCCGTGATTAAATGGCACCCAAGAGGGGGGTGAATTGGGTATCAAAAATTTTCAGAACTTATACTAAATAAAAAATACGTCTTACGAGTAGGCAACCAACAGGTAGAGATCTAATGGAATACAAAATGAATCTGGATAAGTCAACCCCTACAGCAGTTCTTTGGTACTAGGCGGAGTCCGGGAATCTGACGATTCTCTCACACAAGGTATTTTCCTCCCGACAGGACTGACCTTGTCAATCAGAATTTACCTTTCGATATACTAGAGATCTCCGGTAAAATGGTTAATGAATCTAGATCTACATACAGAAACTAGATGGTAATACGATATGCAAGAGAACTAGAGCAGAATGGAGATAGAAGATATGGATCAAACCACTCAAGAGAGCGATTTTTAGGTGGTTCAGATGCAACGACGGCAACCTACGTCCACCCCTCACACACCGTGAGGATTCACATACTATCTTGTAGGAAATTACAAGATCAACACCACACACACACACGTGAAGAGTATAGAACTCCCATGAAACTGCAAGAGCACGGACACACAAGAACGTTGAAGAACAACGAAGAACTTACACACACACGGATCTGTCAAGATCCACACACACACAAGTGATTGAAGATTACAAGAAGATACAACTCAGCTCAAACACGAATGGAAGACGAAGAATAGAAAAATAAAGACACAAAATAAGCTCCCCCTTAATGGATGAAGGTAGTATAGGATGAAGCTTGCTTCCAGCTTGATCTTCACTTGATTTGGATGCAGATTTGCACTTGAAAACTTTAGCTCCTGGATGAAGAGTTCCCCACGAATCACTGTTCACGTGAATAGTATCAGCACCATCTTCCTTGATAGCCTCTCCTTGTTCTTCCTTGAAAAGCCTTAGGGTTTATGACCCCAAGGAGATCTTTTATAGATCTTGGAAGGTCAGGAGACAAGTCCCCAGACCAGATCCACAAATCACTCCTTGACTGAGACCAATGAGCTTAAACAAATGGGAGAAACACCCTCATCTCAAGCTTCAACAAGAAAGTTAAAAGTGGCTGCCTCGGAGATTTCGGTCCACCGAAAATATAGGGGCGGTCGACCGAAACCTATAAAAATTGGAGTTTTTTGTCTCTGGAGATTCTGGTCGACTAGTCACTGCCCACTGGTCGACCGAAACCTGTAAATGTTGGAATTCTTCATCTCTGGAAATTCTGGTCGACCGGCCCTAAGGTGTTGGTCGACTGAAATGGCCCAGTCCTGCAAAATTGAATTGTTAGCTCAAAGAAATTGATCAAAGTGACAATGGCTTTAAGTGAATGATTGTTTCATGCATTTTTGGGTTTGTTTTGACATAATTAACTCAGTTTGAAACACATTGATTCAAATAAAACTTATGAGTTTTCCACAGAATATATAGACTCAAAATTGAACCCCCTTGACTCGTGTTTTGAATCCTTTGACACGGACCCAGATAAAACCTTAACTCTGAGTTTTGTTATCATCAAAATCATTCAAGGAGACTCAACAATCTCCCCCTTTTTGATGATGACAAAACACAAGTAGAAAAAGCGTAGACGAGTCAACCAAGAAATAATTCATTTGAACCATTCATATATGCCCAGATTTTGATATGAAATAGAACAAGTAGATCCAGTAAGTGGCCAAAACCAAGTGCATTACATCATTTCATTTCTGTTCAAGGATCTGATACAAGGGTTGATATACTGCACAAGACTCACAAAATGCAAGGCACAAGATGCAAGCTAACAAGATGCAACATGACTCACAAGGACTCAAGCATGCAAGCAAACAAACAAAATGCATAACATATATATAGGACCTGACATAACTACTTCTCCCCCTTTGGCATCATCAAAATGGGGAGTGGGTTACAGGACTTGTGGATAGAAATGACACGTCGAAAACACAAGGATAGCTAAGGAGCGGGGTGATCCAGAGTCCCCTCGCGAGCATCATCATCCGAAATAGCGTGATCTTCGTCGGAGTCAGGAGCAGGAGGTGGAGGAGGAGGAAGAAGACGGTCCTCAATGCGATGTAGAAGTTCATCGTGATGATACAGCTGTCTACGGATGCTAAGAAGGGCACGATTGTTGATCCGGAAGGCTTCGCGGGTATCCTCGTGGCTAGCATAGAGAGTGGCTATGTGTGATGCGGGACGAGACCACGGACACGAAAAGCTTGTGACTGCCCCTTAACGAGGGAAGCGTCGGATGTGCGCGGTTGAGAAACCGGCAATGAGCTAGGGTGGTCGGCTCTCACTTGTGCCCGGATCGGGTCACGGGACGGTAACGCTCTCTCTCGCAGCAGCGGTGATATAAATATAAAGCGAGCTAGATATCCCTACACATGCTCTCTAGCAGCGGCATAAATAAGCATATATGAAATTAAGCAAAATGCCAAGTGAGGAGCGAGGACGATACCTCCACGCGCTCGGCGTGGGGACGACGGACCCGGCCAAAACTCGTACTCCCGGGATAAATATTACACAATGATGACAGCAATGAAATATCACCCACTCCACGTAGGGAGGTAAAGGGATACGCAACTGGGCCCGGGAGGACCGAATTCGGGTTGACGGGCGGCTTCTCGCGTCTCTTCGGCAGCACCCAAACTTGTGGCTGTGGGGCCCACGCGCTGTCCGGAGGGGCCGTGTGAGACCCGGTGGCACAGCTGTAGTGGAGACACTTAGGGAAGCACTCCCTGGGCTTGTGGCATGCTGGTTCGCCGGCCGGAGGCCAGGCGGCTCCGTTCGGCACCGGTCGGAATGACCGGCCACGGATCTGCCGATTCTATTTTCCGGCGCGCGCTCCGGCGAGAACGGACGCTGCGATCAGCCCCAACGTCGGAATGCAACGAAACTGGCGCCGTTGGAAAGCTGCTTCGAAGGGCTTCAACCTTATGGGATTACAAAAAAATAACAAAGCCTGTAATTCTGATTGGCGAATTTTGAATGTTGCTATTGTACAGTGTCTGAACTCTCAGACTAGCAGGGAACTTTCCTGTGGATTGCCTTTGACCGTGAGGTAGACATCCGAATCGGGGGTTGTATTATTCAGAAAAGTTGTGAGAAATCAAGCTACGAAACCAGGACTATTTTTGGATCTGGAGTTGGGGAAGGATACGAATTTCTATGATTTTTGCACTAGCAGTGGGTCGGATCTAGAATCTGGCTGACAACACTGTAGCTAAGGAAGAACACGAATTTTTAAAAATAGATGGAAGGCTGATAAAAAATTAAGAAAATTCTTAGATGTAGGGAATTATGGACAGAACGCCTAGTGAAATTGGAAGGGTTTGGAAAAATCAAAATATGGTCGGAGGTGAGAAACACAGGGCTGGGAGTGAAAGATGCACGAAAATGGAAAAATACTAAACGAGGGATTTTGGACCTGACTTTTTTTGTGGAAAATGGGGGGAAGATGGAAACATACCATAAAAATTGCAGGCCAAGAAGAGGCCGTGGCTGATAGCAGGAATTTCGAGAAGAGACTGCTGTCTACCAAGGACAGAACTTCGACGGTCGCTCGTTGGCGGTCCGACGGCGGCACGAACGGCGGCGGCGGCGGCACAGATCACAACCAGAGATTGGGGAAGGGGAATAGATATGATTCCACTCTAGAAAGGAGGTTGGAGAGGGAAGAACAGCAGGAGGAGGGGCTGGGGGCGCAAGAAGCTTCAAGCATTCAACACAATTTTCTGATTTTTCATTAATTTCCACCAAAAATTACACACTTATATATGCTTCCAACCAAATCCAACATCAACCCTTGGATCTTGGGATGGGAGATGGAGGGTCTGGATGGCATGCCACAAACACAAAAAAAAAATATTTAATATACAAGGGGGGGGCTATTGACTATGGGTAGGTAAGGGAGACAATTTGACTTGGTAGGTAGCCTACCATGGAAAAATCACCCCCTTTGTCTACCCATGTGGCAATTGACATTCAACTCATCTAGAAGGCCACCTAGACTGGTTGACCAGCCCCACATGGTCTAGGTGGACCAATGGGAAAGGGCTGAGGGCCCCCTTGCTGGTCCTACTGGGAAATTACATAGAAACCCACACAATCTACGGGAGTGACGCATTGGCCGATAAAGCCGTACAATTGCACGTATACTTTTCCGTGGATATAAAAATAAACTAAAGGATATAAATGCAATATGAAAATTATTTGCTCGGCGTCGATTCCCATCAACTCTCCCCGGGTGGGAGGAACTCGACCCCGTCGAGTAGGGGTATGGATGCTCGAGTACTTCGGCGGATCCGTCACCGTGCCAAGTAGCGCGGGTATGCTCCACTCCAAGTGACCGTCACCTGCTCATTCCATATATACTCGATATGCGCAAGCTGCCATGGGCTAGAGGTGGACACTCCGGGTGGGGCACTCTCAAAGGGAAGGAAGCAGCTCAAAGACTCACTAGGAATCACCGCTGAGTCCCTGTAAGTGACTGATCCGGGTATAGATGTAGAACCGATCCCATACTCATCGAATGAGTCCACTCGCCTCTTACTCATAAGAGAATGACAACGAGCTTGCACAAGACACATGTAGACAAACGACACACAAACCATGCAAACAAACCACACAAAATAAACCACAAGGAACACTGACTCATGCACGACTCTAGACAAAGGTGGTAGCATCAATCCCACTAGGTGGCCGCATCCTGCATTGCGGGAGAGTCCCCTAGTTCTCCCCCCAAAGCATAGTACTCCTCGGCTAGTGCCTCATCGGCCACGTAATCGACACACTCAAGCTCGGGAGGTACGGATTCCCCAACACCTAGGGCCAGGGTGGTGCGAGTGGGACACTCGCTGGCAATGTGGCCAAACCCGTGACAGTGGAAACACTGCACTCTCGACCGACTACTCTCTCCTATAAAAGGGGCCTTACCCTTATCATCCCGTCGGGTAGGGGGTGTAGGCAGCAATGGGGGAGGTGTAGGTGGCTTGGATAATAGTGGAGGGGGTGCCGATGCCAGAGGATGGGCTATAGGAGCCGGGGGACGGGCGACGGGTGCCGGTGGTTGGGGTGGAAATAGATCCCGGGGTGGAGGAGGGCGAGGCCGTGGAGCGAAGTGCTCCTGACGGGTGGACTCCTGAGGTCGAGCCATGGGAGGCCGCTGATGTGGGCCTATAGAGTGACGGGGCTCGGTACTACGGAGAGGGGTGGGGCCCAACCGATGGCTAGACTCAAACTCTCCCTCAAATTGCTCCAACTCGAGAGCAACCTGGTATGCCTCTTCCAACGTCTTGGCATTGCGGCGGAAAAGTTCATACTGATAGTGTGGCCGCAACCCACGTCGAAAGCGGGAAACGGGCATGGTACTCTCCTCCGTGACACCACATTGTAGAAAGTACTCATCAAATTCAGCGATGTATTCGGAGACGGACCGGTCTCCCTGGCTAAGACTTTGCCATCTATCGATGAGTCGCTGGCGGTATGTGGGAGGAAGGTACTTTTGCCGAAGCTTATTCTTCATCTCAGCCCATGTGTCAATCGGGGGTTCTAGCCGCTGAAGTAGCAGGCTCTCTACATTCTTCCAATAGGTTTGCGCCTGTCCCATGAGCTTCATGGTGGCGAATCGGACCCTTCGGCGCTCCGACATATCATACCATTCAAAGTTACGGTCCATGCCGAACTCCCAATCTAGGTAGACTTTCGGATCCAAAGACCCGTAAAAAGTGGGAGGGTCCGCTCGCACGGTCTTAAGGACCCTATCATCCTCATCTCTTCGTGGCTGAAAGCCATGACGGCGCTGACCATACCCCTCATAGGCATTGTCGGACCCATAGTCTTTGGCACCAAGGTCACGGCGTGGTAAGTCAGGAACCCGAGGAGGGGCGGGTGGCTGAGGAGCATGTGCGGGCGGGTCCTGGGCCACAATGGCAGGCAGGGCCTGAGCTATAGGATTGGCTTGGCCTTGGGCGGCAGCCTGGGCAGGTGGGGGTGGGTCTTGGACCACTCTAGGAGGGTCTCCGTGGGACATCCCTTCCAACCGTCCGACCAGGCCTTGGACGGATGTCTCCATGCGTTCCTCCATAGCTCGTAGGCGACCATCCATGGTTTCGGTGAAGGTCCGAAAGGTGGCTTCGGACCGGTCCATCCGAGCCATAATGGCCAACATTGCCTCCTGTAAGGAGTGGAAGTCTCCCGAGGCGGCATCGCGAGGGTTAGCCATAGATGTGGGGTGATGGGTTTGGGTACCACGCCGAGTAGGCATGCAACGACACGGACTAGGAAACACCGACTAATGCAAACGCACACTAATATGATGCACCTAGACGTAACCAAAACTCGGCACGTGGCGGAGTTACTCGATCCCAAGATCACTCGCGCAAGTGTGCGGCCTTCCCGATAGGCGTAGCCTAACGTTCGGACAACACCTTTTGATATACCGAGTAAAGGGATGTAAATGAAAAAAGACACTTTTTTTATTTTAAAACAATGATGACCCGAAACACGACTTAGACAATGACTAATGGCTAGACGTAAATGACACTTTTTTTTGACACCCTAGACTCAACTTGGCTCTGATACCAAATTGATGCGGGACGAGACCACGGACACGACAAGCTCGTGACTGCCCCTTAACGAGGGAAGCGTCGGATGTGCGCGGTTGAGAAACCGGTAATGAGCTAGGGTGGTCGGCTCTCACTTGTGCCCGGATCGGGTCACGAGACGGTAACGCTCTCTCTCGCAGCAGCGGTGATATAAATATAAAGTGAGCTAGATATCCCTACACATGCTCTCTAGCAGCGGCATAAACAAGCATATATGAAATTAAGCAAAATGCCAAGTGAGGAGCGAGGACGATACCTCCACGCGCTCGGCGTGGGGACGACGGACCCGGCCGAAACTCGTCCTCCCGGGATAAATATTACACAATGATGACAGTAATGAAATATCACCCACTCCACGCAGGGAGGTAAAGGGCTACGCAACTGGGCCCGGGAGGACCGAATTCGGGTTGACGAGCGGCTTCTCGCGTCTCTTCGGCAGCACCCGAATTTGTGGCTGTGGGGCCCACACGCTGTCCGGAGGGGCCGTGTGGGACCCGGTGGCACCGCTGTAGTGGGGACACTTAGGGAAGCACTCCCTGGGCTGGTGGCACGCTGGTTCGCCGGTCGGAGGCCAGGCGGCTCCGTTCGGCACCGGTCAGAATGACCGGCCACGGATCTGCCGGTTCTATTTTCCGACGCGCGCTCCGGCAAGAACGGACGCTGCGATCAGCCCCGACGTCGGAATGCAACAAAACTAGCGCCATTGGAAATCTGCTTCGAAGGGCTTCAACCTTATGGGATTACAGAAAAATAACAAAGCCTGTACTTCTGATTGGCGAATTTTGAATGTTGCTATTGTACAGTGTCTGAACTCTCAGACTAGCAGGGAACTTTCCTGTGGATTACCTTTGACCGCGAGGTAGACGTCCGAATCTGGGGTTGTATTCTTCAGAAAAGTTGTGGGAAATAACGCTACAAAACCAGGACTATTTTTGGATCTGGATTTGGGGAAGGATACGAATTTCTATGATTTTTGCACTAGCCGTGGGTCGGATCTGGAATCTGGCTGACAACATTGTAGCTTAGGAAGAACACAAATTTTTAAAAATAGATGGAAGGCTGATAAAAAATTAAGAACATTCGTGGATGTAGGGGATTATGGAAAGAACTCCTAATGAAATTGGAAGGGTTTGGAAAAATCAAAATAGGGTCGGAGGTGAGAAACACAGGGCTACTGTCACTATAGACAGAGACAAAACAGATATGGGAGTGAAAGATGCACGAAAATGGAAAAATACTAAACGAGGGATTTTGGACCTGACTTTTTTTGTGGAAAATGGGGTGGAAGATGGGAACACACCATAAAAATTGTAGGCCAAGAAGAGGACGTGGCTGATAGCAGGAATTTTGAGAAGAGACTACTGTCTGCCAAGGACAGAACTTCGACGGTGGCTCGTTGGCGGTCCGACGGCGACACGAACGGCGGCGGCGGCGGCACAGATCACAACCAGAGATTGGGGAAGCGGAATAGATATGATTCCACTCTAGAAAGGAGGTTGGAGAGGGAAGAACAGCAGGAGGAGGGGCTGGGGGCGCAAGAAGCTTCAAGCATTCAACACAATTTTCTGATTTTTCATTAATTTCCACCAAAAATTACACACTTATATATGCTTCCAACCAAATCCAACCTCAACCCTTGGATCTTGGGATGGGAGATGGAGGGTCTGGATGGCATGCCACAAACACAAAAAAAAAACATTTAATATACAAGGGGGGGCGGCCTATTGACTATGGGTAGGTAAGGGAGACAATTTGACTTGGTAGGTAGCCTACCATGGAAAAATCACCCCCTTTGTCTACCCATGTGGCAATTGACATTCAACTCATCTAGAAGGCCACCTAGGCTGGTTGACCAGCCCCACATGGTCTAGGTGGACCAATGGGAAAGGGCTGAGGGCCCCCTTGCTGGTCCTACTGGCAAATTACATAGAAACCCACACAATCTACGGGAGTGACGCATTGGCCGATAAAGCCATACAATTGCACGTATACTTTCCCGTGGATATAAAAATAAACTAAAGGATATAAATGTAATATGAAAAGTACTTGCTCGGCGTCGATTCCCATCAATGTGGGTAGAAAGGTCATCCAGAGCATGGGAGAAAGAGTTCATTCGTCCAGTCATAGTGTCCATGAAGGTGTCCAGCCAATCAAGGGATGAGTAAAGCCGAGTTTCCATGCCTAAAACACGTCTGTCAAGAGCCTCATAATCCCCCCAAGCAGGATGACCAGCACCCTGAGTAGAAGATTCCCCGTGAAAAAACTGTGGAGGAGGTGGCATCTCCGCATACATATGATGAGGGAAAGGTGGCATCTTCTGATCCATATGAATAGGGGAAGGTGGGGGTGGCTGATCCTCCGCTTGAACGGGAGGGGGTGCATCCCCATGATCCTGCTGCTGCTGTATTGCTTCTTCATTTGCAAATAGTTCAGCATATGTGGGAATATCCTGGTAAGGTCACCATCTTCATTCTAGTAATATCCAAGATTGAAGAAGATCTTGTGTTCATTGTAGACATCATCTTGGCGAGCTGTTAGTGACATATCATTTGCCAAATCTATCCCAACATAGATGAATACTCCTGTCAACTGGGATGCATAAGGTAAAGATCGCCCCAAGTTTGTTCGGCATGAGTTAATCAAATCAGTCATGAGCTGACCCATATTTACGGAGTTCCCATTCATGACATGGTAAAAGAGGAACCGATGAACTTCTGTCACTTCATTTCTACTTCCACATTTTGGATAAATCAAAGTAGTAAACATGTGATGTAGAACACGCTGTAGTGGGGGAAAGTGATTAGCATTTAGCCTGATGAGATCACTCACACCCCAAACATAATCACAACATGTCATAGCAATGAAAGTATCCTCCACTTCACCATGTCCAAAAGACATATCGGCACCCCAAGCTGAGACTCCTAAGGCACTCCAAAAAAGGTCGGGTGTAATATGTATCTCAATATCCTGAACAAACGTGAATAATGCACCATTTCTCTCAACTAAAATCCCATAAAATTGCTGGACTAGGTGTGGATAATACCTAGTATATCTGGAGACAAAATCAGTCCACCCGTCTTGAATATAAAAAAGTGCAAACAAATCTAGCAAAATCTCATTCACCTCCTGAAAATTAACCAAGCGAGGGTTAATGATGGGCCGTGGAGGTGGACGAGGCGCCGGTGCCTGCAGTGGACGAGCCGGGGCCTTCCGTCTCTGACTACTGGCTTCCCCTTGAGTGGAACGTCGAGAACTCCATCTAGGCGGCATCTTAGACTAGGAAACCGACTGTGAAATCCTTCGAAGAGGAGAGACTCTACCCTTGAGATTGAGATGGACTAAGGAGCACTCCTGGAGCCTTGGAAGATCGTTCCCCACGCTCTGGAATCGAGGAGGTGGCTTGGTGGCAGCACGAACATCCGCAGAGATCGTGTCCCAAAATGGTGACGAATCCGACGGAGTTTGTGTGGATGGAGGAATGGTGAGGGTTTAAGGCTTATGGAGTGGACGGTTTGTGTTCTAGGGTTTGTGGAAGGTATGGGAGAGAGAATAAGTGGGATAGAATGAGATAAGAAGGAGAGAAAACCCCTTAAAAAGGGGGGGCGGTCGGGTCCCGGTTGGACCGGCCACCGGTTTCGGTCGACCTCACCGGGTGGGCCGGTCGACCGGAATGGTCGATTGGCCAATTTTTTTTTGTGTGTTAACTGAAAGCCTCCATATCTCCTACTTTGGTTAAGCTCCCTTCACTTGGTGGTATTAATCCCCCTTGTGTTTCTTTTTCCTTTTTTGTGTATACTTTCTTTTCCCTTTTTCTTTTTCCTTCCCTTTTTTTTGCTTCTTTGGGGAGAATTTCAATAAATGACTTATGAAGAATCAACCAGTGAGATTTTTTTGAAAGCTCCCCCTCAGTGACTGCCTAGTGTCCCTAGGTCAATTGTCCACATTTATTTGTCAAGGAGTATTGGGTTTTAGAATTTTTCAAGGAGGAATATATAGATAAAAAAATACAATCACGCATGCAGGATGGTATCATACAGAAAAGAGTAAAAACACACAACATGGTGATGCATGTCACACTATCTACCCTTTATGCTTCTGATATGCATCACTCATCCTAATGCAGACCAAAGTGTGTATGCCCTCACCCTTGCACATTTCAAGTTCCCTTCTAATCTTGTTGAATTACTCCTGGTTTAAGGGCTTTGTGAAGATATTGGCCAACTGATTATGAGAATCAATAAAATGCAGCTCAAAAACCCCTTTGCCTACATGATCTCTCAATAAATGGTGCCAAATGTCTATATGCTTGGTCCTAGAGTGTTGAACAATGTTTTTTGATAAACTGATTGTACTTATATTGTCACACAAAATTGTAACACATTTTATTTCAATATCCAAATCAAGCAATTGATTTTTGATCCAAAGTACTTGGGCTCCACAACTTTCGGCGGCTACATACTCAGCCTCGGCCATTGAGAGAGCTACTGAATGTTGTTTCTTGGAGGCCCATGAAACTAGACAACCACCAAGAAACTGACAGTACCCGCTAGTACTTTTCCGATCAACAATGCAACCAGCATAATCGGCATCGATATATGCAATCAAATCAAAAGAACTGCCGATCGGAAGCCATAAGCCAAAGTCTAGTGTGCTAATCAAATACCGAAAAATCTGTTTAACAGCCATTAGATGTGATTCTTTTGGACACGATTGAAAGCGAGCACACAGGCATACACTATACTGAATATCAGGGCGACATACTGTTAAATATAGTAGTGATCCGATCATACCTCGAAACAGTGTAGGATCTACTATTTTACCATTTTCATTTTTGTCCAACTTCATGGTTGTGGCCATCAGAGTTGATATGGGTTTTGCTTCTACTATCCCGTATTTTTTCAACAGCTCCATTGTATACTTGGCTTGGTTTATGAAGATGCCTTCGGGCATTTGTTTTACTTGCAATCCAAGAAAGAAGGTTAGTTCACCCATTAGACTCATTTCAAACTCTCCTTGCATTATTCTTGCAAATTCATCACATAAAGCATTGTTAGTAGCTCCAAAGATTATGTCATCAACATACACTTGAACTACCATGTTGCATCCCATAGTTCGTGCTTGGTTTCAATGATATCAAAACGATTGTGTTTGTGTGTGTCCGTGTTTCATTGAGCAACATGTTGTATATCTTGATTTTATGAGTTGAAAGATGGAGTCAATGATTACTCTTGAAAGCCATGTGAACTCTCGGTGTTTAAGGAACTAATGTTATATTTATGTTGGTTTGTAGGAACACAACTTCATGGCTCATACTTGGAATCTTAAGGAGTCCATCAATGAAGCTCTTCTTCTTAAAGGGAGTTAACTCTGTTCATGTTTAAAGTTATATGAATGATTTGTATTAAAAGATCTCATGCCTTGAATATTTTGATTTGCAGGATCAAAATCCATGCTTCATGTTTGGAACTCAAAGGAGTGCGTCAATGAAGATCTTATTGAAAAAAGGGGGTTGCTTCTCTCATTGCATTGCAATGATTCTTCTACATTTCATTCATTTCATCTAATAGCCTTCAACGTCTTGGTTGGATATTTTCATGCATTTTCTTCATAATATTTTTGGGCTTGAAATATTCATACAAGACTTCATGAAAGTTGGTTCCATATTGCTCATGTATTGGATGAATGATTGGTCATGTGTACTTTGCTCTAAAAGCTTGAGTTAATGACTTCTGTATGAAAGAAATGCATGAAGATGACTTTTCTGGAGATGACTTCTTTTGGGTCTTAATCTATGAGATTGTGTTCACTGAACACACATTTCTAATTGACTGATAGTGACATATCATTCATAGAGTTATTGTGATTTCAATATGTGCATGAATTTGTGAAACATGCTTGGAAGAATGCACATGCCCTGTACTCAAGAGAATTCATGAGAAATCATGTTTGCATGATTGGTATATACTGATGTGTGAGATGCATGTGAAGATAATGTTCCTCTTGGGATAATGCTTCATGAATGTTAGCTCTTAATCAACAAGAATGCCATTTGAATGAATGTGGTTCCATGATATTATGCATGCTTTGCATTTGGCATATTTGTTAACAATTGTGTGATGAAGCATTTTGATGTTGAAGATTTGGATAATTCAAGAATGTGATTGAATGGTTGAGCTTCCATATTATTATAGTTGATTGAATGATAGATTCATGCTTATCATTTCAAAACCTTGTCATTTGGTCAAATATATTTTTGCTAAGTGATTTGAGAAGCAAAACGCATGTTTAAATAGGTTCAATGATGTATTTCATTGTGAACATGTTCATAGTGTTAAGGCATAACTCATATATTTTGATTCTCAACTAACCTCTTGGTTTATCATGTTTTTCAGGATGCAAAATCATTGTCGATCTTCATGGGATTATGATAACATTTAATCAATTATTTCCCTTTGGTTTGATGGAGGTTTTAGTTATTTTTTAAACTCAAACTATCTTACAGTCTTCACCATTTTCAATCCAACCATTGGATCTCCCCTCTAAAAATTTTATGTTGTAGCTCTGGGAGTCCTCTTTCCAACGCCTCCAGTCTTGCTTCGATCGGAGTTCGGAGCTAGGAGAATTAATTCCTGCCGCCGGAGCACACAGTGCTATTTTTTATGTAATCTGCCTGAAAGGGTCGACCCCTGGGGTCGACCCATGGAAGGGTCGACCCCAAGGGTTGACCCCTGTAACACAGGGTGCTTTTTTGTGTTTTCCAGCACCCTGGATGCCGAGGGTCGACCCCAAGGGTCGACCCCTTCCGGACGGGACTTCCGAAAGTGTTTAAAACCCCTTGAAAAGCCTTTCAAACATTACCATACTACCCCCTATTAGTTTCTATTGTTATTAAGGTGTTTTTAACATGTATTAGGAGGGTTTTATGAGTCTTTTCCCCACCCCTTGAGTTGCTTATATAAGAGTTACGAATTTGGGAAGTGATCAACCCTAATGCTCATTTGCTCTTTCGTATAGGTGAAGAAAAAGAGGAGAACGTGCTGGAGCTCTTCCAAGGAGGATATCATCTACTTTCGTGAAGATCTGGAGATCGTGGAAGAAGAAGAAAAGGTGCGGATCGAAGAGAGGATCAATAAGACGTAAGAATCATCTTCATCCGGCTTCCCTCCAACTCGTGGTTCAAGGAACATCATCAGCCGACCTTGAAGAATAAAGGGGGATCACTTCTCTGTCTTCTATCAATTCTTTGTGATGTATTCTATGATCTATATTTTGGGTTTGAGCATGCCTGAATATTTATGTTCATTTTCTGAACATTAGAGATATTTGTGTGTGTGACCGGTTGTGTATATGGTCGTGTTTGATCGCCTTCGTGCGATTGTGTTTATGTCTTTGTGCTGCGGTTGTTGCAGCGTGTGTGTGTGTTGTGATCCGGTCGTCGGATCGTGTGTGTGTGTGTTGTGATCCGGTCGTCGGATCGTGTGGGAGACTTCGTCTCCGTCTGTGTGTGTGTTGGGGTGTGTCCCCGTGTATGTGCGGGCATCGTCCCGTGTGTGTTTGGAGCGTCGTCTCCGTTTGGGGATTTATCCCCGAGTGAAGTCTCACCGAGTTTGGTGAGGGGTGGACGTAGGGAACCCGTCGTGGTCCCGAACCACCTTAAAAATTCTGTGTCTTGTGGTTTGCTTTTGTGGATACATGCTTAACTATTTATATTGGTTGAATGTTCGTGTGTGAACGGTGAGATCGAGAGAACCTAGTTATCGTATTTAGCTAATTCCTCAATCTTATCAATCTTGTTAATTCTGCTGTGCGCTAGTTTGTGTATTTTAATTGGACACAGTTTTAGTAGAAGGATCTATTCACCCCCCCTCTAGATCCGTGTTCTTGCACTACGGGACCCAACATACCAATATATCTTTACCTGATTTCCTTGTAAATAGTGTTTGATCAACATTACCTCTTTTGAACTCATTTTTAGTCAAAAATGAAGTAAGCCTTTCATACCATGCCCTTGGTGCCTGCTTGAGCCCGTACAACACCTTCTGGAGCTTGTACACATGTCGTGGGTGCTTGGAATCTTCAAAGTCAGGAGGTTGTTCTACAAAAACATCCTCTTTGATATACCCGTTAAGAAAGGTAAATTTAACATCCATTTGAAACAGTTTGAAGTTCAATGAGCAAGCAAACGATAATAAAATCCGGACTGCTTCTAGCCTATCAATCGGGGTAAAAGACTCATCAAAATCAATCCCCATCTCTTGGCTATACCCCTTGACTACAAGTCGGGCCTTATTCCTAACAACCACACCCATATCATTCAGCTTGTTTCGAAAGACCCATCGGGTTCCTATTACAGGTTGATTTCTAGGACTTGGCACAAGATTCCACACTTTGCTTCTTTCAAACTGGTGCAACTCTTCATGCATAGCCTAGATCCATGATTCATTTTGCAAGGCATCATGAATGTCCTTAAGCTCCTCTTGAGAAATTAAGGCAATTAAATCCTCCTCTTCTACCTGCCTTAGAGAGGATCTAGTTCTTACCCCATCTTCAGGATTACCTATGATGTTTTCAGCGGGGTGATCTTTCAGAAGAGTGGATGATCATGGCAAATCCGGGTGTTACACTTGCTGCTCTTGAAGTGCTTCAATTGAGGGATCCTCATCTTCTTCACTCTTACTGGATCCACCTTCAGTTGGCTCATTCTTGGCCTTGACACCATTCAGACTTTTGGAATCCTCATCTGCATCCACAATTTGAACAGAATGGTTTGTTAGTTTTAATTCAGATTCATCAAAAATCACATGAGGGCTTTCTTCAACAACTAAAGTCCTCTTATTGAACAATCGGTAGGCTCGAGTGTTAAGTGTATAACCTAGGAAAATTCCTTTGTCACTTTTCTCATAAAACTTTTTTAGATTAGTCTTACCATTGTTGAAGATGAAACATGAGCATCCAAAGCGTTTAAGATGAGAAATGTTTGGTTTCTTACCCTTGTACAGCTCATAAGGAGTTTTCTTTAAGATAGGCCTTACCATTGCCCTGTTGATGATGTAGCATGATGTACTCACTGCCTCAGCCCAAAAGTATTTGGGTAGGGAGTTCTCACTTAACATGGTCCGTGCCATGTCTATCAGTGTTCTATTTTTCCTCTCCACCACTCCATTCTGTTGAGGCGTCCTTGGTGATGAAAAATTGTGCGTGTATCCTTGCTCTTCACAGAACTTGCTGAAATCATGATTCTCAAACTCTCCACCATGATCACTTTGAATGGTAGTGATAAGATAACCTCTATCATTATGAACTTTCCTACAAAAGACTTGAAATTCTGTCACGGCATCATTTTTATTGGCTAAAAAGAGCACTCAAGTGAATCTGGAATAGTCATCAACAATCACAAAACCATAAGATTTTCCTCCTAGGCTGGAAGTCCTAGTTGGACCAAAGAGATCAAGGTGCAACAATTCTAGAGGTCTAGCGTTAGAAACAATGTTTTTATTTTTGAAGGAAATTCGTGTCTGCTTGCCTTTTGTGCAAGCTTCACATATTTTATCACTTTCAAATTTTAATTTTGGCAATCTATTCACCAAATCATGTCTAGATAACTTGGAGATTACTCCAAAACTAGCATGACCTAATCTTCGGTGCCATAACCATGCATTTTCATGATTGTTTACTACCAAGCAAAACTCATCACAAGAAACATTATCAATATCAACAGTATAGACATTGTTATTCCCTTTTCCAATAAATTTAACCTCATTTGTGTTCTTGTTCAAGACAATGTTGTGGGTTTCATCAAAAACAAATTTAAAACCCTTATCGCACAATTGACTTATGCTCAACAGATTGTGATTTAGACCTTTCACCAAAAGCACATCTTCAATAAGAATTTCAAAATTCTTACCTATGTTGTCAATCCCAATGATTTTACCTTTGTCTTAGCCTCCAAAGACAACTGAACCTCCATCCTTATCTTGTAATGTAGAGAACACCTTGTCTCTTGTCATATACCTTGAACAGTCGCTGTCCAAGTACCATTTGCTCCCCCTGGCTTCAAGACATATCTCCGGAGACCCATCTTCAAGCTCTCCACCAGCTCTTGAATCTCCTCGTCGGACGGTTCGTCCTCTTCGTCGCTCCATGTAGTGACCATAGCTTTGGGCTTCTTGTCTTTCTTGAATTTTCTCTTTAGGTCTGGGCATTCTTTCTCTCATGTGCCCGGACTTCTTACATTCGTAGCATATGATGCTACTTGGTTTGCTCGACTCACCCTTGGTTTGAGTGGGCTTCCTTTGCCCCTTTCTGAAATTGCCTTGGAAGTTTCTCTTCTTCCTTAGACATCTTTTCACTTGGCGAGTGATCATGGCCATATCTTCTTCTTCGTTGCTCCCATCACTGGATTCTTCTTCTTGGGAGTCGTCATTGGATTGATGAGCTCTCAATCCAATCACCTTCTTCTTCTTGAAATCTTCCTCGACTGTCCTCTTCACATTTATCTCATAGGTCATGAGTGACCCTATGAGTTCATCGAGCGTGAGCGTGGACAGATTCTTAGAGTCTTCAATGATGGTGGCCTTGGTATGCCATGCAGGAGGGAGGGATCTCAAAACTTTTCTTACGAGCTTCGAGTTAGTGTAATCTTTCCCAAGGCTTTTGAGACCATTCGTGATCTCAGTTAGCCTTGCGAACATCTCTGAAATTATCTCTTCAGGCTTCATCTTAAAGAGCTCATAATCTCATACCAGAAGGTTGGCCTTGGTCTCCTTAACCTTAGACGTTCTCTCATATATGAGGCGTAATTTGTCCCACATTTCTTTAGCCGAGCTACACATGGAAACACGAGAAAATTCGTTATGGTGTATCGCACATTGCATAATATTCATGGCATTGAAATTAACAGTGCATTTCTTTATTTCATCGGGTGTCCATTTTTCTTCATCATCCTCGAGTTTGTAAGGACCCTTGTCCACAACTCTCCAAACTTCGTACTCTTAAGCCCTTAGAAAAATATGCATTCTGTTTTTCTAGTATGAGTAGTTTGAACCGTCAAAGAAGGTAGGACGATTGATAGAGTGACCCTCGGGCATCATACCCTTGTTTGCCATTTAACCGGATCTTACTCTAGATCGTTAGATCTTGTGAAAGATAGAGCCTTGGATCTGATACCAATTGAAGTCCCGTGATTAAATGGCACCCAAGAGGGGGGGGTGAATTGGGTATCAAAAATTTTCAGAACTTATACTAAATATAAAACATGTCTTACGAGCAGGCAACTAACAGGTAGAGATCTAATGGAATACAAAATGAATTGGAATAAATCAACCCCTACAGCAGTTCTTTGGTACTAGGCGGAGTCCGGGAATCTGTCGATTCTCTCACACAAGGTATTTTCCTCCCGACAGGACTGACCTTGTCGATCAGAATTTACCTTTCAATATACCAGAGATCTCTCATAAAATGGTTGATGAATCTAGATCTAAATACAGAAACTAGATGGTAATACGATATGCAAAAGAACTAGAGCAGAATGGAGATAGAAGATATGGATCAAATCACTCAAGAGAGTGATTTTTAGGTGGTTCGGATGCAATGACGGCAACCTACATCCACCCCTCACACACCGTGAGGATTCACATACTATCTTGTAGGAAATTACAAGATCAACACCACACACACACACGTGAAGAGTATAGAACTCCCATGAAACTGCAAGAGCACGGACACACAAGAACGTTGAAGAACAACGAAGAACTTACACACTCACGGATCTGTCAAGATCCACACACACACAAGTGATTGAAGATTACAAGAAGATACAACTCAGCTCAAACACGAATGGAAGACGAAGAACAGAAAAATAAAGACACAAAATAAGCTCCCCCTTAATGGATGAAGGTAGTATAGGATGAAGCTTGCTCCCAGCTTGATCTCCACTTGATTTGGATGTAGATTTGCACTTGAAAACTTCAGCTCCTGGATGAAGTGTTCCCCACGAATCACTGTTCACGTGAATAGTATCAGCACCCTCTTCCTTGATAGCCTCCCCTTGTTCTTCCTTCAAAAGCCTTAGGGTTTATGACCCCAAGGAGATCTTTTATAGATTTTGGAAGGTCAGGAGACAAGTCCCCAGACCAGATCCACAAATCACTCCTTGACTGAGACCAATGGGCTTTAACAAATGGGAGAAACACCCTCTTCTCGAGCTTGAACAAGAAAGTCAAAAAGGGCTGCCTCGGGGATTTCGGTCGATCGGAAATATAGGGGCGGTCAACCGAAACCTATAAAAATTGGAGTTTTTCATCTCTGAGATTCTGGTTGACCGGCCACTGCCCACTGGTCGACCGAAACCTGTAAATGTTGGAATTCTTGGTCTCTAGAAATTCTGGTCGATCGGCCCTAGGGTGTTGGTCGACCGAAATGGCCCAGTCATGCAAAATTGAATTGTTAGCCTAGAGAAATTGATCAAAGTAACAATGGCTTTAAGTGAATGATTGTTTCATGCATTTTGGGGTTTGTTTTGACATAATTAACTCAGTTTGAAACACAATGATTCAAATAAAACTTATGAGTTTTCCACAAAGTATATAGACTCAAAATTGAACCCCCTTGACTCGTGTTTTGAATCCTTTGACACGGACCGAGATAAAACCTTAACTCTGAGTTTTGTTATCATCAAAATCATTCAAGGAGACTCAACATAATTTATTCATTATCATCTACTTAAAATAACTCATATGAGGAAAATACATATTCTTCAACTAACGTATAAGATACCCATACATGCTCTAAAACCACGGTGAATGAGCAGTTACACATTATCACATTTTCATTAGTCATGGAAACAACAACTGTCACAAATATAGGAGGCCCACACACAAACGAACGAACGAAAGAGTACTACGCAGACCCGAGAGCGAACTCCCACCTAGATTCTTGTGGCCCCGTGCGTTACGAAACGCCACAACACAAGGGCCGCCCCACAATGGGACCGAAGATAGAATCAATAGGATTTTAAAGTAGAGAGCGAACTCCCACCTAGATTCTTGTGGCCCCGTGACAATACGCAACGTGATGCGAGACGGACTGAGGAGACGACACTATATGAGACGGACACGACTCGACCAGCAATGACACGACTACTAGAGCGACCTCGGCTCGACACTAAGAGCTCCTATCGGCTACACGTCGCTAACAGAAGTGCAAACTCACTCGTCGTCCCATGCGAGGGAAAGCGTGGATCGTGCGCGGTTACGAAACTGACAGAGTTCAAGGTAGTCAGACTCAACTTCGGACTCGGATCGAGTCACGGGACGGGTCACTCTCGCACTCACAGCGGGGACATGGACACACGGGCTAGGAACCTACACTCTCGCAGTGGCATATGACCGTATACTAGCTAAGCAAGTAAATGCCAAGAAGGTAGACCTGTTACCTCCACGCATCCGGCGTGGCGAAGACAACCCCGGCCGAATTATGGACTCCCGGTTAAACAATGTTACAGCAGTACAATGATTTGACCCACTCCACGTAGGGAGATAAAAGGTCACATGTGGGGCCCGGGAATCGCGCAAATCGTGTTGACGGGCAGCATCTTGATGTCGCCCGGCGGTGCCGAACTCCACATTTTCGTGCTGTCCGGACGGCGCGATCTACGGGTCCGTGGGGCCCACGGGTGGCGCTGTCCTCTCGGCCTGCTGGGGTGGGGCCCAATGTGATGGAGACCCCTGGTGGCGTGCCTCCTCAGACGGCGGTCGGCCGGAAACGCCGATCGGTGGTCGATCGGCCCCGATTCACAATTCTTGAACTAGCTTCCCACATATTTCCAGTTCTGTTTTCCGGCACGCGCTCCGGCGAGAATGGCTGCTGCGATCAATCCCAACGTCGGATCAGGGCGCATGAGCTATCGTTAGAAAGCTCTCTTGAAATCCTTCGATCTAGGCTCAAAGGGAACTACTGGATCTGGTCGTATCTGGACTTCATTGAATTTACAAGTTCCTATTGTATAGTACCCGAAACCTCAGATCTGTAGGTGAGTTGTCTGAGAACTACCGTTGACGGCATGGTAGATGGCCGATTCAGCTCCGAGCTCTTCATCAAAGTGGTAGGGTTTTGAACAAGGAAACCGAAGATATTTTTTGTGGAAGGATTTGGGGAGGTTATGATTTTTTATGATTTGTGTACGGGAGGGTGGTCGGATCTGGGAACAGGTAGACAGCACTGTAGCTAGCTCTGAAAATGAATTTTGAAAAATAGGTGGAGGGCTGATCCAAATTCAAGAAAATTCGTGGTAGGAGGGGTTGATGGAAAAAACCCCCAATAAAATTGGAAGCCCTAGCAAAAATCACAAAGGGGTCCGAACATGGGAAACAAAGGGCAGGTGGAAATTGAAACAGCAAGCAGACAGATCTGGGAAAGGAGATTGGACAAAAATGGAAATTTCCAAACGGAATAATTATGACCCACCAATTTTTGTAGAACGTGGGGAACACCTCTGGAACATCCCTCAAAATCCCAGCTCAAGAACACGACGGGGTGGAGAGCAGGAATTCGGAGAAGACACCTCTGTCCTGGATGGACAGAACACCGGCGGCGATGGTGGAGGCGCGATGGCGGCACGTGGCGGCGGCGGCGGCGACCGAACTGATAGGGGAGGCGTCACACCTCAGAATAACAACCGTCTCAGCTGCAAGGGGGAGAGGGAGGAGAGAGGAGGGGGGCGCCCAAGGCTACTCCAAGCAATTTCTTTGATTTCAAATGCATTAAATTGTATCAAAATGGAAAATACAAGCTTATATATGTTACATCTCAAATCCATTTGCCACCGTTGGATCTAGGGGTGGGAGATGGATGGCTTGGATTGAATGTGAATCACACAAAAAAATGAATAAAAAATTAAGGGGGGGGGCGCCCTATTGACCAAGGGAGACAAGGTAGAATTGGTAGGTAGCCTATCTTGGACTTTGAAGTCCAATTGTCTCCCATGTGTCTTTTACCATTCAACCTTCTAGATGC
The DNA here is from genome assembly GCA_022559845.1 of Amorphophallus konjac. Classification (NCBI taxonomy): domain Eukaryota; kingdom Viridiplantae; phylum Streptophyta; class Magnoliopsida; order Alismatales; family Araceae; genus Amorphophallus; species Amorphophallus konjac. Next base: position 130,341,972 of record CM040117.1, on the reverse strand, counting down.
CTCCATTTGAAATGTTGACTGACCCCACATGGGGCTCTAGGCTGAGGTGGATCAATGGGAGGGGTCTGGGGGGCCCGTGGGACCCGGGGGTCCCATTTTACAAATAAACCCCTCTTACAATCAAAATTACATACCGAATAAAATAAAATAAACACACATTACACACAATTAAAGTCTAAACAATTATGATAAATGTCGAGACTCGGGGGGGAGTCTCCAGGCTGTCTCCGAGCCAGATGGACGCTGAGGAGGCTCGAGTGGTGCTCCGCGTACAGTACCGGTGGCTCGCCGACCCGTGCCGCTCATGTGCTCTGGTGTCCGCACCACAACGCCACAACACAAGGGTCGCCCCACAATGGGACCGAAGATAGAATCAATAGGATTTTAAACCATGGCCGTCCCATAAAGGGACTGAAGTCCTATCTCACAGAATGTTGTTGTTTCCATTCATAACATTCACATCGTATTCACATTCACATTCATACTCATTTTCACAAATATTAGTATGATACTTTATTATAACAAGCATGCTTCCAAATGGTTTAAGTGGACAAATCATAAGCCTATTTGTTGTGGAACCGAACATGATCAGGTTACCGAAAAAGAAGACATGTTGATTTCTAGGTTACACATGCGTAGAAAATAAATCATAACCACAAGTGCAGAATTTCTGTGAGCATGAAATTTTTACGGTAGGTTACTATCTTAGCCTTCTACCATTTTCTAGTTTTTCTGATTTTTATGAATTAAAATGACCTCTCAAAACTCTCTTTTTCCCTATTTTTGGAAATTGGGAATAGAGTCCCAGGGTGTCAACCTGTCCAAGGGAAGTGTCGACCTGTCAACCCTACACATGCATAGAAAATGAACCATAACTACAAGTGCAGATTTTCTGTGAGTATGAAATTTTTACAGTGGGTTACTAACTTAGCCTTCTACTATTTTCTAATTTTTTCAGATTTTTCTGAATTAATTTGGCCTCTCAGAACTCTCCTTTTCTGTATTTCTGGAAATTAGGACAGACCCACAGGGTGTCGACCTGTTCAAAGGATGTGTCAGCACATCCATTAGTTTCTAAAGGAAAAGAGTCGACACATTCATGAGAAGTGTCGACACATCCATGGGATGTGTCAACACATTCAAGGGTAGTGTCAGCACATTCATGGGAAGTGTCAACACATTTTGCAGTTTCTAAAGGGGAAGTGTCGACACATCCATTGGGAGTTTCGACACATCCAAGGGCAGTGTCAGCACGTTCATGGGAAGTGTCAACACATTCAGCAGTTTCTAAAGGGGAAGTGTCGACACATCCATGGGAAGTGTCGACACATCCAAGGGCAGTGTCAACACTTTCATGGGAAGTGTCAACACATCCAAGGGGAAGTGTCGACACATCCATGGGAAGTGTCAACACGTCCAAGGGGAGGTGTCGACACATCCAAACATTTTCAGTTAAAATTCTAAGAAACCTCTCAAAAACACATAACTTTATGGAAAGACCAGAAAATAATCATGGTAGTTAATCTCACATGCCCTTAATCCCTCTTTGGCATATAGAAACTACTTTGAAATCATTTTAATACATCATTGACCCCTAAGATTTGAGGATAGGTGCCTACCTTTGAAATGTTAAACTGCTTGATCTGGGGTTGATATCCACACCCTAGATCCACCTAAGCCTTCCTTTCGATCCGGGGATGAGATCCATGTTGTGTCCCCTGGTTTTGATGATAACAAATCATAAATCATTAATAGATGTTTGAAAAATATCTAACTTATTTTTGGTTTGATGAATTGATTAAACAAGTGCAGAAGAATCTCTCTAAGTGATGTCTCGACACGGCCAAGTGATGTCTCGACACATCTAGAAGAATTCAAGCTGAAGCCGTTCTGACTAAGTATCTGGATTCACCGATATCTCGACACACTGAGTGAAAAGTGTCGACACATTCGTGTGATAATCTCTACATAAGGCGCTTATGTCTCGACACATTCTTACAACAACTCTGCACATGGCTCACATGTCTCGACACCGTTTGATGTTGTCTCGACTCATCAGCCATGATTCTTCAAGAATTTCAAAGGGATGTCTTGACACATTGGGGATAAAGTGTCGACACATCAACGTTCAACTAGAACTTGTTTGAAACCGACAGAAGCTGTCTACAAGGCTTTTCAAAGGGATGTCTCGATACACTGACAGAAGAGTGTCGACACATCCACGATCAACCAGAATGATTCTCCAAGATTTTCAAAGGAATGTATCGACACACTATCAAGAAAGTGTCGACACACTTGGTTCGACCAGAACGGATCTGAATCTGACGGAAGCTGATTTCAAGATCCGGAACTTAATCCAGAGGATCTGTTTGCTCTGGAAAAAGCCGTTAGATTGCTTCGGTGTCAGAAGACTGTGACTTGGCAGAGATATTTTCTGAAGAAAATCATATCTTTGCTGCTATGGTCTCCTACCTACCCACATTCCTGCAGACTTGATAAGAATGGAGTCAACTGTACAAGTGGAAGCAGATCAAATAATGTGGATGTGACATTCTGGGTGTTGCTTGAAAAGTGGACAACGTTGGTGTCGCCCTAGGACACCAATATACATAAGGAGCATGAGCTCCAGTTTAAAAGATAGGCAAGCAAGCAGGAGAGCTGAGAAGATCGCTGAAGTGAAAACGAAGAAGGAGAAAGCTTGCTGCCCAAGCCACTCTTGGTCCTGATGCAACTGGCGTGAGTGAAACAAGAAGAAGACTTTCTCTTCCTCACGACGAGAGACCTCCTTACAAGCTGAAGGGTTCAGTGAAACTCCATTTAGAATCCATGGAAGAATCAAGCTTGATCATCCTTCTCTCTCAAGGGTAGCTGTGAAGATTCAATGAGAAGAAGAAAGTCAAGGATCTCTTAAGCTCATTCCCAGACAGGAGACTCCTTTGTCATAGCATTTTCATTACGATACTCTATCTGGCCATTTCATTTTTAGTTTGCTTTTCTTCTAAATAAACTTCATATCTTTAGATCCCTACCTGCGTGTAGGAAGACAGAAGGTGTGGTCACCTGTCTGTGTGGTTTGGGTTGTGATCCCACAAGCTGTGTGATAGCGGAGTGTGAGAGTGTATCTCTCAGTTGGAAGCTGTGAATCAGCTGTTGTGCGTTGGCACTAGTGAAGCCTCACCGTGTTGTGTGAGGGGTGGACGTGAGATTGAGACTGAACCACCTTAAAGATCTTGTCTTATGGTTTGTCTTCCTTCTTGTTCCAACGGTAGAAGCTTGATAGGACCGTTTCCAGACATCTTGTGTGTATCCTGAAGTCCCGAGATTAAATGGCACCCAAGAGGGGGGGTGAATTGGGTATTAAAAATTAATGAACTAAAGCTGGATAATGCGATATAAAACTAAGCTAAAGAGAATGGAGGTAGAAGATATGGATCAAACCATTCAGTAGACAGCGATTTTTAGGTGGTTCGGCTGCAACAACAGCAACCTACGTCCACCCCTCACACACTGTGAGGATTCACATACTATCTTGTAGAAGATTACAAGACGAACACCAACCACACACACACACATGAGGAGTATAGAACTCCCACGAAGGTGCTAGAGCACGGACACACAAGAACAATGATGGACAACAAAGTACACACACACACACACACGGATCTGTCTTGATCCACACACACGAGTGCTTGAATATTACAAGGGAAGCACGAATCAACTCAAAGATGAATGGAAGGAACAAAAACAAGAAGTGAAAACATAGATCAGGCTCCCCCTTAGTGGATGAAGATAGTATTGAATGAAGCTTGCTCTTGGCTTGATCTTCACTTCATTTGGATGCAGATTTTCTCTTGAAAGCTTCAGCTCTTGGATGAAGAATTTCTCTCGGATCACTGTTCACGTGAACAGTACTAGCACCCTCTCCTTGACAGTCTCTCCTTCTTCTTCTTCAAAAGTCTTAGGGTTTATGACCCCAAAGAGATCTTTTATAGATCTTGGAAGGTCAGGAGACAAGTCCCCAGACCAGATCCACAATTCACTCCAAGACTGAGACCAAAGGGTTTAAACAATTGAAAGAAACTCCCTCTTTTCGAGCTTGGACCAAAAGTCAACAAAAGAGGGCTTCGGGAATTCCGTTCGACTGGAATTCCAGGGGCGGTCGACTGAAACCTGTAACTTCTGGAGTTTTTGGTTTATGGAAGAACCGGTCGACCGGTTCTGGGGTCCAGGTCGACCGAAACCTATAAAACTTGCCACCCTTCGTCTCTGGAAAAACTGGTCGACCGGGCCTATGGTCCTGGTCGACCGGAATAGCCTGGACCTACAAAACTGAGTTGTTAGCCCAAAGAAATTGATCAAGGTAATAAGGGTTTTAAGTGAATGATTGTATCATGAATTTTGGGGTTTGTTTAAATAAGGTTAACTCAATTTGAAACACATGATTCAAATAAAACTTATGAGTTTTTCGTAGAATTGATAGGTATAAACTTGAACCCCATTAGCTCGTATATAGAGTCTTAAGACACGGGCCGAGATAAATCCTCCACTCAGAGTTTTGTTATCATCAAAATCACTCAAGGAGACTCAACAATCTCCCCCTTTTTGATGATGACAAAACACAAGTAGAGAGAGCGAAGACGAGTCAACCAAGAACTCAAATAATGGAAACATTCATATATGCCCAGATATTGATATGAAGTAGAACAAGTGAATCCATTAAGTGGCTAAAACCAAGTGCACTGCATCATATCATTACAGATCGAGGATTGCTGATACAAGATTGATATAGTGCAAGGAGTTCCAACCAACAAGATGCACAAAATGCAATACACAAGATGCAAGCTAACATGATGCAACACGACTCACAATGACTCAAGCACGCAGACAAGCAAACACGCAAAATACATATAGATAGGACCTGACATAGCTACTTCTCCCCCTTTGGCATCATCAAAATGGGGAGAGGGTTACAAGAAAAATGGACAGAAAGACACTACATAGACACAGGGACAGCTAATGAGCAGAGTGATCCGGAGTCCCCTCGCAAGCATCATCACCAGAAGCACCGGCAGTAGGAGGAGCAGGAGCAGGAGGGAGACAGTCTTCAATGCTATGTAGAATTTCATCATTATGAAGAAGCTGTTGTTGGATGGTGAGAAGGGAGTGATTGTGTGGACGCACTTTTCGACACGCTCATTTATTTGTTTCTTTAAGTCGGTTTATTCGGTGGATTTATTCGTTTATTAAGTGCGTGGGCGTGCCAGTCACAAAGTGACGATTTATTGTGCGCTCGATCTGACTAAACAGACGATTGTGTGGTTCGTGTCGGGACTGGAACCCGCCGCGCCATGAAGGTCACGACGTCATTTGCATCCCCTCAGAGAGGGGAACACCCTTGATTAATCGCCAGGAAAAGGGGCCTCATGGACAGGAAAATATATCGAGAGAAACAAGTCGATAGCAGTCTCGAATCAGTCGGAAAGCCCTATGTCTAGGGAAACAAGCATTCGAAATATGTCGGTCACTCAAGGGACCATTTTGATATTCGAACGAGCGTCCGGCTTTAGAGAATCGTGATCATCACGGGGAAAACTGGAGCATATGTATGCCGGGGTATGGCAAGTTTATTGTTCAAAGGGATAGGAGGCATTCGGTTGAATCCCGGTTAGAGCGGTCGGAAACCGATAAGTTTGTTCGCCCGGTGCAAGACCAAGCTACGACCATACTGCGGTGGGCCCCCCGCGGTCGAAGTCGGGCTCGCGTGGGCATCATTAATATTTCCGGTGCTGAAGGGTGGCGGGAAAGTGTCCCGGGACTAGATTCTGAAATAAAGATTTGTACAGAGATAGCCGACTATAGGCCTAGGATGTGGGTCAGGCGATGACCATGGTTGGGGCGAACCCGAGGTCCAAATGTGACTCACGAAGGTCTTATTGATATTCCCGCACGTAGGGTTCGGGGAAGACGAGAGCCGTCTCGTTCCATTCAGATTTTGTTGGTCATTCATGGACCATTTTATGTTCGGACAAGATCCGTATTGAAGACGTAAACGGAAATAAACCCGTACAAATGTCTGCCGTGAGTACGGCAAGTTTAATGTGGCGTTGCGGGATTAGATCCCGGGATATACGTCGGTCACTAACGGACCATTCAGTATTCGGACGAAAGTCCATATTCGAAGCATCGGAGACAACGACAAAGACATACGGATGTATGCCGTAGGTATGACACGTTTCCTGTGGGTGCGGGATCGGATCCCGATGAAGATGGGTCAAGCTGATGATCTATTGGCCCGAGGTGGTTGCGGACTATGGCCATATCGGGGTCTCCAAGGACCACGTCTGATGCCACGGGACGTCATTACTTTTCTCTTCATGCACATTCTTGGGAAACGAAGGTTCCAAGGTATACGTGCATGTCGGTCACGGTCGGACCATTCATTGTTCGGACGCGAGTCCACGTTTGAAGCATCGAAGACGATGATAAAACCGTGCAAATGTCTACCGTAGACACGAAAAGTTTAATGTGGGGTTGCGGGATTAGATCCCGGGAGAAGCGGGTCGAGTTAACGAACTATTGGCCCGAGATGTGTTCGGATCATGACCATGTCGGAGGTTCCGAGGTCCACGTCCGATACCACAAGGCATCATTAATTTTCTCTTTGCACCCAGTCCGGGAGTGTGAATTGTTAAATGCGTAGCCCGAGCTCGCTAACGTGCGCCCTCACACGCGAATCGACCTGCGCGGTCAGGTCGTGGGGTTCAAGGGGGCAGCGCCCCCGGAACAAAATTTTAATTATAGAAAGGTTATGGTGTTTGTTCTCATGAGAGTGGTTCATAGTCTTTTATTTCATTCATCTGTTTGGGTCCTTCTAATTTATTTGTGAGTTTTAAGCTTCTCTTCCCCTTTGTTAATTGTGTTCTTTTTTATAGGACGCACGCCGGATTAGGATGGCAAGGGGGGGCGCCGGATATGGAACCTCAAGGGGGCGCCGTTTTAAGAGTGGGCAAAGGGGCGTGCCGTTTTAATGGTTAAACAAGGGGGGGTGCCAGAATTGGGCCATTCAAGGGGAGAGGGGCGCGTCGGTTTTAAGGGCGCCGGATTAGAATCAAAAGGGTTGCGCCGGGTGTGATAAAGGGAATGGTTTTGAGAGGTTAAACTGGCACGCCGTTTAGCATTCAAATAAGGAGATGGGGCTATTGTGAGGAGGGTTAAAACGGCGCGATGGAATAGTGGCCACGCCGGATTAGCCCCTCCCGAGGGTTTCTTGCTTTAACTGTGTGTTTTCTTTTCTTTCACCTGCAGGTTGGGTTAATGACAGGTTTATTCATCCATTTGGAAGATTAGGTTGATGAAAAAGGGGGTTTAATCATTTTAGTCGTTTGTTGAGGTGAATTAGCGTGAATGCTTAAGTGTTCGTTCGAAGGGTTTGATTCACAGAGGTTCAATGGTCGTTCACAGAAGTTGCTGTATGTGAAATTAAACGTTCAGTTTGTTCTTGAGTGTTCTTAATCCTCTGACGAAAATCGGGCAGCATCTCCCCTAGACCGGGGCTTGCAAGAGAGAAACGAAGGCCACCAAACAGATTGCTCCGGGGTCACCCTCAAAAATCGGAGTGGCCTTACGGCGGTCCGAACCCATGTGTGAGTGTGGAGCGCTCGAGGGCTAGCCTTCAAGAGAGACCACGACTCACGGGCGATGAATCTTCGACGCGGGACAGATGTTTGCCACGAGGGCCATGATTGTTCATCCGGTGATGGGTTCCCTTGAGGGACATGCTATGGACAAGCAAGCCTCGAAGGGCCCTGGACGATTAGAAAGGGGGGAAGGGAGGTGTAGATCGGAACGGAGAAAACACTGAGCTTGCAGAAGGGCCCTTTTCTCTTATTCATCCTCACAAATGGGGAAGAAGTTGACACAGAGTGGGTTCACCCCGGGATGGGAGTGGAATACATTGCAAAAGGGGGAAGAAGGAGATACAGACGAGAGAAAAAAAAAGGAACACAGACCCCCCCCCTCGACTTCCTCTCACACTCACACCCTCTCTCTTTCTCTTCACCTTGCCGGCGTGGATGACGGGAGCTTCCTCCTCTCTTTTTTCTTCTTCTCTTTTCTGCACACAGCCGAGAGCACCTTCTCTTCTCCTTTTTTGGATGGCCTGCCGGGGGAAAAGCCAGGATCCCCTTCTTCTTCAGTGGAGCATGCCTTTTATAGAACGGACAGTGGGGGAGAAAACTCCCGCCACCTCTGCCTTGTCGCAACAACGTTGTTGTTGTGCTGGATGATGCTGGTTCGTGGAGTACATTGGCATTCGTCCGAGGATGGGACATTTGCGAATTTGCCGGAGCCTGCTTCGCCGTTGCCACTTCTGTGCTGTCAAACGGAGGTAGAGACAGAGCGTCGGGCATTCAATGTTCTCTGCACATCATTAAACAGAGCATCGGCATGCCGACGGGATGGGTTGATTGCGCGCCGGGGAAGCACTTCAGAGAATAGAATGAGGGGTTAAAACGGCGCCATATTCAAAGGGGCGCCGTTTTAAGCATCAAAGGGGATGCCCCTTCGCACGCCGTATAGCCAAAAAGAAAAGGGGCGCACCGTTTTAAGAGGGGGGCGCGCCGTTTTAAGGCCCTTTCGTGCCATTTTAAGCACTAAACGGATTCTTCTCGAAGTCGCGGCCGTTTATATGAATGTCGGCATTCCCAGAATGTTCCGGTTGCAATGTATGGCCTCTGCAATATTCCGTTTGTAGCCTCCGGGACTCGGTCCCAGATTCTGCGTAACTTTCTGTGCATGTCGAGATTGTGCCGAAGTTCCTGACTTCTCTCTGATTCAGCTCTCGGCATGGTCGGTCGGAGCATTGTAGCTGTATCTTCTGCCTGGGGGGCTTCCTTAGCTGGTAGTGGACCACCAAGCGAGTTCTCATCCTGATCGGGCGAGGCATGAGGTTTGTTCGGCATTTCCATCTTCGGCTTGCTCTCGAATGTCGAGATGCGAATGTCGCCATGATCATCATCGTCATATTTTTGGCGTCCACAGATTGGTAATCCAGAAGGCTTCACGGTTGTCTTCATGGCTGGCATAAAGTGTGGCCATGTGGGTGGAAAAGTCATCCAGAGCATGGGAGAAAGAATCCATTCGGCCTGTCATGCTGTCCATGAAGGTGTCTAGCCTGTCAAGGGATGAGTAGAGCCGGGTTTCCATGCCTAATACGCGTCTATCAAGAGCCTCATAGTCCCCCCAAGAAGGCTGACCAGCACCCTGAGTAGAGGACTCCCCGTGAGCAAACTGTGGAGGTGGAGGCAACTCCTCATCCATATGGTGTGGAGAAGGTGGGGGAGGCTGATCCTCCGCCTGAACTGGTGGGGGTGCATCCCCATTATCCTATGGTTGCTGCGGTTCTTCCTCATTTGCAAGCAGTTCTACATAAGTGGGGATATCCCTTGTAAGCTCACCATCTTCACCCCAATAATAACCAAGATTGAAGAAGATCTTGTGTTCGTTGTAAACATCATCATGGCGAATTGGAAGTGATCTTTCTTCACCCAAATCAACCCCAGCATAGATAAACACTCCTGTCAACTGGGATGCATAAGGTAAGGATCGTCCCAAGATGGTGCGGCATGAATCAATCAAGGTGGTCATGAGCCGACCCATATTTATAGTGTTCCCATTCATAACATGGTAAAATAAGAACCGATGAACTGCCGTCACTTCATTTCTGCTAGCGCCTTTTGGATAAATCAAGGTAGTGAACATATGATGTAGAACACGTTTCAGAGGTGAAAAATGATTGACATTCAACTGAATAAGATTACTAACTCCCTGAACATAGTCACAACCCGTCATAGCAAGGAATATGTCTGGCATTTCACCATGTCCAAATGTCATATCGGCACCCCAGACTGAAACTCCTAATGCACGCTAGAAAAGATCGAGTCCAATATGTATCTCAATGTCTTGAACAACTGTGAATAAGTTTCCATTTCTCTCAACAAGATTCCCATAAAATTGCTGTACTAGGTTTGGATAATACCTAGTGTATCTGGAGACAAAATCATTCCACCCGTCTTGAATTGCAAAGAGTGCAAACAAATCTGGCAAAATGTCATTCACCTCTTGAAAATCAACCAGGAGAGGGTTGATGATGGGTCGTAGAGGTAGACGGGGTGCACGACGAGGTTCCGGTGTCCGCTGTGGACGAGTCGGGGCCTCTCATCTCTGACCGCTGGCTTCCCCTTGAGTGGAACGCCGAGAGCTCCATCTAGGTGGCATCTTAGACAAGGAAACCGACTGTGAAAGCCTTCGAGGTGAAGGGACTCTACCCTTGAGGTTGTAGTGGACCAAGGAGCATTTCTGGAGCCCTGGAAGATCATTCCCCACGCTCTGGAATCGAGGAGGTAGATGGGTGGTAGCACGAACACCCGCGGAGATCGTGTCCCGGAGTGGTGACGAATCCGACGGAGATTGTGCGGATGGAGGAATGAAGAGGTTTGAAGGCTTGAGAGGTGGAAGGTTGGTGTTCTAGGGTTTTAAGAGTGTGTGGGAGAGAGAAGGAGTGGAGAAGAATGAACTAAGAGGGGGTGAAAACCCCTTTAAAAAGGGGGGCAGTCGGGTCCCGGTTGGGCCGGCCACCGTTTTCGGTCGATCGGGTTGGGTTTTTCGGTCGACCGGAAAAGGTCAACAGCCAAAATTTTTGTGTTGGTTTTGTTATAGGTAAAGAAGGCCTCCATATCTCATGTCCTCTTGAGCTCCCTTCACTAAGTGGTGTAAACACGCTATTCTTGACATCACCCTGAGAAAATCTCATATTACTATATGACGCCCCGCAGTGGCTTTCACATTTCGAATCGCTTGAGTGCTTCCCATTCTTGGGTCTTCTTTCGCCTTTTTGAGTAGGTAACGTGACGCTTCTTCGGCATCCGAAAACTGCCTCGTTGCGGAAATCATGCGGCATACGGACGGCATCGCCACTAATCGGACGTACCGGAAGATTCCGAAACCAGGGAGATGTCTGGCAGATGGCTGCCAACGGCCTTTCGGGGGGGGGGGGTCTGGCAGATTTTATTGGAGGCGTCCAGGACCCTGGACGCCTCCATCAATGAAAAAAATGAAAAATAATAAAAATAATAAATAAATAAATAGTTGTGAAGGCGTCCAAGTACCTGGACGCCTCAGTCTTGAGGCGTCCACGGGCCTGGACGCCTCCACACTCTGCATCCGGACAATCCTGGCACGCCGCTCGATTTGACGCTTCGAAAAAATCCAAAACTTTGAGGCGTCCAGGTGCTTGGACGCCTTCAATTTCTGACACCCGGACAAGCCGAACCGCCGTCCGATTTGACGTTGTGCAAAAATCCAAAATATAGGGACGTCTTGCCAGCTAGACGCGCCCACTCGTGAGTCACGGGTACCCACCAAAACCACGTGCTCTACCCACCGTCTACGGCTTTCGGCGGGAGTCCGGTGGGCGAAAATGGAGGCGTCCAGTCTCCTGTACGCCTTCATGGAAATATTAAAAATAAAAAAAATAAAAATAATTAATTTATTGTTGGAGGCGTCCAGGGTCCTGGACGCCCCCATCTTGAGGCGTCCAGGTCCCTGGACGCCTTAAGCCCTCTGCCCTCTATAAATAGAGGACCCCCTCCCTCGAAGGGAAGGGGCTTCAGATCCGACAGAGGAAGGAGATACTCTACCGGATTTCATTTCTAACTCATGGTTCTTTTGTAGGGGGAGGTTCTGTCGGCTTCTCGGGTGCCCGCGCTCGCGAGAGGAAGGCTAGCTCCATCCGTTCTGCTTCCACGTCGTCCCCACGCTGCCGAAGCTCCACCGGATCCCACCATCGGCACATTCAATAAGCCAATTTCTCCCCTTTTCTCCGTAGTTCTTTTACATTCATCATCTCGCATTCTCCGCCTCCCTTCATAAGGGAGTCTTCTTTTATATACGTTTGCATAATTCCATTCATCATAGCATTTTCCTCCTACTCGTGTCCGAGAGGGGTTTAAAAATAACACCAACCAGGTGTGTGCCTTGCCACAATTTCATTATTCTTCATCAATGGACTAATACTACACTGCCACCTTTTTTGATCCACCTATTATTTGTTTGTTTCTTCTTTTGCAAGGGTAGCCAAGGAAAGCCCTCTCCATCGGTCAGCCGAAGGGAGAGGAAGATGCAACCTGCCATCTCCTACTTTTTAGGTAGGCGCGATCACTTTCTTTATTTTGGGGTCTCCGGCCCCTGGCGATCACATCATATTCTCGAGGCCGCGGAGAGTCATTTCCCGCAATGGCCGTTTAAATTTCTGTCACTTATATTCTGTATTATTCTTATATCTGTTTCTTATATCTGTTATATTCTCGAGGCCGCGGCGAGTCATTTCCCGCAATGGCCGTTTAAATTCATGTCTCTTATATTCTGTTCCTTATATATATTATATTCTCGAGGCCGTGACGAATCATTTCCCGCAATGGCCATTTGAATTTCCGTCATTGATATTATGTGCTGTGGTTATATCTGCTCATATTCTCAAGGCCGCGGCGAGTCACTTCCCGCAATGGCCGTTTAAATTTTTGTTGCTTGTATTCTGTACTCTTCTCATATCTACTCATATTCTCGAGGCCGCGGCGAGTCATTTCCCCCAATAGCCGTTTAAATTTCTGTCACTTAAATTCTGCACTTTTCCCATCCCCCGAGATCGCGGAGAGTCATTTCCCGCTATGGCCGTTTAATCCCCATATCTTATTATATTACATATGTCCCGCACGCCCCGCCGGAGCAATCTCCCGTGGTGGTCTCTCTCATCTTCTCTCTTCTTTCTGTGTTGCAGCAAAACGAGCCCCTCGCGCGCTCCGCTTCGCCTCCTCCGGCAAATTCCTCATGACGTCGCTCACAGATTGGCGATCACGGTGGGATAACTTTTGCTTTCCCTCGGTTACCCTTGCAAGTTCGGCACCGCCGTGTGCTCCTTCACCTTTGCGCCCTCACGCGTTCCAGTTGTGCTCAGAGTAGCACTTTCAGTTCTTATCCCTCGTGCACCTCGTGCACTTCGCCCCTAGTCCCTTGTGATTCCTTAGGTGTTGATTATATCTTTGTTATCTTTGTTGTTTCCTTATGTTCCGTATATCTGTTCAGCACTTCATTACATGCATCCACCCATTTTCAATTTTTTTTTCATTTTTTCTAAGGATCACCCTCTCTCGGTGAAGGAAGGACTCTTCGTTCGGGAATTCCTCTCGATGGACTAGAATCTCCTCCACCGGGACCTCCGTAAGTCCCTGACAACGAAGGATTCCCTCCTCGTTCACTGGGCTGGTTGTACCATTGAAGTTCCCCGGAGTTAGTCGACCCATTCGTGGTGAGACGAGAGACCCTAGTTGACACGGCAGTGAAACAAAAACTAACTAGGGTCCTTATTTTTGGGTGAACTTCAGATCTAGTTAAAAGCACGAAAAAAATTATCAAAATCAAAACAAAAAAGGGCGTAAATGCATTCACTTGTTTGATAATCTTTGCTATCTATGTGTTGGTGTATGTTTTTGCGTTTCGGAAAAACTTTGAGCATGGCTCACGAATCTTTTGAGAACCACCCTAGTCGTGGTTAGTCAGTCGAGCCGCGAGTCCATGCTATGGACTCGGGTCCTTCTTATGAGCCCTCACGTGAGGTGCAGGTTACCGCAGGGGACACATCCCCACCACAGGACATCTCCTCTTTGCTAGGTGTCCTCGCCAACACAGAGCTTACCTCTGAGCAGCTCCGGGCCTTCCATGCCATTCTGAAAGGAAAATCTGTTTCTCCCGCCCCATAAGAGTCAACTCTAGCTATCACACCCCTCTAAGAGTCGGTGCAGGCCATCCCATCTCCTTCACTGGCGCAACCCATCCAGTCTCCCTCGCTTCAAGGGTAGGCGAGCCAACAACCACCCTCGTTCCAATTTCCTACACAATCCCAAACCCCTGCTATTCCCCACATACCGCTCCAGCCGGGGCCGACTGCCGGCGGTCCGGCAGCTCCCTCTCATTTGGGGTTTCCTCCTCAAGTCTCTAGGAGACATTTTCCTCCCTAATGGCAGGTGCCCCCTTCACCTCCCAAGGAGCTTGCCCAATCGCTCCTCAACAGGTTCAATAGAATGGACGAACAATTTTAGAATTTAAAGAAAATGGTGGACATGAAATCCACCCCGGAGGTTGCTTTACCAATCCTCCCGGTGATCCATCTTCCTCCCTCTGAAATGCCTACGTACTGCAGGTACAATGGCACTGGCAACCCCTTTATTCACCTCAAGGACTTCATGTATGAATCCTCCTATTGGCAAAATGATCAGAGATCCCTGGCATATCTCTTTCGGAGATCATTGGATGGTCCTGCGCTAGAGTGGTTCTATTCTTTGGAGCCCGGCGAGGCCGAGAACTTTGATACGGTGCAAAGAAGATTGTTGTAAAAGTATCGGGATAGGGTCCGTCCCTCTCTTTCCATTACCGACCTAGTGGTGGGTTCGGTGCAGTAGATTCAGAGGGGGGTGAATGAATCTCCCCTTAAAAACTTTCACCCAATTAAAAATTCTAGTTCACTAACAAGACAAAACTGAAGGCTAATAAGCAATTGCGGAATAACAATGTTAAAGGACACTCAATACCACTGTCAAACATATAGTGTGCGCAGCAATGAAATGAAATGAACACATATAGAAAGTCAACCCATATTGTCCCTATGCATTCATCTAGCGCCAAACACACAAAGAGATCAAACCACTGCACAAGGAGTTTTTAGGTGGTTCGGTCCTCCAGACCTACGTCCACCCCACACTCAACCCGAGTGTGGCTTACTGCTGACTCACAGCTTGAACCGATGGGCATCACAGCTTGCCTACAAACTGCTGAGCCTCACAGCTTGCTGTCCGAGGTATCCACCTCACCCGCTGAGCAACACAGCTTGCTGTCCAGTGGAATCCACCACTGCAACCGCTGGGGATTACAGCTTGACCCGTCTAGAGGCAGCACCTCTGCAAACACTGACTAACAGCTTGAAGAAAGGTAAAAGATGAAACAAGAAAATGGGAAACAAACAGCGACTGAAAGCTGTAAATGAAGCACAAATAATATGGCTCTCAACAGAGCTGATTGGCCTGGATTTGATCCACGGTCCAGTGAGGACTGATCTTCAGACTCCTCTCTTCTTCTCTCGATCTCACTCTCTCTCTTCTATTTCTTTCTCTTCTGCTTCTTCTCTGCTCTCTGTCTCTCTTTCTTTTCTTCTTCTTCTCTGCTCTTCTTCTCTTTCTCTTTTTCCTTCTCCTTCTCTTTTCACTGGATCGTGCAGGCTATCCTATGCTTCTGCTTCTACTTCGATCAACCTCTCTGCTCACGATCAGTCTTCTTCAGAGGAAGAAGGCTTCATATATATAGCAGCATCAGATTAGGGCGTGTGCTCTCCACATCTCCAGCCTAAAAGCCTTAAACACGTGGCAGCCTCTCAGCCAGCTGATCACACGTGCCACAATCCTGGCACTACCCTTATCCTCGGATCACGTGCCCTTCTTAAGCTCTGCAAGGAGTCCCTGTCAGACAGTCGAATAGGATTATCAGTTTAATGTCGACACCTTGTACAGACTTTATAGTATATAATGTGCAATGTGTAGACTTTGCAATGCAAAGACAAAGCATGTATAGACTTCACGTTGTGAATGCAAAGCAAAGTATGTACATCAAGAATGAATGCACAATGGCTGTATGGACTTGCATTCTGACCAATTTACATACTTACCCCTTGAAGCGTGTACAGACTTCATGTTCACTATGCAGACTTTGTGATGTATGGACTTTGCAAAGTGACAGCAATGTAAAGACTCTGCATTGTATAGACTACATATATGCAGTGCTATGGCATGTGCAGACTTCGTGGATGCAAAGCTAAGGTGTGTACAGACTTAGTGAATGCAACACTGAAGCAATGTATAGACTTCACATTTATGTGCATGACAAAGCAATGTACAGACTTGACCGCTGCGAACATAGGCTGTACATACTTTGATTGCATGCATGAGAAAGCAGTGTACAGACTTGCTATGAAGAACAATGCCCAAATGCAGTGTATGGACTTAGCGTGAATGCAATGCATACACAAGAGTGTATAGACTTGATGAATGCGATGCAGACACACAGAGTGTATAGACTTGATGAACAATGCATTCTAGGCAGATCATGTACAGACTTGAGAGATGATGCATGCATGATGTATAGACTTGTCCAATTGATGTGACACAACCTAAGACTTAGGCAAGCAAGCACATTCACAATCAAAAGGGCCAATTTTGGGCCGCCGCTCTCCCGCCGCTCACCCAAGCCCGGGGTGACTTGGCAATGTCAAGTAGAGGATGTGGGGTTGGGCCCTTGCTGGTAGAGGGCCAGCAAGGCCAAGATTTGATTCCCAATGGATGTGGATGCCCAATTCAAGGGGGCCGACAAAGTGCCAAAGGCACCGGTGATTCTCTTCCCACGGTGATCACTCAAGACAACGGGGCTTGAGGATCGAGCTCTCACTCGCATAACCAGCGGAACTAGAACGAATATTGAATGACAAGCACTAAATGGGGTGAGGTGTGAGCACTTACTCGACCGGTTTGAAGAAACCGGTCCCGCTCGGAGACGAGGGCGAGCGGGGAGGCGAGTGGATCCCCACACGCCGCGGCTGTGTAGCTTGACCTGCCCAAATAAGTTACAACACTACACCTCTCGTAGGAGGGGGGGTTTTGGGGTGGGGGTTAATAGGGATTACAACCAAAATTACCTCCGCACAGGGAGGGGCCTTCAGCCGGCCAAGCGGGGAGGGGAAACTGGTGCTAAGAGTGATGAAGAAGTGATGACACCAAATCAGCCTTCTCTCTGTAATAGCTGACAGACAGAGGGTGTGGAGGCCGCAGAACTCTCTCAAGAAATTTTCTGAGGGTGAGACCAGTGGGGATCTCTTCATCTCTAGAACATGAGTGCCTCTGAATTTTGCCAATTTCTTCAGGGGTCGCTGCCGGCCTGGGCGGTAGTATGAACAGGGTTGCTGAATCTCGGACTGTCTGCAACAGACTACCAACAGTAGGAAGACGAGGCTGCCCCGACCGTTCCCGAACTCCAAATCAGTCGCCGTTGGAACCGTTGGAACCGTGGGTGAGTTCTCTTTACAGCAGAACAAACGGGGATGCCAAAAGATGCCGGTGAAGATCATAGGACTCATAAAAGTGAGAAGTGGTCGATGCAGACAGTGGGAAGCAGAGTCGAACGCCTAAGGAAGAAAATTGGTAACTTCTGCTGCAGGATGCCGAATGGAGTTCTGCTTCTTGATTCTGAAAGTAGACAGGGAGATAAAGAACTTTTCAGAATAGTTCTTGGCCTGATTCCTCCGGAGTTTGTCATGGTGAAGCTTTCTCTTCGGCTCAGGATCTCTGCAGAGCCAACTCTGCGCAGTCGTGGGAGAATGGACCTCCTCTGCAGCTCGGTGCTCCGATGGGGACGAAATCACTGCCGTTACGAAGAGGACAGGCAGATGCTTCTATGGACTCCTCTTGCACCTTCAAACTCGCAGGGGTGTGGTCGTGGTGGCCGCTGCAAACTGCAGGTTCATCTGTAACTTCTGGACCGTGAGCTGCAGCTTGAGTATAGCTTCCAAATGTCCTATAAGAAGAAGGGGAAGCAAGGACTATAGGGTGAAGGGGAGGTAGGGGATGGTAGTGGGAGTATGTGGGAGGGTTGGAAGGGTTCTAATAAAGTTAGGAAGATGGTGGAATGGGGGAGAGGGCATAGGTTTCAGCAGGGATGCATGAAGTGAAGATGCAAATGGGTGAAGGGGAGTGGAGGACAAGGGGCGACCTAGCCTTATGGGGGGGGAAGAAGGGGGCGGCCAAAACACTTGGAGGGAAGGGGATTTGAAATTCAAAGTGGCTTTGGAAGTTGGGAGATGGTGTGGGGAAGAGGAGTGATTGTGTTGGAATGGGGAAGATTTGGTTGGAATGGGGAAAATGGTGTTGGAATGGGGAGAGCTCTACCTTGGAACTAGGGGGGAAGTAAATGGGGTGTGGGGAAGTGGAGGGGCCTTAATGGAGGTAGGTGGGGGTTGGAGGTGGTTGGGAGGAGGAGGAGAGAGGAAAGGGGCGAACCCCTTAGTGAGGAGAGAGAAAGAGAGAGAGGAAGGGGGGACTCTCTCACCCTTGGGCTTCTCACCCAATTGGATTCACTCCATTGAACTAATCTTTTGAACTCTCAAATGGCATTTTCATTGATTGATTCATTACCTTCAAATGAAGGAAATGGAGCCCTATATATAGGAAACCCACATTTTATAATAAGTCCCTTACAAAAGACTCAATGACAAATAACCGAAGGGGTAGGGGGGTCTTGGGCCAAGCCCGAAGAATTGGGCCCAATAGCATATTACACAATCTAATGACACTCAAACTTAGGAAAATAAATGCAAGACCTAGGGACATGACTCAAATAAAATGAAAATTACATCAAAATGACTCAAATAGATAGCACAAAAGGGATAATTGGGCCTTTATAGAGAGAGGCCCGAACTCAAACGATGCCGGAGTGTGAAGAAGACCCTAGCCAAAGGGAGTTGTGGATGATGCCTCCATCAAATCCCCTGGGCTGTGAAGAGCTCGACTCCGTCGAGTAGGGGTCCATCCGACTGTGGTACTGCTCGAGGAGGTCCGGATCCAACCGCTGGAGATCCTCCCGACTCACCCAAGAATCCTCCGAAGGAGGCCGACCCTTCCACCTGACGAGATAGCGCTCATATGCCTTGCTCCGAGTGGTAGTGACTTTTTCATCCAATATTTGTTCAATTTGTTCACGCTGGGCTCTCTTGGCTGGTGGTCTCTCCTCACAGGTGGGTGCTCTCTCAATGGAAGAAGTAGGCTCAATCTCCTCACTAGGTACCATCGTGGGTCCCTTATATGGCACTAGGTCGGCGACATTGAATGTGGGACTTATGCCATACTCCTCAGGGAGATCTAACTCGTAGGCATTTGCACCAATGCGCCTCAAGACCTGGAAGGGACCAGCCCCACGTGGCCTCAGTTTAGAGTTGGCTCCCGGAGAGAGCCTCTCCGTCCTTACCATCACAAAGTCACCCACATGGAATTCTTGGTGACGCCGATGAGAGTCAGCCAGCCTTTTATAAGCCTCATTCTTTTTGCTGATGTGCTTGCGAATTTCTTCATGCAATTCTCTAATATGTTGTGCAAAAGACTCGGCTGAAATGGACACTCTAGCATGCTGGGGAAGGGGAATGAGATCGGAAGGCTTTCTTGGTTTGTATCCATGCACGGCTTCAAATGGACTCATCCTTATGGACTTATTGATGGAGTTGTTATATGCAAATTCGGCATGGGGTAAGATGAGATCCCAATTTCCGGGGCGATCTTCACCAAGACACCTAAGGAGGTTCCCTAGACTCCGATTGACAACTTCTGTTTGGCCATCCGTTTGGGGGTGGTAGGTAGTGGAGAATTTGAGGAGGGTACCATCATGTGCCAAAGAGTTTTCTAAAAGTAGCTAGTGAATTTGACATCCCTATCGGAGACTATGGTCTTAGGTAACCCGTGGAGACGGACAACCTCATCAAAGAACAATCGGGCCACATGGGAGGCATCAGAGGTTTTGGAGCATGGGATGAAATGGGCCATTTTGGAAAATCTATCAACCACCACATAGATGGAGTCATGCCTTTTTTGAGTCTTGGGTAATCCTAGCACAAAGTCCATACTCAAGTCTTGCCATGGACGGTCGGGGATGGGGAGTGGGGTGTATAGGCCAGTGTTTTGCTTCACCTGTTTGGCCGAAGCACATGTTCGGCATTGACCCACTATCTTGCCTACATCTCTCTTGAGACTTGGCCAATGAAACTGTCCCTCAACTAGAGCAATGGTTTTGTGGACTCCAAAATGACCAGCTAGCCCTCCCGCATGTAATTCCCAAATCAAGAAGTCGCGGAGTGAGGTCCGTGAGATGCAAAGCTTTGGTCCCTTGAAGAGGAACCCATCCTCTATGACAAATCCCTTATGTTCCTTGCTAGAATGGGTGGTCAAGGTGGTACAGATGTGCCCAAAGTCGGGGCAGCTAGGGTACTCATCCTTGATCCTATCAAATCTGCTCACTTCCACTTGGATAGTGGATAACAAGGAAACTTTCCTACTAAGGGCATCCGCTGCTCGATTCTCACTCCCGGCTTTGTGTTTGATGACAAAAGTGTAGGATTGGATGAACTCAACCCATCGGGCGTGTCGGGCATTTAGCTTTTGTTGGGAGTTGAGGTATTTGAGGGCCTCATGGTCGGAAAAGATGACAAATTCTTTGGGCAACAAGTAGTGCCTCCAATGTCGGAGGGACTGCACCACGGCATAGAACTCTTTGTCATAAGTGGAGTATCTAGTCCTAGCATCACATAGCTTCTCACTAAAGAAGACAACCGGGTGTCCCTCTTGACTAAGGATCCCTCCTATCCCTATCCCGGATGCATCACATGTGACTTCAAAGACTTTAGAGAAATCGGGAAGGCATAGGACCAAGGCTTGGGTCAACTTCTCCTTAAGTTCTTGGAAGGCTTTGGAGGCTGATTTGGTCCACACAAAAGTTCCCTTCTTGAGACAATCGGTGATTGGGCCAGTGATAGTGCTAAATCCACGAATGAACCTCCTATAGAATGTTACCAATCCATGGAAACTTCGGACCTCATGAAGGGTGTGGGGTTCCGGCCAATCAAGAATAGTTTGGACCTTGTCGGGGTCCATGGAGACACCCTTGGTGGACACCACAAATCCTAGGAAGGTGATGGATGCGGTCATGAAGTGGCACTTTCCTAAATTGGCAAATAGGCTTTCTTGGCGGAGGATGGTACAAACTTGCCTAAGGTGGTCAAGGTGGGCCTCTTGGGTTTGACTATAGATGAGTATATCATCAAAGTAGACCACTAGAAAGATCCCAATGAAAGGCCTAAGGGCCTCCGTCATAAGACGCATGAAAGTACTTGGGACATTTGAAAGCCCAAAAGGCATGACTAACCATTCAAAGATACCATCTTTGGTTTTGAAAGCCATTTTCCACTCATCCCCGGGCCTTATTCTAACTTGGTGATAGCCACTCTTAAGGTCAATTTTGGAGAAAATGGTGGCTCCGGCTAACATATCAAGCATGTCATCAAGCCTAGGGATGGGAAACCTATACTTGAAGGTGATTTTGTTAATGGCTCGACTATCCACACACATTCGCCATGACCCATCCTTCTTGGGAGTTAAAATGGCCAGGATGGCACACGGACTTTTGCTAATGCGAATGAAGCCCTTCCTAATGAGTTCCTCTATTTGCCTCCGAAGTTCGGCATGTTCCGTGGGATTGAGGCGATAATGAGGAAGGTTTGGGAGAGTGGCCCCCGGGACTAGATCAATCGCATGTTGCACATCCCGCATGGGAGGGAGTTGGTCCGGGAGCTCCGTTGGGAACACATCATGGAATTCTTCTAGGAGTCGTTGGATTGCTATGGGATGTGGATTGGTGGAAGTGGGTTCTCCTAGACAAATGATCACCGCACATAATGGTACTCCTTGAACTATCTCCTTTTCAAGTTCTTCCTAGTGATGAGATGAAGACCCTTGGTCAACCCCGTGGTCCCACTTTGTTTGGGAGTTTGGGTGAGGGATGGGGTTGGAGGGGTGGAGTTCCCCGAGACTTGTGTGGTGGTGGGATGTTGTCCTTGAGGGAGAGTGTCCCTCTTGGCCATGGGACGTGGTGGGGAGGGGTTAAGAGGGATGGTCTTACCCTCATGTTCAAAGGTGCATATGTTGCTCCTACCCAAGATGGTGGCATCTACATCATAAAGCCAAGGTCTTCCTAGAAGGATGCTACCTACTTCCATGGGTATGACATCACACCATATTTGACCAAGGTATGAAGAGAAGGTGAGGGGTACAAGACATTGGGTGTTGACCGGGATGGAGTTGTTGTTGATCTATGAGACCCAATATGGATTTGGGTGGGGAGTGATAGTAAGCCCAAGGAGCTTGACGGTATCGGGGGATACGGCATTGACACAACTCCCACTATCCAAGATCACTTTCCTTACATGGCTCCCTATCTTGACAAAAGTGTGAAAGATTGAAGTTCGACGCCAATCCTCTTCTTGGGGTTTGGTGAGGGTGCATCTAATCACTCCTAGATGGGAGTTGGTAGATGGAGTGGTGTGATCTAGACCCGATTCAAGGTATTGGGTCTCATACTCTTCCTCCCAATCTAGTGAGACTTCATGGTCCTCAACAATACTCTCAAGTTCCTTTTGCGGTGCGGGAGCTTCTTCCTCAATAAGTAAGCTAGATAATACCTTGGATGGACATTGCCCCGCAAAGTGGCCAAACCCTTGACACCTATAGCATTGTTGTCGCCCACTACCCGGAGTGTTTCCTACACTTGGGCCTTTGGGATTGTCTTCCCTCCGTGGGAGAGGGTGACTTGGGGTGGGCTTATTTGGAGTGATGGTGGGAGGGGGGTTGTAAGGCCTTAATGGGGTACTCCCACTTGGGTTTGGGGCTTTCATGGGGGTGGCCGGGATGGGTCGTGGTCCCATGTTTTTGGGATCGGCCGGTCGGGGAGTAGCAAATCGAGGGATCCTAGAGAATCTTTCTACATCCCTTGCTATTTGATAGGCTAGCTCAAGGTTATCAACATCTCTCATGAAAAGCTCTCTCTTGATGTGACTTTGAAGTCCATTCCTAAAGCGAGACAAGGTAACGGCCGGGTCCTCATGAACTCCGCACTTCAAAAGATAGAGTCAAACTTCTCAATATATTCTACCACGGTCTTCCCTTCTTGGGTGAGGCTTTGCCATTCATCTAAGAGCATTTGATGGTAGGATTGGGGAAGGCATTTGTTCTAAGTTGATTCTTCATACCCTCCCAAGTATCAATAGGCTCTTCCCACCTAATCCTTCTTAAACCCTCTTGGTTTAGCCAATAAGTTTTGGCTAATTTAGTGAGATGCATTTTGGCCAATCTTACCCTCCTTTGGTCGGTCATAGGGTACCATTCAAAGTATTGATCCATGGCGGTCTCCCATTCTAAGTAGACACTTGGTTCATGGGAACCATCAAAGTTTGGGGCCTCTACTTTAATCATCCTTAAGAGAGGGTCATCCGGGTCATCCCGTAGACGCCTTTCATGAATGTGATGGTGGCGAGGCCTCTCATAGTCATGGTAGGGGTCAAGGTCCAAGTCCTCCCTATAAATTTCAGCATGTGGGTGATGGGCTCTTGGTCCATTGTTCCTTGGGTGGAACTCATCCCTATGAGGCTCAACATGTAGAGGGTGGACTCTTGGGTCATTGTTCCTTGGGTGGAACTCATTCCTATGTAGCTCACCATGTGGTGGATGGACTCTTGGTTCATTATTCCTTGGATGAGGGTCTTCCCTATGAGGTTCAACATGTGGAGGGTGGACTCTAGGCTCATTGTTCCTTGGGTGGAACTCATGCTCTTCTAGCCGAGCAATTCGAGTGGAAAGAGACTCAAGTTGGGCAAGAATGTTTGTAAGGGCAGCATCTACCCTATTCATTTGGCCTTGGGGTTCCTCCCTAGGAGCATCTTGATTGAGTTGAGGATTGGGATCCATGGGTGGAACCGATGATGATGGATCGGGTCGGTAACTAGCACCACTATGGGTGGACATGCAAGACAAGGGACAAAAGAGGTTAGACACACAATGCAAAGGTCCTAGGACTTAGACTTGATAGAGACAAGTCAAAGACTTGTTTTGATACCAATTGATGTGACACAACCTAAGACTTAGGCAAGCAAGCACATTCACAATCAAAAGGGCCAATTTTGGGCCGCCGCTCTCCCGTCGCTCACCCAAGCCCGGGGTGACTTGACAATGCCAAGTAGAGGATGTGGGGTTGGGCCCTTGCTGGTAGAGGGTCAGCAAGGCCAAGATTTGATTCCCAATGGATGTGGATGCCCAATTCAAGGGGGCCGACAAAGTGCCAAAGGCACCGGTGATTCTCTTCCCACGGTGATCACTCAAGACAACGGGGCTTGCGGATCGAGCTCTCACTCGCATATGAATGACAAGCACTAAATGGAGTGAGGTGTGAGCACTTACTCGACCGGTTTGAAGAAACCGGTCCCGCTCGGAGACGAGGGCGAGCGGGGAGGCGAGTGGATCCCCACACGCCGCGGCGGTGTAGCTTGACCTGCCCAAACAAGTTACAACACTACACCTCTCGTAGGAGGGGGGGTCTTGGGGTGGGGGTTAATAGGGATTACAATCAAAACTACCTCCGCATAGGGAGGGGCCTTCAGTCGGCCAAGCGGGGAGGGGAAACTAGTGCTAAGAGTGATGAAGAAGTGATGACACCGAATCAGCCTTCTCTCTGTAATAGCTGACAGACAGAGGGTGTGGAGGCCGCAGAACTCTCTCAGGAATTTTGCTGAGGGTGAGACCAGTGGGGATCTCTTCGTCTCTGGAACAGGAGTGCCTCTAAATTTTTCCAATTTCGTCAGGGGTTGCTGCCGGCCTGGGCGGGAGTACGAACAGGGTTGCTAAATCTCGGACTGTCTGCAACAGACTACCAACAGTAGGAAGACGAGGCTGTCCCAACCGTTCCCAAACTCCGAATCAGTCGCCATTGGAACCGTTGGAACCGTGGGTGAGTTCTCTTTACAGCAGAACAAACAGGGATGCCAAAAGATGCCGGTGAAGATCATAGGACTCATAAAAGTGAGAAGTGGTCGATGCAGACAGTGGGAAGCAGAGTCGAACGCCTAAGGAAGAAAATTGGTAACTTCTGCTGCAGGATGCCGAATGGAGTTCCGCTTCTTGATTCTGAAAGTAGACAGGGAGATAAAGAACTTTTCAGAATAGTTCTTGGCCTGATTCCTCCGGAGTTTGTCATGGTGAAGCTTTCTCTTCGACTCAGGATCTCTGCAGAGCCAACTCTGCGCAGTCGTGGGAGAATGGACCTCCTCTGCAGCTCGGTGCTCCGATGGGGACGAAATCACTGCCGTTACGAAGAGGACAAGCAGATGCTTCTATGGACTCCTCTTGGACCTTCAAACTCGCAGGGGTGTGGTCGTGGTGGCCGCTGCAAACTGCAGGTTCATCTGTAACTTCTGGACCGTGAGCTGCAGCTTGAGTATAGCTTCCAAATGTCCTATAAGAAGAAGGGGAAGCAAGGACTATAGGGTGAAGGGGAGGTAGGGGATGGTAGTGGGAGTATGTGGGAGGGTTGGAAGGGTGCTAATAAAGTTAGGAAGATGGTGGAATGGGGGAGAGGGCGTAGGTTTCAGCAGGGATGCATGAAGTGAAGATGCAAATGGGTGAAGGGGAGTGGAGGACAAGGGGCGACCTAGCCTTATGGGGGGGGAAGAAGGGGGCGGCCAAAACACTTGGAGGGAAGGGGATTTGAAATTCAAAGTGGCTTTGGAAGTTGGGAGATGGTGTGGGGAAGAGGAGTGATTGTGTTGGAATGGGGAAGATTTGGTTGGAATGGGGAAAATGGTGTTGGAATGGGGAGAGCTCTACCTTGGAACTAGGGGGGAAGTAAATGGGGTGTGGGGAAGTGGAGGGGCCTTAATGGAGGTAGGTGGGGGTTGGAGGTGGTTGGGAGGAGGAGGAGAGAGGAAAGGGGCGAACCCCTTAGTGAGGAGAGAGAAAGAGAGAGAGGAAGGGGGGACTCTCTCACCCTTGGGCTTCTCACCCAATTGGATTCACTCCATTGAACTAATCTTTTGAACTCTCAAATGGCATTTTCATTGATTGATTCATTACCTTCAAATGAAGGAAATGGAGCCCTATATATAGGAAACCCACATTTTATAATAAGTCCCTTACAAAAGACTCAATGACAAATAACCGAAGGGGTAGGGGGGTCTTGGGCCAAGCCCGAAGAATTGGGCCCAATAGCATATTACACAATCTAATGACACTCAAACTTAGGAAAATAAATGCAAGACCTAGGGACATGACTCAAATAAAATGAAAATTACATCAAAATAACTCAAATAGATAGCACAAAAAGGATAATTGGGCCTTTATAGAGAGAGGCCCGAACTCAAACGATGCCGGAGTGTGAAGAACACCCTAGCCAAAGGGAGTTGTGGATGATGCCTCCATCAAATCCCCTGGGCTGTGAAGAGCTCGACTCCGTCGAGTAGGGGTCCATCCGACTGTGGTACTGCTCGAGGAGGTCCGGATCCAACCGCTGGAGATCCTCCCGACTCACCCAAGAATCCTCCGAAGGAGGCCGACCCTTCCACCTGACGAGATAGCGCTCATATGCCTTGCTCCGAGTGGTAGTGACTTTTTCATCCAATATTTGTTCAATTTGTTCACGCTGGGCTCTCTTGGCTGGTGGTCTCTCCTCACGGGTGGGTGCTCTCTCCATGGAAGAAGTAGGCTCAATCTCCTCACTAGGTACCACCGTGGGTCCCTTATATGGCACTAGGTCGGCGACATTGAATGTGGGACTTATGCCATACTCCTCAGGGAGATCTAACTCGTAGGCATTTGCACCAATGCGCCTCAAGACCTGGAAGGGACCAGCCCCACGTGGCCTCAGTTTAGAGTTGGCTCCCGGAGAGAGCCTCTCCGTCCTTACCATCACAAAGTCACCCACATGGAATTCTTGGTGACGCCGATGAGAGTCAGCCAGCCTTTTATAAGCCTCATTCTTTTTGCTGATGTGCTTGCGAATTTCTTCATGCAATTCTCTAATATGTTGTGCAAAAGACTCGGCTGAAATGGACACTCTAGCATGCTGGGGAAGGGGAATGAGATCGGAAGGCTTTCTTGGTTTGTATCCATGCACGGCTTCAAATGGACTCATCCTTATGGACTTATTGATGGAGTTGTTATATGCAAATTCGGCATGGGGTAAGATGAGATCCCAATTTCCGGGGCGATCTTCACCAAGACACCTAAGGAGGTTCCCTAGACTCCGATTGACAACTTCTGTTTGGCCATCCGTTTGGGGGTGGTAGGTAGTGGAGAATTTGAGGAGGGTAACCATCATGTGCCAAAGAGTTTTCTAAAAGTAGCTAGTGAATTTGACATCCCTATCGGAGACTATGGTCTTAGGTAGCCCGTGGAGACGGATAACCTCATCAAAGAACAATCGGGCCACATGGGAGGCATCAGAGGTTTTGGAGCATGGGATGAAATGGGCCATTTTGGAAAATCTATCAACCACCACATAGATGGAGTCATGCCTTTTTTGAGTCTTGGGTAATCCTAGCACAAAGTCCATACTCAAGTCTTGCCATGGACGGTCGGGGATGGGGAGTGGGGTATATAGGCCAGTGTTTTGTTTCACCTGTTTGGCCGAAGCACATGTTCGGCATTGACCCACTATCTTGCCTACATCTCTCTTGAGACTTGGCCAATGAAACTGTCCCTCAACTAGAGCAATGGTTTTGTGGACTCCAAAATGACCAGCTAGCCCTCCCGCATGTAATTCCCAAATCGAGAAGTCGCGGAGTGAGGTCCGTGAGATGCAAAGCTTTGGTCCCTTGAAGAGGAACCCATCCTCTATGACAAATCCCTTATGTTCCTTGCTAGAATGGGTGGTCAAGGTGGTACAGATGTGCCCAAAGTCGGGGCAGCTAGGGTACTCATCCTTGATCCTATCAAATCTGCTCACTTCCACTTGGATAGTGGATAACAAGGAAACTTTCCTACTAAGGGCATCCGCTGCTCGATTCTCACTCCCGGCTTTATGTTTGATGACAAAAGTGTAGGATTGGATGAACTCAATCCATCGGGCGTGTCGGGCATTTAGCTTTTGTTGGGAGTTGAGGTATTTGAGGGCCTCATGGTCGGAAAAGATGACAAATTCTTTGGGCAACAAGTAGTGCCTCCAATGTCGGAGGGACTGCACCACGGCATAGAACTCTTTGTCATAAGTGGAGTATCTAGTCCTAGCATCACATAGCTTCTCACTAAAGAAGACAACCGGGTGTCCCTCTTGACTAAGGATCCCTCCTATCCCTATCCCGGATGCATCACATGTGACTTCAAAGACTTTAGAGAAATCGGGAAGGCATAGGACCAAGGCTTGGGTCAACTTCTCCTTAAGTTCTTGGAAGGCTTTGGAGGCTGATTTGGTCCACACAAAAGTTCCCTTCTTGAGACAATCGGTGATTGGGCCAGTGATAGTGCTAAATCCACGAATGAACCTCCTATAGAATGTTACCAATCCATGGAAACTTCGGACCTCATGAAGGGTGTGGGGTTCTGGCCAATCAAGAATAGCTTGGACCTTGTCGGGGTCCATGGAGACACCCTTGGTGGACACCACAAATCCTAGGAAGGTGATGGATGCGGTCATGAAGTGGCACTTTCCTAAATTGGCAAATAGGCTTTCTTGGCGGAGGATGGTACAAACTTGCCTAAGGTGGTCAAGGTGGGCCTCTTGGGTTTGACTATAGATGAGTATATCATCAAAGTAGACCACTAGAAAGATCCCAATGAAAGGCCTAAGGGCCTCCGTCATAAGATGCATGAAAGTACTTGGGACATTTGAAAGCCCAAAAGGCATGACTAACCATTCAAAGATACCATCTTTGGTTTTGAAAGCCATTTTCCACTCATCCCCGGGCCTTATTCTAACTTGGTGATAGCCACTCTTAAGGTCAATTTTGGAGAAAATGGTGGCTCCGGCTAACATATCAAGCATGTCATCAAGCCTAGGGATGGGAAACCTATACTTGAAGGTGATTTTGTTAATGGCTCGACTATCCACACACATTCGCCATGACCCATCCTTCTTGGGAGTTAAATGGCCAGGATGGCACACGGACTTTTGCTAATGCGAATGAAGCCCTTCCTAATGAGTTCCTCTATTTGCCTCCGAAGTTCGGCATGTTCCGTGGGATTGAGGCGATAATGAGGAAGGTTTGGGAGAGTGGCCCCCGGGACTAGATCAATCGCATGTTGCACATCCCGCATGGGAGGGAGTTGGTCCGGGAGCTCCGTTGGGAACACATCATGGAATTCTTCTAGGAGTCGTTGGATTGCTATGGGATGTGGATTGGTGGAAGTGGGTTCTCCTAGACAAATGATCACCGCACATAATGGTACTCCTTGAACTATCTCCTTTTCAAGTTCCTTCCTAGTGATGAGATGAAGACCCTTGGTCAACCCCGTGGTCCCACTTTGTTTGGGAGTTTGGGTGAGGGATGGGGTTGGAGGGGTGGAGTTCCCCGAGACTTGTGTGGTGGTGGGATGTTGTCCTTGAGGGAGAGTGTCCCTCTTGGCCATGGGACGTGGTGGGGAGGGGTTAAGAGGGATGGTCTTACCCTCATGTTCAAAGGTGCATATGTTGCTCCTACCCAAGATGGTGGCATCTACATCATAAAGCCAAGGTCTTCCTAGAAGGATGCTACCTACTTCCATGGGTATGACATCACACCATATTTGACCAAGGTATGAAGAGAAGGTGAGGGGTACAAGACATTGGGTGTTGACCGGGATGGAGTTGTTGTTGATCTATGAGACCCAATATGGATTTGGGTGGGGAGTGATAGTAAGCCCAAGGAGCTTGACGGTATCGGGGGATACGGCATTGACACAACTCCCACTATCCAAGATCACTTTCCTTACATGGCTCCCTATCTTGACAAAAGTGTGAAAGATTGAAGTTCGACGCCAATCCTCTTCTTGGGGTTTGGTGAGGGTGCATCTAATCACTCCTAGATGGGAGTTGGTAGATGGAGTGGTGTGATCTAGACCCGATTCAAGGTATTGGATCTCATACTCTTCCTCCCAATCTAGTGAGACTTCATGGTCCTCAACAATACTCTCAAGTTCCTTTTGCGGTGGGGGAGCTTCTTCCTCAATAAGTAAGCTAGATAATCCCTTGGATGGACATTGCCCCGCAAAGTGGCCAAACCCTTGACACCTATAGCATTGTTGTCGCCCACTACCCGGAGTGTTTCCTACACTTGGGCCTTTGGGATTGTCTTCCCTCCGTGGGAGAGGGTGACTTGGGGTGGGCTTATTTGGAGTGATGGTGGGAGGGGGGTTGTAAGGCCTTAATGGGGTACTCCCACTTGGATTTGGGGCTTTCATGGGGGTGACCGGGATGGGTCGTGGTCCCATGTTTTTGGGATCGGCCGGTCGGGGAGTAGCAAATCGAGGGATCCTAGAGAATCTTTCTACATCCCTTGCTATTTGATAGGCTAGCTCAAGGTTATCAACATCTCTCATGAAAAGCTCTCTCTTGATGTGACTTTGAAGTCCATTCCTAAAGCGAGACAAGGTAACGGCCGGGTCCTCATGAACTCCGCACTTCAAAAGATAGGAGTCAAACTTCTCAATATATTCTACCACGGTCTTCCCTTCTTGGGTGAGGCTTTGCCATTCATCTAAGAGCATTTGATGGTAGGATTGGGGAAGGCATTTGTTCTTAAGTTGATTCTTCATACCCTCCCAAGTATCAATAGGCTCTTCCCACCTAATCCTTCTTAAACCCTCTTGGTTTAGCCAATAAGTTTTGGCTAATTTAGTGAGATGCATTTTGGCCAATCTTACCCTCCTTTGGTCGGTCATAGGGTACCATTCAAAGTATTGATCCATGGCGGTCTCCCATTCTAAGTAGACACTTGGTTCATGGGAACCATCAAAGTTTGGGGCCTCTACTTTAATCATCCTTAAGAGAGGGTCATCCGGGTCGTCCCGTAGACGCCTTTCATGAATGTGATGGTGGCGAGGCCTCTCATAGTCATGGTAGGGGTCAAGGTCCAAGTCCTCCCTATAAATTTCAGCATGTGGGTGATGGGCTCTTGGTCCATTGTTCCTTGGGTGGAACTCATCCCTATGAGGCTCAACATGTAGAGGGTGGACTCTTGGGTCATTGTTCCTTGGGTGGAACTCATTCCTATGTAGCTCACCATGTGGTGGATGGACTCTTGGTTCATTATTCCTTGGATGAGGGTCTTCCCTATGAGGTTCAACATGTGGAGGGTGGACTCTAGGCTCATTGTTCCTTGGGTGGAACTCATGCTCTTCTAGCCGAGCAATTCGAGTGGAAAGAGACTCAAGTTGGGCAAGAATGTTTGTAAGGGCAGCATCTACCCTATTCATTTGGCCTTGGGGTTCCTCCCTAGGAGCATCTTGATTGAGTTGAGGATTGGGATCCATGGGTGGAACCGATGATGATGGATCGGGTCGGTAACTAGCACCACTATGGGTGGACATGCAAGACAAGGGACAAAAGAGGTTGGACACACAATGCAAAGGTCCTAGGACTTAGACTTGATAGAGACAAGTCAAAGACTTGCTTTGATACCAATTGATGTGACACAACCTAAGACTTAGGCAAGCAAGCACATTCACAATCAAAAGGGCCAATTTTGGGCCGCCGCTCTCCCGTCGCTCACCCAAGCCCGGGGTGACTTGACAATGCCAAGTAGAGGATGTGGGGTTGGGCCCTTGCTGGTAGAGGGTCAGCAAGGCCAAGATTTGATTCCCAATGGATGTGGATGCCCAATTCAAGGGGGCCGACAAAGTGCCAAAGGCACCGGTGATTCTCTTCC
The DNA here is from genome assembly GCA_022559845.1 of Amorphophallus konjac. Classification (NCBI taxonomy): domain Eukaryota; kingdom Viridiplantae; phylum Streptophyta; class Magnoliopsida; order Alismatales; family Araceae; genus Amorphophallus; species Amorphophallus konjac. The sequence continues at coordinate 130,310,402 of CM040117.1, read as the reverse complement.
CACGGTGATCACTCAAGACAACGGGGCTTGCGGATCGAGCTCTCACTCGCATATGAATGACAAGCACTAAATGGAGTGAGGTGTGAGCACTTACTCGACCGGTTTGAAGAAACCGGTCCCGCTCGGAGACGAGGGCGAGCGGGGAGGCGAGTGGATCCCCACACGCCGAGGCGGTGTAGCTTGACCTGCCCAAACAAGTTACAACACTACACCTCTCGTAGGAGGGGGGGTCTTGGGGTGGGGGTTAATAGGGATTACAATCAAAACTACCTCCGCATAGGGAGGGGCCTTCAGTCGGCCAAGCGGGGAGGGGAAACTAGTGCTAAGAGTGATGAAGAAGTGATGACACCGAATCAGCCTTCTCTCTGTAATAGCTGACAGACAGAGGGTGTGGAGGCCGCAGAACTCTCTCAGGAATTTTGCTGAGGGTGAGACCAGTGGGGATCTCTTCGTCTCTGGAACAGGAGTGCCTCTGAATTTTTCCAATTTCGTCAGGGGTTGCTGCCGGCCTGGGCGGGAGTACGAACAGGGTTGCTGAATCTCGGACTGTCTGCAACAGACTACCAATAGTAGGAAGACGAGGCTGCCCCAACCGTTCCCAAACTCCGAATCAGTCGCCATTGGAACCGTTGGAACCGTGGGTGAGTTCTCTTTACAGCAGAACAAACAGGGATGCCAAAAGATGCCGGTGAAGATCATAGGACTCATAAAAGTGAGAAGTGGTCGATGCAGACAGTGGGAAGCAGAGTCGAACGCCTAAGGAAGAAAATTGGTAACTTCTGCTGCAGGATGCCGAATGGAGTTCCGCTTCTTGATTCTGAAAGTAGACAGAGAGATAAAGAACTTTTCAGAATAGCTCTTGGCCTGATTCCTCCGGAGTTTGTCATGGTGAAGCTTTCTCTTCGGCTCAGGATCTCTGCAGAGCCAACTCTACGCAGTCGTGGGAGAATGGACCTCCTCTGCAGCTCGGTGCTCCGATGGGGACGAAATCACTGCCGTTACGAAGAGGACAAGCAGATGCTTCTATGGACTCCTCTTGGACCTTCAAACTCGCAGGGGTGTGGTCGTGGTGGCCGCTGCAAACTGCAGGTTCATCTGTAACTTCTGGACCGTGAGCTGCAGCTTGAGTATAGCTTCCAAATGTCCTATAAGAAGAAGGGGAAGCAAGGACTATAGGGTGAAGGGGAGGTAGGGGATGGTAGTGGGAGTATGTGGGAGGGTTGGAAGGGTGCTAATAAAGTTAGGAAGATGGTGGAATGGGGGAGAGGGCGTAGGTTTCAGCAGGGATGCATGAAGTGAAGATGCAAATGGGTGAAGGGGAGTGGAGGACAAGGGGCGACCTAGCCTTATGGGGGGGAAGAAGGGGGCGGCCAAAACACTTGGAGGGAAGGGGATTTGAAATTCAAAGTGGCTTTGGAAGTTGGGAGATGGTGTGGGGAAGAGGAGTGATTGTGTTGGAATGGGGAAGATTTGGTTGGAATGGGGAAAATGGTGTTGGAATGGGGAGAGCTCTACCTTGGAACTAGGGGGGAAGTAAATGGGGTGTGGGGAAGTGGAGGGGCCTTAATGGAGGTAGGTGGGGGTTGGAGGTGGTTGGGAGGAGGAGAGAGGAAAGGGGCGAACCCCTTAGTGAGGAGAGAGAAAGAGAGAGAGGAAGGGGGGACTCTCTCACCCTTGGGCTTCTCACCCAATTGGATTCACTCCATTGAACTAATCTTTTGAACTCTCAAATGGCATTTTCATTGATTGATTCATTACCTTCAAATGAAGGAAATGGGGCCCTATATATAGGAAACCCACATTTTATAATAAGTCCCTTACAAAAGACTCAATGACAAATAACCGAAGGGGTAGGGGGGTCTTGGGCCAAGCCCGAAGAATTGGGCCCAATAGCATATTACACAATCTAATGACACTCAAACTTAGGAAAATAAATGCAAGACCTAGGGACATGACTCAAATAAAATGAAAATTACATCAAAATGACTCAAATAGATAGCACAAAAAGGATAATTGGGCCTTTATAGAGAGAGGCCCTGTAGCAACCCTAATAATGAATAATTGAAATGAATTAAAACATATATATATTACAGAAGTAATATATATAAAAGGAATAGGGTTAAATGGACGAAATAAAACAAGATGAAAATAACGCCTCTTCTTAAGGCGTTAATTTATAAAGAAACGCCTCTATCTATGGCGTGACTGAAGAAAGGACGCCCACACGTGCGGTCGTCATTTCTCACGCGACCAAATGGGTAAGTAAAAGAAACGCCCCTATCTTGGGCGTGTTTTAAAACACGAAACGCCCCTTTTAAAGGCGCTTTTTAAGAAACGACCTGATGTAAGGCGTTAATTAAAGAATACACGCCCTGACAAAAGTCGTTAATTACATTCGGAACCGATCGAACCCAGAACTTATCCGGGGAAAGATTAACCTAATCTAGTAAGTGTCTATTAGAGTAAGGACTCTATTAGGGATATGTTACCCTCAATCAAACCCTACTCTTGTTAGGACTTCAAAATCCTATAAATAAGCCCGTTCGATCCAACCCAAAACCTATTTGATCGTTCTGCTGCTGCAAGGTAAATGAAGAACGTATGTTCTTCTTATTTTCCTTTGCCCTCTGTTTCGACTGCATGAAGAACTGATAATTCTTCCTTATCTTTGCTTTGTAGGAAGCTCCACAGCCACTGCCGAAGAACAAGGTAATGTTCTTCAAACCGTTTTCCTAAACTTCGGTTATATCTTCATACTCCCTCCTTTCTTCCCCTACAGGTTGATTGAAGATCATCGTCGCCATCATCTTCATCAACTGAATTTTCCTTCTTCCTGTCCAAGGTGTTCTTCTCAAGTTATTCACCGGTCATCTCCAAATCTATAATCAAGGTAGGATTTTCTCAAGTCACTGTAGCCCAAACTAAATTGATACAGTACCATAGTCATCATGCATATACATGGTTTGGTTTACTATACTTTCTGAACGATTTTCTGTTAATTTCTTGAAAGAAACGTCCTTATAAAGGGCGTGATTATGAAATACACGCCCCAGACTAGGGCGCTACTTTACAAGTCACGACCCTTCCAAGGTCGTCAATTTTGGATTTGACGCCCTGCACACAGGCGTTAATTTCATTTCATCATTAATCACCCACGATCCTACAATAATGCATGATCACATGTCTTCAAACCTGCTAATTTTATTGTCGTGACCATACATTCGTTCTCCATGAATTCTATTATCCTGAAATTATTACTGCCCATGAAAAATCATGGTATTTCTTGAATTCACGACCTAGACTAGGTCGTCTCTCACTGGACTAACGCCTGAATATAAGGCGTAAATTTAAAAGTAGCGCCCTTTCATAGGGCGTGTAATTGTTAAAACCCTGAAATTTACATATTCTGTATAATGGAATTATAAGTAACGCCCCTTCCAAGGGCGCTTTTTTGATCAATTTCTGAGAATAATTATATCCTGTTGAATGTGTAAATGATGAGACGCCTGCTTTGCAGTCGTCAACTTTGAAGAAACGCCCCCATGAAAGGCGTGTTTTTAATAAATTAATGAAATAATGGAAGTTCTGCAAATTGGCAATATATGTAAACGCCCTTCTGTTAGGCGTTAATTATTCAATATACGACTTTACTTAAGTCGTTATTTTACTGTAAACTGAATTTATCCTGATTCTATTACCGATGGTTTCATATTATACATATATATATTTATGTCGGCACTATTCTCCATTCCGTGAGTATAGTCCCACGTTTCATGTTGATTTATCGATCACACTCAACTCTCATTGACATACAAGCTCTCCATTGGACATTCCGTTCCTTTGGACTAGCGAGTTAGTCATAGAGACCTCCGTAAGACTCCTCGTAGCCTTGGATTCCCTCAAGGCCGACTGAGCTGGTTGTACCTTAAAAACCCGTTACACGATCCTTGCCATGTCAATCTAAAGAAATATGGTATACCGGCCCTTATGATTATACAAAGAGTATATCATAAGAAATTCTTAATGGGATGATGATATCATGCCATATCATGTCGTTCTTGTAAACCCCAATTCTATGATAAGAATGAGGGTATCTTGCTTGATCTTATGTTCATGTGGATCTCAATTCTATATAAAGAATGTCCATATCGATTTATCATGGTACCTAAGTTAAGGGAACCATATTCTACCTAGTTTTATCGAACTCGTGATTATACCGTTATTATCGCCATTCTATGTCCTTTGTCTTATTTTTGGACTCTATTCTATCAATGTTGTCATACGTATCTACAAGCTTGATTATTGAAAATTCTATATTGGCTATATAAACAAGAGTGGATGTCAAACACATGACAAATGCCTGCGCATATAGGGCCCGATCTGGTCCTGGGAGGAGCACCCAAAAGTACTTGTGCCCATGGGAGTTAAAATGATAAGGTATCTGGCATTATACCGAGTACTTGACTTGCTTGATTGGACATTCCACACACATCTTGTACTTGACTCGTACTTGACATGAAATGAAATGTGTAGCCCGAAAAAGGGTAATTTACTTGCTTGATACATGATAGCCAAAGTTCTTGACATGACTTGTTAAATGTACTTGCTTGAATATCTTGAATAAACTTGTTATCTTGTTGAAAGTTCATGATAAGTTCATCTTATTTCTTTGATACTACATTCTATCTATCCTGTCGTTTTATGCGAGCATGCATAGCTTTATTGCATTCATGAAAATGTAATTACTTAAACCCCTTGCTAGTACTTGAGATATAATTTCCTACTGAGCGTTCGCTCATTCCGTTTGTCCCTTTGTACTTTTCAGGTAAGTCCGACGACGATGGAAGTCAATCGGATGGGAATGGTCAAGAGTGAAAGTGATAGAGCTTCTACAAGTGTCGTCTAGTTATTTCTATAGTTTTCTCGAGTCAACTATGTACTTTTCTTTTTATTAAACAGAGTATTGGATTTGTAATAGTCTATCCATTATGAAATAAAGGATTGGGTTATCTTGCTATTTTGCGCATCTCTGTCTTCGTGTCGAATACACGACCACTCTGATTGACATGATTGATATAGACACGTCGCGCATCTCCGGGTATCTTCCGCGCTCGGGACGTGACAGTCTTTGTGGTATCAGAGCCTAAGGTATTCAATTCCTAGGAAACCCAAGTCCAAGGATAGGTTTCAAAACCTTTAACCAAGTGAGAGTGGGTAGAACCAAGGGTTAAATGATCAATGAGTCCTTTATGAGATCATAGTGATATAATACTAACATAGCTATTGTAATTGTAGGATAATGGCTGCCGAACGTGCTCAATGGCGCAACATGCAGCGTACCCTTCAAGGGATGACCCAAGTGCTACAACAGGTAGCACAAGGTGGTGCTCCACGAGCTGGAAGCTTACACCAAGCATTCAAGAATATGAATCCCCCGAAGTTCATAGGATCGACCGATCCAGACGATGCCGAGCATTGGGTTCGGGAGATTGAACGTATATTCCGTGTTATGCAATGCACGGATCAGGACAAAGTTCTGTTAGCTACTTTCCAGTTAGAAAAGGATGCTAGATGCTGGTGGGAGTCGATTGAAGCAACCATAGATCCTACTCAAGTAACATGGGAAGAATTCGTGGAATACTTCAATGCTAAGTATTTCTCGGACCGAGTCCAGGAAAAGAAGGCCGCCGAGTTTGCCGCATTAAAGCAAAGATCTTTATCGGTGGCTGATTATGAAGCACAGTTCTCTAGACTGTCTAGATATGCTAAGCATTTAATTAGCACAGAAAAGATGAAAGCTCGTCGATTCCTTAATGGGCTTAGGCCCCACTACATTACGCAACTGGCGCCTATGGATATCCAAGTTTATTCTGAAATAGTGCGCCGAGCTCAGTTGCTTGAAGATGCCACGGAACTATCTGATAGGATCCGTGGGAAGGACAAAAAGGAGCAAGTCACAAGTTCGGGTTCTTTCAAACCCAACTTTAAGAAGAGGCCCAATAATGGAGGTTCTTCCTCTCAAGATCAGAAGTTCAAGAAATCCAAGCCTTTCTCTATCACCACTACACCTTCAAACGTAGTATGCAAGCATTGTGACAAGGCTGGTCACAAAACAGAAGAATGCTGGAGGAAATTAGGAGCATGTCTCCGTTGTGGGAGTCGTGAACATCGGATTCCCGATTGTCCATTAATGAATGACCAAGCCGGTGAGGGTAAACGCCCAGTGACAAGGAACGCGCGTCTTCATGCAATCCAAGAGACCGAACCAGAAGAAGAAGGCGGATTGGTGGAAGGTACATTAAAAATTTGTTCCAAATATGCACATGTCTTATTTGATACGGGTGCATCACATTCCATTATTTCCAAGAAGTTTGCTGACCCATTACCTCTAGAACCAGAATGGATGAAATTAATATTGTCTACTCCTCTCGGAAATGAAACGGATATCACACATCATTACCAAAACTGTGAGGTACTGGTTCGAGGAAAGAATTTTCCTATTGATCTTATCTGCTTAGATCTAAAAGAGTATGATGTTATACTAGGAGCAGATTGGTTATCCAAATACCAGGCAACGGTTGATTGCCGTGATAGCAAGATTGTTTTCAAGGAATTTCCGGAACTGACTTATACTAGTCCTAAGAGTCGAAGCAAATCCCCTCTTATTTCGGCTCTTCGAGCAAGCAAGCTGTCAAGAAAGGATGTGTATCCTTCCTTGCTTTTGTCACTATTAAAGAAGCTAAAGAAACCAAGATAGAGAACATTCAGGTAGTGCGAGAATTTCCAGACGTATTTCCGGAAGAATTGCCGGGATTACCCCCGCAAAGAGATGTGGCCTTTACCATCGACTTAGTCCCTGGTGCTGGTCCTGTTTCAAAGGCACCCTATAGAATGTCCCCTGCAGAACTAAAAGAATTGAAGAAGCAATTGATGGAATTGATTCAAAAAGGGTTCATTAGACCAAGTACTTCCCCGTGGGGAGCCCCAGTCCTATTTGTAAGGAAGAAGGATGGATCCATGAGATTGTGTATCGACTATCGACAGTTGAATCATCTTACTATCAAGAACAAGTATCCACTGCCGAGAATCGATGAGTTATTTGATCAGATTTCTGGATCCAAATATTTCTCCAAGATTGATCTCAGGTCTGGTTATCATCAATTGAGGATCAAGGACGAAGATATTCATAAAACTGCGTTCAGAAGCAGGTATGGCCACTATGAATTTGTTGTTATGCCTTTTGGACTAACAAATGCCCCTGCTGCCTTTATGCAGTTAATGAATAGCATATTCAGGCCTTACTTGGATCAATTCATAGTAGTCTTCATTGATGATATATTGATATATTCCAAGACTAAGGAAGAACATGAAGAGCATTTGAAGATTGCATTACAAATCTTGAGGACAAATCAATTATATGCAAAACTCAGCAAGTGTGAATTTTGGCTCGAAGAAGTAGCTTTTCTCGGACATGTCATATCAAAGGATGGATTATCTGTAGATCCGTCAAAGGTTGAAGCTGTAAGAAACTGGGAAAGACCAACCAATGCTAGCGAGATCAGAAGTTTCTTAGGTCTTGCAGGCTATTACAGGCGATTCATCAAAGACTTCTCAAAAATCGCCGTGCCACTTACAAGGTTAACTCGTAAGGAGATCCGATATGAATGGAGTGAGGAATGTGAAAGAAGTTTCCAAACTCTCAAAGATCATCTCACTACAGCTCCAGTGTTAGCTCTACCAACAGAAGGAGAGAAATTCGAGGTCTACACTGATGCTTCTGGCATTGGCCTCGGATGTGTCCTAATGCAACAAGGAAAGGTCATAGCATACTCTTCACGTCAACTGAAGAAGCACGAGGAGAATTACCCCGTCCATGACTTAGAACTGGCCGCGGTAGTATTTGCCCTAAAGATATGGAGACACTACTTATATGGAGTACAATTTACTGTGTACTCCGATCACAAAAGTCTCAAATATCTATTTTCACAAAAGGAGCTAAACATGAGACAAAGACGCTGGCTAGAATATCTCAAGGACTTCGACTTCAATATACAATACCATCCCGGAAAGGGTAATTATGTTGCTGATGCCCTTAGTCGAAAGCCGAGAGCAATGATAGCAAATTGTATGATGCAAGAATGGAAGTTACTTGAACAATTCTCCGAGCTCAATATAAGCTTGGACACGGAATCCAAATTTGTCACACTATCTCATGTAAGCATACAGTCAGACTTATTATCTGAGATACAAACACTTCAGGATGATGATCCTATATTAGTGGAAATCAAAGGCAGATTAGAAGGACAATCTGATTTTCAACTAACTTCTGATGGAAGATTATCGTTCAAAGATAGAACTTGTATTCCTGATTGTCCGGAATTAAAGAAGAAGATCTTAGATGAAGCTCACAGATCAAGATACACTATTCATCCTGGATCAACTAAAATGTACCAAGATGTAAAGAGGAACTTTTGGTGGCCCAATATGAAAAGAGAAATAGCGGACTATGTATCACGCTGTCTCACATGCCAACAGGTCAAGGCGGAACACCAAAAGCCTGCGGGAAAATTACATCCTCTAGATATTCCTAAGTGGAAATGGGAGGATATTGGTATGGACTTCATCATGGGTTTGTCTAGATCTAAAGGAGGACATGATGGAATCTGGGTTATCATTGACCGATTAACTAAATCAGCACATTTCTTGCCAATAAAGAGCCGATGGTCAATTGATGTGCTAGCTGCACTGTACATCAAGGAAATAGTCAGGATACATGGAATTCCTGTCTCAATCGTGTCTGACAGAGATCCCCGTTTTACTTCTCATTTTTGGAAGGGATTACAACATTCGTTGGGAACAAGGCTTAACTTTAGTACTGCTTTTCACCCACAAACGGATGGTCAGACCGAGCGAACTAATCAAGTTGTTGAAGATATGCTGAGAGCATGCATTATTGACTTTGGAGGAAGCTGGCATGACCACTTACCTTTAGTTGAATTTGCATATAATAATAGCTACCAAGCTAGTATCCAAATGGCACCTTTCGAAGCCTTATACGGAAGAAGTTGCCGGTCGCCCATATGCTGGAACGAAGTTGGAGAGAAACAACTATTAGGTCCAGACATGGTAAGGGATACAACTGAGAAGATACAGGTAATCAGAGAAAGATTACAAGTTGCTCAGACAAGGCAAAAGGTTTATGCTGATACCAGGAGAAGAGATCTTGAATTCCAGGTTGGAGATCATGTATTTCTTAAAATATCCCCTGGACGTGGCATACGAAGATTTGGTGTTAAGGGCAAGCTTACGCCAAGATTCATCGGACCATTTGAGGTACTTGAAAGAGTTGGCGAGGTTGCTTATCGCATCGCGTTGCCTCCTCAGTTGTCCGAGGTACACAATGTATTTCACATATCTATGTTGAAGAAGTATGTGCACGATCCGTCGCATATTATTGAGCATGGAGATCTGGTGATCCAGAAAGATCTCACATATGAACAGAGGCCTTTGAAGATATTAGATCGGGAAATACGAGCTCTAAGGAATAAGGTTATTCCCATGCTCAAGGTGCAATGGAATAAGAATCCTGAACGCGAAGCGACATGGGAGACCGAGGAATCTATGAAGAAACGATTTCCCGAGTTATTCTAAGAGGTATAAGTCCTACACTCTCCACGTGTATAAATATATATATATTGAATTTGGGGACCAAATTCTTTTTAAGTGGGGGAGGGTGTAGCAACCCTAATAATGAATAATTGAAATGAATTAAAACATATATATATTACAGAAGTAATATATATAAAAGGAATAGGGTTAAATGGACGAAATAAAACAAGATGAAAATAACGCCTCTTCTTAAGGCGTTAATTTATAAAGAAACGCCTCTATCTATGGCGTGACTGAAGAAAGGACGCCCACACGTGCGGTCGTCATTTCTCACGCGACCAAATGGGTAAGTAAAAGAAACGCCCCTATCTTGGGCGTGTTTTAAAACACGAAACGCCCCTTTTAAAGGCGCTTTTTAAGAAACGACCTGATGTAAGGCGTTAATTAAAGAATACACGCCCTGACAAAAGTCGTTAATTACATTCGGAACCGATCGAACCCAGAACTTATCCGGGGAAAGATTAACCTAATCTAGTAAGTGTCTATTAGAGTAAGGACTCTATTAGGGATATGTTACCCTCAATCAAACCCTACTCTTGTTAGGACTTCAAAATCCTATAAATAAGCCCGTTCGATCCAACCCAAAACCTATTTGATCGTTCTGCTGCTGCAAGGTAAATGAAGAACGTATGTTCTTCTTATTTTCCTTTGCCCTCTGTTTCGACTGCATGAAGAACTGATAATTCTTCCTTATCTTTGCTTTGTAGGAAGCTCCACAGCCACTGCCGAAGAACAAGGTAATGTTCTTCAAACCGTTTTCCTAAACTTCGGTTATATCTTCATACTCCCTCCTTTCTTCCCCTACAGGTTGATTGAAGATCATCGTCGCCATCATCTTCATCAACTGAATTTTCCTTCTTCCTGTCCAAGGTGTTCTTCTCAAGTTATTCACCGGTCATCTCCAAATCTATAATCAAGGTAGGATTTTCTCAAGTCACTGTAGCCCAAACTAAATTGATACAGTACCATAGTCATCATGCATATACATGGTTTGGTTTACTATACTTTCTGAACGATTTTCTGTTAATTTCTTGAAAGAAACGTCCTTATAAAGGGCGTGATTATGAAATACACGCCCCAGACTAGGGCGCTACTTTACAAGTCACGACCCTTCCAAGGTCGTCAATTTTGGATTTGACGCCCTGCACACAGGCGTTAATTTCATTTCATCATTAATCACCCACGATCCTACAATAATGCATGATCACATGTCTTCAAACCTGCTAATTTTATTGTCGTGACCATACATTCGTTCTCCATGAATTCTATTATCCTGAAATTATTACTGCCCATGAAAAATCATGGTATTTCTTGAATTCACGACCTAGACTAGGTCGTCTCTCACTGGACTAACGCCTGAATATAAGGCGTAAATTTAAAAGTAGCGCCCTTTCATAGGGCGTGTAATTGTTAAAACCCTGAAATTTACATATTCTGTATAATGGAATTATAAGTAACGCCCCTTCCAAGGGCGCTTTTTTGATCAATTTCTGAGAATAATTATATCCTGTCGAATATGTAAATGATGAGACGCCTGCTTTGCAGTCGTCAACTTTGAAGAAACGCCCCCATGAAAGGCGTGTTTTTAATAAATTAATGAAATAATGGAAGTTCTGCAAATTGGCAATATATGTAAACGCCCTTCTGTTAGGCGTTAATTATTCAATATACGACTTTACTTAAGTCGTTATTTTACTGTAAACTGAATTTATCCTGATTCTATTACCGATGGTTTCATATTATACATATATATATTTATGTCGGCACTATTCTCCATTCCGTGAGTATAGTCCCACGTTTCATGTTGATTTATCGATCACACTCAACTCTCATTGACATACAAGCTCTCCATTGGACATTCCGTTCCTTTGGACTAGCGAGTTAGTCATAGAGACCTCCGTAAGACTCCTCGTAGCCTTGGATTCCCTCAAGGCCGACTGAGCTGGTTGTACCTTAAAAACCCGTTACACGATCCTTGCCATGTCAATCTAAAGAAACATGGTATACCGGCCCTTATGATTATACAAAGAGTATATCATAAGAAATTCTTAATGGGATGATGATATCATGCCATATCATGTCGTTCTTGTAAACCCCAATTCTATGATAAGAATGAAGGTATCTTGCTTGATCTTATGTTCATGTGGATCTCAATTCTATATAAAGAATGTCCATATCGATTTATCATGGTACCTAAGTTAAGGGAACCATATTCTACCTAGTTTTATCGAACTCGTGATTATACCGTTATTATCGCCATTCCATGTCCTTTGTCTTATTTTTGGACTCTATTCTATCAATGTTGTCATACGTATCTACAAGCTTGATTATTGAAAATTCTATATTGGCTATATAAACAAGAGTGGATGTCAAACACATGATAAATGCCTGCGCATATAGGGCCCGATCTGGTCCTGGGAGGAGCACCCAAAAGTACTTGTGCCCATGGGAGTTAAAATGATAAGGTATCTGGCATTATACCGAGTACTTGACTTGCTTGATTGGACATTCCACACACATCTTGTACTTGACTCGTACTTGACATGAAATGAAATGTGTAGCCCGAAAAAGGGTAATTTACTTGCTTGATACATGATAGCCAAAGTTCTTGACATGACTTGTTAAATGTACTTGCTTGAATATCTTGAATAAACTTGTTATCTTGTTGAAAGTTCATGATAAGTTCATCTTATTTCTTTGATACTACATTCTATCTATCCTGTCGTTTTATGCGAGCATGCATAGCTTTATTGCATTCATGAAAATGTAATTACTTAAACCCCTTGCTAGTACTTGAGATATAATTTCCTACTGAGCGTTCGCTCATTCCGTTTGTCCCTTTGTACTTTTCAGGTAAGTCCGACGACGATGGAAGTCAATCGGATGGGAATGGTCAAGAGTGAAAGTGATAGAGCTTCTACAAGTGTCGTCTAGTTATTTCTATAGTTTTCTCGAGTCAACTATGTACTTTTCTTTTTATTAAACAGAGTATTGGATTTGTAATAGTCTATCCATTATGAAATAAAGGATTGGGTTATCTTGCTATTTTGCGCATCTCTGTCTTCGTGTCGAATACACGACCACTCTGATTGACATGATTGATATAGACACGTCGCGCATCTCCGGGTATCTTCCGCGCTCGGGGCGTGACAGGCCCGAACTCAAACGATGCCGGAGTGTGAAGAACACCCTAGCCAAAGGGAGTTGTGGATGATGCCTCCATCAAATCCCCTGGGCTGTGAAGAGCTCGACTCCGTCGAGTAGGGGTCCATCCGACTGTGGTACTGCTCGAGGAGGTCCGGATCCAACCGCTGGAGATCCTCCCGACTCACCCAAGAATCCTCCGAAGGAGGCCGACCCTTCCACCTGACGAGATAGCGCTCATATGCCTTGCTCCGAGTGGTAGTGACTTTTTCATCCAATATTTGTTCAATTTGTTCACGCTGGGCTCTCTTGGCTGGTGGTCTCTCCTCACGGGTGGGTGCTCTCTCCATGGAAGAAGTAGGCTCAATCTCCTCACTAGATACCACCGTGGGTCCCTTATATGGCACTAGGTCGGCGACATTGAATGTGGGACTTATGCCGGTGAAGATCAGAGGACTACGAAAAGTGAGAAGTGGTCTATGCAGATAGTGGGAAGCAGAGTCAAACGCCTGAGGAAGAAAATTGGTAACTTCTTCTGCAGGATGCCGAACGGAGTTCCGCTTCTTGATTCTGAAAGTAGACAGGGAGAGGAAGAACTTTTCAGAAGAGCTCGTGGCCTGATTCCTACAGGGTTTGTCGTGGTGAAGCTTTCTCTCTGGCTCAGGATCTCTGCAGAGCCAACTCTGCGCAGTCGTGGGAGAATGGACCTCCTGTGCAGCTCGGTGCTTCGATGGGGACGAAATCACTGCTGTTGCGAAGAGGACAGGCAGACGCTTCTATGGACTCCTCTTGGACCTTCAAACTCGCAGGGGCGTGGTCGTGGTGGCCATTGAAAACTGCAGGTTCATCTGCACCTTCTGGACCGTGCCCTGCAGCTTGAGTATAGCTTCCAAATATCCTATAAGAAGAAGGGGAAGCAAGGACTATAGGGTGAAGGGGAGGTAGGGGATGGTAGTGGGAGTATGTGGGAGGGTTGTAAGGGTGCTAATGAAGTTAGGAAGATGGTGGAATGGGGGAGAGGGCGCAGGTTTCAGCAGGGATGCATGAAGTGAAGATGCAAATGGGTGAAGGGGAGTGGAGGACAAGGGGCGACCTAGCCTTATGGGGGGGAAGAAGGGGGCGGCCATAACACTTGGAGGGAAGGGGATTTGAAATTCAAAGTGGCTTTGGAAGTTGGGAGATGGTGTGGGGAAGAGGAGTGATTGTGTTGGAATGGGGAAGATTTGGTTGGAATGGGGAAAATGGTGTTGGAATGGGGAGAGCTCTACCTTGGAACTAGGGGGGGAAGTAAATGGGGTGTGGGGAAGTGGAGGGGCCTTAATGGAGGTAGGTGGGGGTTGGAGGTGGTTGAGAGAGGAGGAGAGAGGAAAGGGGCGAACCCCTTAGTGAGGAGAGAGAAAGAGAGAGAGGAAGGGGGGGGACTCTCTCACCCTAGGGCTTCTCACCCAATTGGATTCACTCCATTGAACTAATCTTTTGAACTCTCAAATGGCATTTTCATTGATTGATTCATTACCTTCAAATGAAGGAAATGGGGCCCTATATATAGGAAACCCACATTTTACAATAAGTCCCTTACAAAAGACTGAATGACAAATAACCGAAGGGGTAGGGGGTCTTGGGCCAAGCCCGAAGAATTGGGCCCAATAGCACATTACACAATCTAATGACACTCAAACTTAGGAAAATAAATGCAAGACCTAGGGACATGACTCAAATAAAATGAAAATTACATCAAAATGACTCAAATAGATAGCACAAAAGGGATAATTGGGCCTTTATAGACAGAGGCCCGAACTCAAACGATGCCGGAGTGTGAAGAAGACCCTAGCCAAAGGGAGTTTTGGATGATGCCTCCATCACCAATGTACAGACATAGCATGAGACGCTAAGTGAGACGGAGGACGATGTACAGACTTGAAGGGTAATGCATGCAGACGGTTGTACAGACTTGGTCTTACAGTGTATAGACTTAGACAAACAACTGAACGATGTATGGACTTGCCAATTCAAGGGCTGTACAGACTTGATGCAATGCAAGGCAACGAATGCATAGACTACAAGCCAATGTATAGACTTCAAGCTCATGCAAGCAAAGCCAATGTATAGACTTGGCATTTGTGTGAGCATGCGATGTACAGACTTTGTGTTGTGAACACATGCTGTGCAGACTTGCTAACATGCATGAACAAATGGCATTGTATAGACTTGGCCAATGCAGCGATGTATGGACTTGCACAGTTCTAGCTACAGTGCAATGTATAGACTTGGCCAATGCAGCGATGTATGGACTTTCACAGTTCTAGCTACAGTGCAATGTATAGACTTGGCCAATGCAGCGATGTATGGACTTGCACAGTTCTAGCTACAGTGCAATGTATAGACTTGGCCAATGTAGCGATGTTTGGACTTGCACAGTTCTAGCTACAGTGCAATGTATAGACTTGGCCAATGCATCGATGTATGGACTTGCACAGTTCTAGCTACAGTGCAATGTATAGACTTGGAAGCATATGAACATGGCGTTGTACAAACTTTGAGTGAGAGCCCTATGTACAGACTTGGTGGAACTGAGCGTAGGTAAAGATTAAGAATGCATAGACTTGCTCAGTTCAGCATGTAGGTAAAGATGCCAATGCAGTGTACAGACTTTGAGCGTAGGTAAAGACAGTAATGTGCAGACTTCAGCTCTAAGTCTATACAACCAATGTAGTGTACAGACTTTGCAAGAAACACTAGACGATGTACAGACTTAGCCACAAGCTGAACAATCGGATGTATAGACTTGAGATGAATGCATGAACAGTCCGATGTACAGACTTGCCAAATGTATAGACTTTAAGTCCAATGCAAAAGGTTGTACATACTTGGATGAATGAACAAGCATGAATGTATAGACTTTGAAAGACACTGCATGAACAACATGATGCAATGTACAGACTTGGGTTGTACAGACTTGCTGCCTAGTCGATGTACAGACTTCCTATATGTTCAAGTCCAATGTATAGACTTGCTGAGATATGCACCTGTAGAATGTACAGACTCTCTCAACTCTGTGACGTGCAACTAATCAATGTGTAGACTTTAGAAATGCATGGAGACGCACATAGGCTGTATAGACTTGAGAATGCAAGATGTATAGACATGCGAATCTGATGTATAGACTTGAGGGGGTCGACCCACAGAGCTATCACACTCATGCATTCTCCACAGAACAGATCAGATATAACACACTCATGCATTCTTCATAGAATAGATCAGTCATATGCATTCATGTTGCTATCATTCAATGTGATGTTCTTAGCAAAATAATATGGTGACTCATTTATGTTGCTATCATTAAAACACCACAATATCATCAAAGCACAAGGGGCACAACACCTAGTGGCCGAGAAAATGAAGCCCGATGAAGATTTTGTCTGCTATGCCGACAAATGGAGGTCCCTGGCAGAAAGAATAAGAGATACCCTCTCAGAGCCTGAACAAGTAAAGATGATTGTGTCCAATGCAGCCCCACAATTCAGGCACGTCCTGGCCATGAACAAGCTTACCACGATGGAGGAACTCTATGAAAGGGCCCGGTATGTCCAAACCCAGTTAAAAGACTCCCCCATTATGCACATGTTTGAGCCGCCGAAGCCCAAGGTGATCAGAAAGATAGGCACTGGTGTCCCAAGTGGAGCGACAGAAGGGGTGGTGACAAATGAGCTGGTGAGTGGAGTCAACAACGCCAACTATGCACTCAACCCAAGGCTTCCAAAAATGCCCCGACTTCCCCTCCAACAAGGTCATTTCCCCTCTCGTCCTCCACCCCAAAACAATCCCCCCCAGAACAATATGCCTCAACCACTTCAACCCCAGCAATAACCCCGACCTCAGTAATAACAACCGCCACTTCAGTACCACCAAGTTCCACCCCTAGGGAATTATGCCCCCACAGCAACAAAGGAGGCCGATTGGTCCCAAGAGAGCCTATTACCCACCATTGCCAGAAACTTTGGCAGATATTTTCAGCACCCTCATGGCCTCAAACACACTCATCCTACCTAGGGAAAGGCTCGCGTGGCCCCCGAATGTTGATACCTCCAGATACTGCGTCTATCACAGGCAGTCAGGACACACAGTAGAGAACTACTTTCAGTTTAAAGATTACATCCATGATACGAATGATGAAGGCGGAATTGACTGGGATGAAATGAGACGATATATCACCACTCTCAAAGCCAAGAGACCTCCTCCTAGGCCACAGTTCCAGCAACTACAATAGCAGCCACAGTAACAACCACAACAACAACAACAACCTCAGCATGCACAACAACAACATCCCAACATGGGCATAATCCAGAATCCATTGCCGGAGCACCAACAGCCCAATCACCAGGTCAACCCCATCTCCTCCTTCTCGAAAGTCGGGAGAGAACAGGTGTGGCACCCAGAAAGTACCTCTATTCTCGCTGTATCGTCATGAAACCCCCTCGCCTTGCCCGGGTGGCACCTCTCTCTCATCAACCCGCATTACAACCTATAGTACCGCCTTCACCATTCCAACTACCATCACGCCCTCTCATTCACACCCCTCCCATTAACTCACCAATGACCTATCAGCCAACACCCTCCACTATGCCCTCACATCCTCTCATTCTCTCTCATCCCTCTATTTCGCCATCTACCCCCGCTACCCCTATGCCTTCCAAACCACTCATTATCCGCCGTCCGTATGAGGCCCTGCCTACCTCTACCATACCTCCACTAATGCCTTCAAAACCACTCATCACCCATCACCCATCTCAAAACCATTACCCATCTCAAGCTTTATCCATGTCCACTTTGCCTCCACCTCGACCTTCTGAACCCCTTATCCTTCATAGTCCGTATGATATCCCCTCTACCTCCACCATGCCTCCACCGAACAAACCCCTCGTCAGAATCCCTACCCCCATCGTTACTCCGGCTTCATCAACCATTCCTCTACCGCTACCCCTCAAACCTCTGTTAAAACCCACAGCTACCCCCATAGAGGTACAAAAGCCGCAGGTAATGGTGCTCCGGAGTGGAAGGATTTTCCACAGAGTTTTCCCCCAGAATAGTCAGAACCCCGACCAGGCTCAGTCAGAGAAGGACAATGGAGAACAACCAGAAAAACCCATCCCTGGGACACAGTATGATTTGTTAAAACACCTGGATAAGATGCCCGCTCGGATCTCTATCCTCGAGCTGCTTCAAAGGTCCACGTCCCATCAGGCGGCCTTAATGGAATATCTTCAAAAGGTCATGGTGAATGAAGACCTCCATGTAGAGAAGATTTCAGCCATCCTGACAACAACAGACACACAACCGGCCATCATTTTCCACAACTACGAGCTCGCTCCCAAGGAAGCTCAAAAATATGCGTTGTGCATTTCAATAAAAATCAATGGAGTCTCCATAAACCTGTGCCTTGTAGACACGGGTGCGTTCATAAATGTGATCTCTATGAGCACCCTTCAGTTGAGTGGGGTCGACGAGGAATAGATAAGACCTTCCTCGATCACAGTCACAGCTTATGACAATATCAAAAGGCCGCTACAAGGGATGATTATCCTGAAGGCAGAGCTAGGCCCTGTGTCAGTCTCCACGGAATTCCATGTCCTCGATATGGACCCCACATTCAAGGTCATACTGGGTCGCCCCTACATTGAAGCCATGGATGCTGTGCCTTCCACCAACCATCAGTGCTTAAAGTTTCCTTATAATGGGAGAATTATTAAAGTGGACAGTACACCTGTCCTTCACACGGTCGATGCTATCAACACCTCTCTGCCCTCTGTTTGGCCATCTCATCGGCCCATATTGTCGCTGCTGGATGTGTGTGATTCATCTCACATTCCGCTAGCACCAAAGAAGCTGATCAAGGCAACAATGCCATATCTCCCTTTTCATTCCAAAGGTTGGGAGATTATGAGGAATATCGGCTATCAACAGGGCAAAGGTCTGGGCGCGCAACTACAAGGTAGGCTGAAACCACCAAAAGAGATCAGGCCGAACCGCAGGTTTGGCCTAGGCTTCAAAGGACCACTCAAGGCGGATTGGAAGCCCCTCACGTGGACCCTATCAAACCACTTCAACAAAGGGCCCGTTATTCAGATGGAGGATTACCCGCAAGAAGCACATGGGGGATCACATGCTGTGTATTTGGCTGAAAAATATCCGAGGGCCACCAAAAGAGGCAAGATCAAAGATCCAGAATGCGAATGGGACAAGTGGTTTGATATACGGGATATTTCCGTTGAACTGGAAAGGATGTTCTCGCCTCCACAGCTTGAAGGACCGCCATTGATCTCCGAAATACCAGAGAATATCACTACTGTTGCTAAGGTTCCAAACTATCCTCGTCCTTGCCAGAAGGACCCTGTCACTAGCGGATCTTCATCCATCATCAACATTGCCATCGACGGCTCATTAGCCGTCATCTTCTCCATTCACTCACCTCAGCCTTCATTGATGTCTTTCTCCTGGGCCAGACGGTTGTCTGACGATCTTCCCAGGTCCCCTTCTCTACTTACATACCTGTGCGGGTTTCTCAACCCACGCCAGGTTTTCAATCATGATCTGCTTTACGAGCCTCCCAATCCTTTAGCCATAACCACCTTTCCCCCTCCTCCGATTTCTTTTCATTGTTTTGTCATCAAAAATGAAAACGAAAAAAAAATGTCAATTTTTAAACTCCTCAACAACACATCATTGTTGAGGAAACCTCCTACATCTCCCACGAGTGCGTCCCGCCTTGCGGGCCACCCATCCAAGGTCCTATGAGCGACCTTTTCTACCCCTCCTCTGAGGGGTGCTTCCCTGTACATTCTTCGGCATCTTCTTTAGCTTCTTCTTTGTCCGTAGGACAACCCTGTCAACCTAGGAATAATGAGTCAAGGGTAGTATCCACAAAGAAATCCAAGGGTAAGCAGATCCCTCATCGATTCCTTCTGGATTTAGCCACCAGGTGTCAGGCCCTTCTTGACATCCCTCAGTTGCTAGAAAAACCCATCCAACTACCAGAGATAGAATGTGAGGACAATTGTGTGATTGATGAAGGATATGGGGTTTATGAAATCACCGATGAAGAATACCCTATTAAAGAAGGGGATGAAGAATATGAGGATGCGGCTGGCGCATATGCTAGTGGAATAAGGAGATTCGACGAGCCGTCAGCCGCCGTAGAAGAGTCCACCAAAGAAGTCAACTTGGGAACTGAGGAAGACCCTAGGATCATCCTCATAAGTGATAATCTACCACCCTCTGAAGAAGAGGCATTGGTCAAAGTTCTTAAACAGTATAAGGACACGTTTGCATGGAGCTATAAGGATATTCCGGGTTTGGACTCCACCTTGGTCGAACATCGTTTGACATTAAAACCAGGGTCTGTCTCTGTAAAACAAAGGTTAAGACGTTTCCACCCTCAGATGGCTTTAAAAATGAAAGAAGAGGTCGACAAGCTCCATAAAGCCAGGTTCATTAGAGTCGTCCTTTATCCTCAGTGGGTGGCGAATATTGTCCCGGTCATGAAGAAGGATGGAAAAGTCAGGATTTGCATCGACTTCTGGGACCTTAACCGCGCGTATCCAAAGGATGATTTTCCCTTGCCTCACATTGATGTGTTAATTGATAACACAGCAGGTTATGAGACCCTCTCATTCATGGATGGATTTTCGGGATATAATCAAATTCGTTTGGCAGAAGAGGATCAAGAGAAGACGTCATTCACTTCACCATGGGGAACATATTGTTACGTGGTTATGCCGTTTGGGTTAAAGAATGCTGGAGCTACTTACCAAAGAGCTATGATGGCCATATTTCATGACATGATGCATATATATCTGGAGGTGTATGCAGATGATTTATTGGTGAAATCAAGAACCAGGGTGGAACATCCCAAAGTTTTGGCTAAGGTGTTGCAAAGATCAAGGGAGTTCCAATTGAAAATGAACCCGAAGAAGTGTGTGTTTGGTGTATCATCGGGCAAATTACTGGGTTTCATTGTGAGTAAAAGGGGGATCGAGATAGACCCTAACAAAGCTAAGGCCATCAGGGACATGCCGCCTCTCAAAAATTTGAGGGAAGTTCGAGGTTTAATTGGAAGCTTGCAATTCATTCGTCGGTTTGTGTCTCAGCACTCACAAAGGTGTAGACCTTTCTACGAGTTGACCAAGTCAGAAGTAGAATTCCATTGGGATGCTAAATGTTAGAAAGCTTTTGAAGGGTTAAAGGAATACATGGCTAGTCCACCCGTTCTCATTCCACCCAAACCAGAAAAACCTCTGATCCTTTATATCTCAGTCTTGGATGACTCCGTGGGAGCCGTCCTCGCACAAGCCGATGAAGAAGGCAAGGAACGGGCAACCTACTACCTGTCCAAACTCCTCAACCCCTGTGAGTAGAAGTACACCGCCATGGAAAAAACCTATGCTGCCCTCGTTTGGGTAGTACAGAAATTGAAGCATTACTTTCTAGCTCATGAAGTCCATTTGATTGCTCGCATGAACCCTATCAAGTTCCTTCTGGAGAAATCTGTCCTTATTGATAGGCTAGCACGCTGGCAGAGTTTTCTATCTCAGTTTGACATCACCTACATTCAATAAAAGGTGATTAAAGGCTATGCTATATCTGAGCATCTCGCTCATCATCCCCTCCCCAAGTTCGATCATGTCCAATCAGAGTTTCCAGATGAGGAACTAATGTTCATCACCCAATCTGATGAGCCAATGTGGACGTTATATTTTGATGGAGCTTTGAATTCCCAAGGGAAGGGTATTGGCATTGTCTTTCTAACGCCCAAAGGCGTTACCATCCCAGAGGCATTTCACCTTGCATTTCCAGTCACCAACAACATTGACACGCTTGGGACCCAGGGCGTGACACTGTCGCGCTCTGGTCCCCTAGCGCGACCCTCTGAAGAACGCGCTAGCAGAAGCTAGCACGTTCATCAAGAACGCGCTGCCCGGCCCTGGCGTGACATAAACCGCCAACTGTTCATCTTCTCGGACTCCGCTTGATTGGTTCGAGGTAGGCGAGTGTGTACTGACCGGGCCAGATTTGGTATAGCAGTGTGTTGAGGTGGTGCATCTCGTTCGGCAGAGTATGTTGGCAGCTCAGAGCCGGCAGAAGAGCTATGCCGATCGGAGGAGGCGACCTCTCAGCTTTGCTGTGGGAGATCGAGTTTTCTTGAGAGTTTCTCCCATGAAGGGTGTGATGCGTTTCGGTAGGCGTGGGAAGCTGAGTCCCCGCTACATTGGTCCCTTTCCCATCGTCGAGCGTGTTGGGGAAGTTGCTTATCGGTTGCAACTACCTCCGGAGCTTTCCGCCATGCATGATGTGTTCCACGTGTCGATGCTTCGAAAGTACATGCCCAATGGTTCCCATGTTCTCGAGGATGCCGTTTGGCCTGAGGTGACCCCAGATCTGTCCCTTCCGGAGTTTTCAGTCCGCATTGAGGATCGGCGAGAGCAGCGCCTGCGGAACAAGGTTATTCCTCTGGTTAAGGTGGTCTGGCAGTGTCATTCTGGTGGCGAGGCATCTTGAGAGCGTGAGGATGAGATGCGGGAGCTGTATCCCTATTTGTTTGCGTGAGTCTTTCCCCCGTTCTTGTGCCTTGTTCTCGAATTTCGAGGATGAAATTTGTTTAAGGGGGGAGGGTTGTGATGTCCCGGACCCTTTCGGATCCTTCTTCTTGGGTCTCGGATCTACGTTTTCGGTGAATTTGGCTCCGTTGTGTCCGGAGTTATGTTCTGGACATCTTTCATGTTCGAATTGGTGCGATTCGGAGCTGTTTCGGAGGCCCGGAGTGCGTCCGCGACTTTCCCGCGCGTGTTTTTCGATTTTCGGTGTGTGTTTCGGTAATTCCTTCAGAACCTCGTTGTGGGTGAACCGGGTCATTCACCGAGGCGAGAGTGGTACCGTTGTGATCGGTGCGTCCCGAGGATCGAGAATATGTATTTTTCTATTTTTCAGTATTTTTGGTATTTTTCGGATTTTCCATAAATACCCCCTTATTTTCCCTTTTCTTTTTCCCCTTTTCTTCTTTTCCTCTTCTTCTTTCCTCCTCCCGTGAGCCACGGCCGACCGTTGCAACCCCCCCTCTTGCCCGTTGGACTTCGCGGCGCCGCTTCCCCTCCGGCAACGGGTGGTGGACATCGGTGGCAGCACGGTGACGACGGCAGTGGCGAGAGGATCGTGACGGTGCCCCCATTGGTGCGTGGGAGAGGAGTTCGTGTTCGAGCAAGATTCGGCGATCGGCGGCGATCCAGTGGTTTTCGAGCTTCTTTAAGGTAGGGGGACGAATCCTTGCCCTCTTTATAGCATCCCCCGTGATTTCTAGGCCGTGGAGAGGTCGAGGGGGATTAAATTCATGCCGGGAGGGTTATTTCCATGCTTGGGGTTTGAGCGCCGAATCTTCCGTTTTATGGGGTTTTTGACCGCTCTACGGGCTTAGATGCATGCTAGGGAGGTTGGGGGAGGTTCCCCCTTTTGTTTCCCCTTCACTTGGGAGTGAATGGGGCGTGGGACTTAGTTTTCCTAGTGAACTGCACGAACCGGGCTCTGCCCGTTGTCGGGCTAGGTTCCAGGGGCGCGTTCTTGTTGAACGCGCCGAGTCATCCAAGCGCGTTCGTCCGAGAAGATGAACAGTTGGCGGTTTATGTCACGCTAGGGCCGGGCAGCGCGTTCTTGATGAACGCACTAGCTTCTGCTAGCGCGTTCTTTGGAGGGTCGCACCAGGGGACCAGAGCGCGACAGTGTCGCGCCCTCGGTCCCTAGCGCGTTAATTCCCCTCCCCGTGCCGCGTTTCCTTTCAGTAGTTTTACCTCCGGTGGAGTGAGTCTCGGATCTGGTTGTGGCGTGTGGCTCGAGGGTTGCCGTGAGCACCTAGTGAGAGCCACAGGGGCGCCCGGGGGTCCCCGGAGAATCAGTTAGTTCGGTGGGGTGCCGCATGACTCGAGGGACGGTCGAACCTCATGCGTGTCCCCGACATCCATACCTACCGTTTTGGTTACCGAGAGTCTGTGTTAGTGTGTGGCTGGTGGTTTCCTTGAGTCAGTCCTTACTTCCAGTGACATGTCCACTAGTCGTAGCTTCCTGCGCACGTGGGTACGGACCCACCTGGGAGTGGTGGATAGCGAGACCCGGTGAGAGGCGGTTTTTAGGCTGGTTACCGTAGGGCCCCTTGCCTTTGCCACCAGAGTCCGGAGGGGAGGAAAACCAGCTAGAGGACCCGACCTAGAGCAGATGGTCTGTGTGTGCACACGTAGTTGGGGGCTTAGGACACGCGCTGACGAGCGTGACCCCAGCTAGTCCTTGTTGTGGTACTTGTTATGTGTCTGAGTCTCACGCCCGGGGCGTCATAGCTAGACACTTGTGACGCGGTGTAAGATGTCAGGGCACGCATCCGGTCGTTCTTCTAGTGGGTAGTGCTCCTGTTTGCTGGCAGGTGTGGACTCGAGTTTTGTTGGACTCAGGTTAGTAGTACGGTACTATTAGAGTAGATGGTTTTTTCGTTTATTTACTTTAGCTTGTTGGTTCTACCGTACTCCTGTTAGGTGGGGTTGTTTTTCTGCTTTCTTGCGTCGTGCCTTATTTTCCGTGCGAGGTGGGGGTTCGCGGGATCCCTACTGGGCCAATGAAATGAGACTCACCCCTGCTTTTCAGGTGAGGCGGGGTCGTCGAGAGGCCCGGCCGAGTTTCAGCGTGGTTCTTCTGGCCAGGGTTAGTCGCCAATCTGCCAGAGCCGGGGGATGCCCCGTGTAGTTGTACTTTCCTTTCTGTTGACTGTACTTTTATTTTGGACATGAGACTCTGTGGACCTTATAGCAGTTTATTTCATTTATATTATGATGTGCATTTTATTTTTGATCATTGTGCTATCTCTACGATCGTTTCAGCTTCTCTTGTACTCCCACACCATCCCTTTTTTACCCTTCCGAGTCTTCAGGCTCGTGGGTTGGCGGGCCGAGATTCGAGACGTGCCGGTTCCTTTCCGGTACTCGGATCCCGGGTCGTCACACAAGTTGTTCTCGTTCCTTGGCCATTTATTGATCGACTTCATAAAATTTAGGAGCCCTTGCAACTTCATCTGCAAGCTTTCTGTATTCATACTAAACGGACCATACTGGAAAGTGTATGTGTTCTTGATGCTGTACCATACAGTCCATCATTTCTTTGCTATATAGCGACCCAACTCTGGTGTTCATCAACTATTCATAGAGGGGTTTTTGGAAGGATTTGTTCTTGATAAGCATGATCTCCTTATCTGTAATGTGATGTTAGTTGATGAAGATCTTGAGGAGTTTATTGATGCCAAGAGTACTCTAGCCTTGAATCAAACGATAGGTGTTGATCCTTATCATACGAACAAAGAGGGCTTTGTAGGTATCGTATTGGAGAAAGAGGGTTTGAAAGAGAGGATCTTTTTGACCCTCAGGTAGAAGATCAGGAATGAAATGGGTTATATAGCCGGGGTCTATTTTAGGGAAAATAGAGGTCGAGTACCAAGTGGAAGGAAACCTGGGTACCTGCTCTCCTACACCTTGTGCTACGTCAATAACTCGATGCTCCCCATGAGTATGTGGCTCCATATCTTCACTGGGATGATGGATGCTGAGTGATGGGGACATCCCTTGCCCCTCCACATTTTCTGAAGCTCAGATTGATCGTCGGTGTACGCCATTATGTTCCTCATGTGTTTGTGAGTCGAGTCATTTAATTTTCTTATTTTTATTTGAGTCTTAGACATATAATTTTCCCTTTATTGAGTCATGTACCTAGGTTAGAAAGTCATTTTCCTAAGTCTTGAAGTCATTATGTTGGTTTGATAGGTTAATGGGCCCAATTCATTGGGCTAGGCCCAGGGGCGCCCCTCCCCTGGACTGTTTGGTCATTAGTTAGTTTGTCAGAGTCAGTTTGGTCTTAGGAAAAGTGTGGGGTCTATAAATAACCCCACCTTTCTCTCATTTGTAACAATTATGCTTGAATATTGAATCCAGAAAATTTCCACACCTTCTAGTTCCCTCTCAATATCTCCCTCTCTCTCTCTCTTACTATCACTCTCTCTAAGTGGGTTGTGCCCCCTCTCTCTCTCCTCTCCACCCCAATTTCGAAATTCATTCTCTCTCCTCCCAATTCACCCCTCATTAAGGCCCCTTCCCCTTCCCCATGCACTCATTCAATTCTCCCTCCAACCCCTAGGTGGAAACCCCTTCTCCTAGGCACCTTTCCACTCTCCCAAGCAACCCTCCCTCTCCCCAAGACTGAAAGAGCCCTTCCCTAGGCCAAATTTTGAATTTCCCTCTCCCTTGGGCTGTGCCCTTTCATCTCCCCACCTCCCTAACCACCCAAGGTCGCACCCCCCCTTCCCCATCCACCAAATAACCCCTTGTTCATGCCCTTCCCCACACCCTCTCCTCCACCTATTCTGTCCCTGTTGCAGGTTTCAGAAAAGCAGTGATTTGCAGTAGCAGCCACGACTTCCCCTGAAGGCTCCCGGTGGCATATCTTATATTGCTGGAATCGTCTCCAAGTCTTCTTTCCAACGGTGGTACTCCTTCCTGCATCCGAGTTCGGAGCTGTCCGGAGGAACGTCATCTTCAACGACTGCGCAATCTGTCCCAGACTAAAGGCCAGAGCGATCATGGAAGCCGTTCAGCGGCCAACCTTGGAGGAATTCGATCACACTTCTTTCTAAAAAACTCTTCTTCGTCTAGTCCTCCATCAGTAGCAGAAGGAACGATGCCAATCTCCCGCCTGAGCTATTTGTTCTGAATTTCTTCGCCGGAGTGTGCAGTCTGCCCCCTGCAGGTCCAGGTTAGACCTGTCTTCACTTCTCCGGCCACCATTCTCCTCTCCGACCTCATATTGTGGCCCCGTCAATTTCTGCTCGAAGCTACTCCGACCACGATCGCGTCACCGCCTGTTTCGTTCGATTTGGAGTTTGGGAGCGACTGCAGTGCCTTCTGCAATCCACTGTATCAATTCTGCATCAGTCAGAGGCAGAGTGTTGCTGTCCTTCTCCAGTCGCCGGTCCGATCAGCCCCGAGTTCCAGAGCTTCCCAAAAAATTCAAGCATCATCCTCGGCCAGTTGGGGAACTTTTGGCACCAGTTTCATCAAATTTGGAGCTCGGTTGAGTCCGTGGCAGCATCTTATCGACAACCTATTCAGCAAAACTGAAGAGTGGCAGAACTGGCAAAGCTTGGAGAGTCGGCGTTCTCTTCATAATTTCCCCACCCCGCTTGGCCGGCTGAAGGCCCCTCCCTGCGTGGAGGTAATCTTGGCTGTAATAAGTCTAACCCCCACCCCAAGAGCCCCCCTCCTGCGAGAGGTGTAGTTCATGTAATAATATTTTTGCAGATTTAAAGCGACACCGACGCGGCTTGCGGGCGCAAACCCTTGCCTCCCCGCTCGCCCCCGTCTTCGGCCGGAGTTGGCGTCTTCACGCCGGATAGGTGGTCAATATCACTTGCTTAGCTTAGTATTCTTGCTTTGCTACGTCGGACGGAGAGCGAGGGCCCGGCCTAAATTGCTGAACACGTGAGTGTCCATCGCGGGCGAGTTGTGAGCGAGCCATTTCAACCCACACCCATGGTGTGACGGCCGCCCATGAGTTGGCATCCCTGGCCCAATTGGGGTTCTCCCCAAGCTTGCCAAGCACCGGAGCATCATTGTCCCACCCCGGACCCTCTCCATTATCGTTTAGTTGCCCACGGGCACAAGTGTGCACCAAGCGAGTGAGCCGCTAGAGTGGTATCATCGCCAATTTGCTTGCTTTCAACCTTAGGTCCAAGGGTCATATTGTCTTGTGGTCATCACCCCAAGGTGGTGTCACATCAAGTGGTATCAGAGCAAGTTCACAACTTGTCTCTATCAAGTTGGTCCTTGGACGCTCATATGCATTTAGAGTCTTCGGTTGCATCTCTTTTGTCCACTAGCATGGCGACTTCATGTAAGTCACATCTATCTCACTCGGCCCTCCGCAAAGGTCCGATTGACACCCCTTTGGATAAAGTCCTATTTGAGGACCTTATCTTTAACGGATACCTCCCTAGTGCATATTTAGAGTGGGAGGAAAACATGGACAAATACTTTAAAAGGAATCCAATGGCTGAACCTATGAAAATCTACCTTGCCAAGAGTCGACTTGTGTACCATGCTGAGGATAGGTGGAAGTTCATTGAACAATTTAGGAGGGTTATGAGGCTAGAGCCTATTAACATATGGGAGAACATGAGAGCCGAACTTAGGAAAGTCTACACTCCCCGACCTCCTCCCTCCTACCCGGGTTACCAAAACTCGAGGAGCACTCCAACTCCTCCAACCCCACCCGTCCAAACCCTTACCACTAGAACCCAAGTGTCCAAGGCCTCCACCTCCCCACCTAACCCCATGAGGGCCCCCACACCCCAACCAAACCCCCCTTCCCTAACCTACACTAGTCAAGCCCCTTTAGCCCCCACTTCCACCCCAAACGATCCCAAGGACAAGAGACCCCTAACCGACCTAATTCCCTCCGTGGTGACCACCACTTATCCAACCCTCACCATAAAAAATCAAGTGGACACCGCGTCCACCCCTCCACCTAAGCCCATAATGGCCACCACCCCCAAACCCAAAACCCCTCACCAAACCCGTACCCCACAAGCCCCCTTGACCACCACCACAAACCCACCATCGTCCCCAAAAAGGGACACATCTCCCAAAAAAAATCAACACAAAACCCCTCACCCAGCCCACCTCCCACTTCCTACACCAATCTTTCCCCAACCTAGGCCTCCTCTACTTCCCCTTCCTATCCCAACCCAAGCCCATGCTTGTTCACCACCCCGGGTGTGTCATACGCTAGCTATCACCAAACCACCCACCATAGATCCCCCTACTCTATTAGCAATAGAAGTTGCTACCCACACACCTACCCAAGTGGAGAAGGATGCCCATCCGAATCCACCTCCCAACATAGAGGAAATCCAAAGGCCAAACAACTCACACACCTCTAGCCTAGCTCCTCTAGAGACACCCAACCTCACCATAGATAAGTCCATACTCCAATGGCTCAAGAAAGGTCTCACCATTCCTAGTTCACAACCATGCCACCTACCCATGGGATATCAATCCCAAATCATTCCCATTCAGCCACATGTCACTTATCAAACTTTCTATTGTGTGGAAGATTTGGGAGACTTAGTGAACTACCTACATTGGCAAATTCACTTGACCAATATGCTAGCCTTGAGGCCATCCGAAACTAACACCATTAGCCTAGCATATCCCTCCATTGGCTCCATCACTTCCATCTACACTAATGGCCAAGTTACTAGTGAGATCATCCTCCTTCTTCCCATGGAGGAAGAACATATCCTAGTCCACTCCCCAACCATTAAGATCCCAAGTGCTTTGATCGGTCAACCCATTAGCAACCTTGGCCCAATTATTGAGGAGGATGACTCACCATTCGAGGACCTTGAGAGCATAGAGTACCCCTACCAAGGTGACCCTTACCATGATCCCTTTGACCATTTTCTATGGGAGCCTAGATCTCAATGTAACCCACTCACCTTATTCACCACCCACCTTACCCTACCCTTACCACCTATGATAACCCAAAACCTTCCCTTCCTAGAATTGGGTTACACCAAAGAAGCCTTAACCATAGGCAACATACACAATGGGATTGATAGATGACCCCACTCCATGATGTCTCCCTTCTTAGATCCCTTTGACTCATACGAATGGAAGCTCAAGGGCCACCCCACACCTATGAACATAGAAGTGATCACTAGGATTGAAATGCATGTGCTTAGGCATACCACCCCACTTGACATGATTAGAAAGTCAAGTCCATTCATTCATATCACCCACATGTCAAGAAGAAAATATGAGTGGTCAATATTTGGTTGTAATGGTCCACCATCATTCATCATAAATCTCAAGCATGTTAGGAGCATTCATGGATGTCCGGGTCCCCCGGCACTCATCACACTCACACATGAAAGGGACACCTATGGATGCCCCGGTCCTCCCAAGACATTCAAAGTCTTCATAACATCAATGCATGATAGGTCTACATGTGGTTGCCATGGACCACCTTTGCATACCACGCACTACTCACTCACACCGCATCTTAGTACATGGCATATGCATCAAAACATGCATCAAGCAAAAAATGGTGAGAATTACAAAAAGCGGGCAAAAACTCGTGAGCGCCACTTGAAATTCTACGTTGGCAACTTGATGATGATGATGATTTTGGAGTGGCTCTACTCTAGGGTCACCTCCAATTTGAGGGCACGAGGACTTGGACCTTGCCAAGTTCCGAGTGGCCTTGGCACCCGGCTTGTGGGTTGAACTTACCAATGGGTTTTGGGATTCATCCCACTTCCCACGTGGCAGATCCGGCACCCTCTAAGGATACCGCGGTGGATCCTAGTGAGTGTCTTGAGCCTACACCTATCCTTTTGAGAGACATCATCGGAGTGCCACCACAAACTAGCCCGAGAGCCCGACGTCAGCACATGGCGGTAATACTAAGCAAAGCAAGATCTCTTCGCCAGCCTAAGGGTGTGTCCGAGCCACTTTGTCGAGTGGAAGCACCGTTCCTCGGCTATGGACATGGGTCGAGTTTGGAGAACAAGGTTCGCCCGGAACTGCGTTTGGGATGCTACTTCCCCGGTGGACCCATACTCGATAAGGTCGAGTTTTCCCCACCCCGGGGGTATGATGGGGACATCCCTTGCCCCTCCACATTTTCTGAAGCTCGGATTGATCGTCGGTGTACGCCATTATGTTCCTCATGTGTTTGTGAGTCGAGTCATGTATTTTTCTTATTTTTATTTGAGTCTTAGACATGTAATTTTCCCTTTATTGAGTCATGTACCTAGGTTAGAAAGTCATTTTCCTAAGTCTTGAAGTCATTATGTTAGTTTGATAGGTTAATGGGCCCAATTCATTGGGCTAGGCCCAGGGGCGCCCCTCCCTTGGACTATTTGGTCATTAGTTAATTTGTTAGGGTCAGTTTGGTCTTAGGAAAAGTGTGGGGTCTATAAATAGCCCCACCCCTCTCTCATTTGTAATAATTATGCTTGAATATTGAATCCAGAAAATTTCCACACATTCTAGTTCCCTCTCAATATCTCCCTCTCTCTCTCTCTTACTATCACTCTCTCTAAGTGGGTTGTGCCCCCTCTCTCTCTCCTCCCCACCCCAATTTCGAAATTCATTCTCTCTCCTCCCCATTCACCCCTCATTAAGGCCCCTTCCCCTTCCCCATGCACTCATTCAATTCCCCCTACAACCCCTAGGTGGAAACCCCTTCTCCTAGGCACCTTTCCACTCTCCCAAGCAACCCTCCCTCTCCCCAAGACTGAAAGAGCCCTTCCCTAGGCCAAATTTTGAATTTCCCTCTCCCTTGGGCTGTGCCCTTTCATCTCCCCACCTCCCTAACCACCCAAGGTCGCACCCCCCCTTCCCCATCCACCAAATAACCCCTTGTTCATGCCCTTCCCCACACCCTCTCCTCCACCTATTCTGTCCCTGTTGCAGGTTTCAGAAAAGTAGTGATTTGCAGTAGCAGCCACGACTTCCCCTGAAGGCTCCCAGTGGCATATCTTATATTGCTGGAATCGTCTCCAAGTCTTCTTTCCAATGGTGGTACTCCTCCCTGCATCCGAGTTCGGAGCTGTCCGGAGGAACATCATCTTCAACGACTGTGCAATCTGTCCCAGACTGAAGGCCAGAGCGATCTTGGAAGCCGTTCAGCGGCCAACCTTGGAGGAATTCGATCACGCTTCTTTCTAAAAAATTCTTCTTCATCTAGTCCTCCATCAGTAGCAGAAGGAACGACGCCAATCTCCCACACGAGCTATTTGTTCTGAATTTCTTCGCCGGAGTGTGCAGTCTGCCCCCTGCAGGTCCAGGTTCGACCTGTCTTCACTTCTCCAGCCACCATTCTCCTCTCCGACCTTGTATTGTGGCCCCGTCAATTTCTGCTCGAAGCTACTCCGACCACGATCGCGTCACCGCTAGTTTCGTTCGATTTGGAGTTCGGGAGCGACCGCAGTGCCTTCTGCAATCCACTGTATCAATTCTGCATCAGTCAGAGGTAGAGTGTTGCTGTCCTTCTCCAGTCACCGGTCCGATCAGCCCCGAGTTCTAGAGCTTCCCAAAAACTTCAAGCATCATCCTCGGCCAGTTGGGGAACTTTTGGCACCAGTTTCATCAAATTTGGAGCTCGGTTGAGTCCGTGGCAGCATCTTCATCGACAACCTATTCAGCAAAACTGAAGAGTGACAGAACCGGCGAAGCTTGGAGAGTCGGCGTTCTCTTCATAATTTCCCCACCCCGCTTGGCCGGCTGAAGGCCCCTCCCTGCGTGGAGGTAATCTTGGTTGTAATAAGTCTAACCCCCACCCCAAGAGCCCCCCTCCTGCGAGAGGTGTAGTTCATGTAATAATATTTTCACAGATTTGAAGCGACACCGACGCGGCTTGCGGGCGTAAACCCTTGCCTCCCCGCTCACCCCCGTCTTCAGCCGGAGTTGGCATCTTCACGCCGGCTAGGTGAGCCTCGGTCCCCCTTTCCTTGCTGGTCAATATCACTTGCTTAGCTTAGTATTCTTGCTTTGCTGCGTCGGACAGAGAGAGAGGGCCCGGCCCAAATTGCCGAACATGTGAGTGTCCATCGCGGGCGAGTTGTGAGCGAGCCATTTCAACCCACACCCATGGTGTGACGGCCGCCCATGAGTGGGCATCCCTGGCCCAATTGGGGTTCTCCCCAAGCTTGCCAAGCACCGGAGCATCATTGTCCCACCCCGGACCCTCTCCATTATCGTTTAGTTGCCCACGGGCACAAGTGTGCACCAAGCGAGTGAGCCGCTAGAGTGGTATCATCGCCAATTTGCTTGCTTGCAACCTTAGGTCCAAGGGTCATATTGTCTTGTGGTCATCACCCCAAGGTGGTGTCACATCACTGAGTGTGAAGGATGTGAAGATGTAGAATGAACCTTACTTGGTTGAGGACTTTGTGCGAAAGTGTTGTTCGAGAAGGAGGGAAGATAGAATGGTAGTCTTATAGCCGCCTTCCCATGAGATCAACTTTTCGAGCCCCGAGCAGAGTTAAATGCATGACAGGATCATTTAACACAAATGTTTACTGGGGAATAGAATATGAAGGGTGAGTGGTTGTGTTGTGCCCAAACTTTTCTCCCATAAATACCAAGCAATAGAGGTTTGGGAATTTCCCCCAACACCTTCTGGGTGTTATTTGTTCGATAGTTTTACAACATGACAGGTTCGACCAAGGACCCTAGCCGGCTTGTCGTGACTCACGTCAACCCCTACAAGTAGCAGGGACCAACCCCAACCACCCGGTATACGTCTTTGCCCGCCTTCAAATTGACTACAGGGCCAACCCGGGGGTGCCCCAGCAACAAGCTGTGTCACGTGACACCCAGTAGCAAGGCTGAGAATCACACCCAAAACACCTCCCTCCAGCATTCCAAAGCAAAAGGATTACCTCCCTCAGCCAACCATGGGCTCCGGGGGCCATTAGCTCGCTTATACGACCCGTAGTTACGTGTTGGGAATTTCTTCAAACATCTAATGGGTGTACGTTTTCCAAGAATTCTACAACAAGTCGGGGCCAACCCATGGCTTGGAGACACTTGCCGCATCATGCAGAGACCCTCCAGCACGTTGGGGCCATCCCCGACCCTCAGAAGCGTGGCAACGAGCCACTTACTTTCAGCCACCGGGCCAACCTGGGGCCTCACACCAATCTGCCACGCAATGCGGCATATCCTGTTAAAGTCAGTCCCTTACGCCCAAAACACATTCACTCAACTCCTACAGGCTATTATCTCGACCCTCGAGTTGGACATAAGCCAAAGAAACCCGATAGCCGAGCCGTTCGGTAACCCAGTGTGTGTTGGGAATTTCCCCGAACACCTTGCGGGCGACAACAACAACACTGTGCAATTGGCCCCCACGAGTAAACACCAACGTCCCGAGAACCCAATCCCGTCAAAGCACACCCACATATGATGAGAGACAGCCTGGGGCATCCCTATTAGCAGCAGCCTGCCCCGGTGGGGGGGGAGTTTCACCCCAGGCGCGGTCACGCCTAGGTGGGGGCGAACTCCCTCGGGTCCTCTTCGCCCAGCCACTCCCATCCCAGTTCAAGCTCATTCTAGCCCCAGTCCCGCCTTAGTTCCATTTTACGTACCAATCCAGGAAGGGTCCGTGGAGGGGAAGTTCAGAGCTCAGAGTCTCGCGCAAAGAACCGGCCAGTCAATGTCATTCTACGTGCTCTAGTTAGCCAGTCTGTATCCCGTATCCTTCTGCATTCACACTGGGTCAAGATGGGGACCAAATGAACAAAAAAATCAGATTTTTATATAATTTAGCAGCCCCATGGAGGTTTACGCGGACCCGACTGGTACCCCCCAGCCTGGTCCGCGTAAACCCCCCGTTTTCCCTAAAAAAAACTTTTTTAAAAGAAAAAATGGCAACCCAGCTTGCGTAAACCCCCCCTAGAGGGGTTTACGTGGACCATGCTGGCCCCCCATCCTGGTCCTCATAAACCCATTTTTTCAAAAAAAAACTTTTTAAATAAATAAAATCCCCAACCCAGCCTGTGTTAAGGTACGTGGACCAGGCCGGCCCCCCAGCCTGGTTCGCATAAACCCTTTTAATATCTCTACCCAGAAAAATAAAAAAAATGAAAATGAGGTTTGGCCTGCCTAAAGGGGAGCTCTACGTGGACTAGGCTGACCCCCTCAGCCTGGTCCTCGTAAACCTCCCTCCCCCTCTCACGAAATTTTAAAAAAAAAAAGGGAAAACCCTAACCTAATCCACGTAAGGAGGGCTTTACATGGACCACTTGCCATCTCAGCCCGGGTAAACACCCCCCTGACCCTTCAACTTATTCTATAAATTCTTTTGTTATAATCTCAAGGGGCATGCATGCGAGATAGACACAAAAAAGGCATCCATCACTCCAGCAGCACAAGGAGCAAGGCGCGCGTTGAAGGCGTTGTTTGGTTGTCTTGTTTGGCTTAACACATGCCAAGAGTATGTCGAACGAACACCCCTCACATGGCTTCTAGCCGATTTACTCAAGTCTCCCTCCTCGTTGCATATGGGGCGTTACGGTAAAGGCGGTCACATCCGCACATCGGGTTCACCTACGTATGGCATGTTATGGTAACGACGCGGATGCCATCATGCTAGATTTGCTTCTGCCATGGGACCACGTGCTCGTCTCTCTCCTTGAGACGGCCACTGACCGTCCCGACCGCTAACCCGAGGTAGCCGGACCCTGACCCAGAAGTAACATTCTCGGGACCAGATCTAACTCCCCAGCATACTAACACTTGGCCTCCGGGGCTGGTGCTTGACCGCTCACCTCGAGCCATGCTCGACCTCCCTCATGCGCCAGTCAGTGTTAGTCCTTGCCATCCAGTGCAACCGCTGGCAGCTTTGTCGTGCCTATAGTTCCCTGTAGGGACCCTCTGTAAAAGAATATGCGGACATCTGCTTTATCCTGCAATGACCCGGGGGCCGACACGTATGTCAAGATTGTCCCATGGCTTGCACTAGATGTACTCAAGCCTTCAGTGCCTACCTATAAAGCCTTTATGGCATCTATAAGGAAAGAATAACTATAAATCCGGTCTTTCCCATGCATCTACACCAACGTTTTCTTGCGACCCTCATTCCAGTCCATGTCTAACCCATACCCCTGAATCAAGTATGGTCAACCCTTCCAGTCGAGTGTGATGGTCATAGTCTAGCTGTAGTGCGTACCTAGCCCTCTATCTACGTTATGGCTTCTAGGGGATCCTGGTCCTCTTTCAGCAAAGAAACAAAGGTGTTCAGATTCAATCTAATGTAAAACAAACACTGACTGCTTACGGTCGGTGGGGAAGATGTCCTATACACGAGCCCTCACAATCGCCTACACTCGTATTAGTGAAACCTCCCTCTCTCCACGTGTCGCCCGACATCTCGTGCCCACGTGCCATGCCCTGGTGGCACTTCCCTGGTCAAAACTTGGTCCCGCAGGTGATCGTCGAGAAATCAACTGGCACACCCGCATTCCATCTAGCCATCTCTGTCTCAGTCATCCAGAACGATTAATTATACACGACTCTTTCCTATGCATTTATATAACTCCTATATTTTTCTGTCAATATCCTCGGAATCCCCATGTGCCAAGTTGACCCATCTCGGCCTTCCGAAAGGTGAGTGTATGTCCCGCCGCGGGACAATGGAGAAATTTCCACAGGTCGAATAGATTGATTATAATTGCTTACTCTTTTTTTTGTTTAAGTAGGTTTGGATTTAATTTGGTATTTTCAAGACAAATACAATTTTCTCCCTTCTTGTTCTTGTCATACAGAAAAGCTAGAAGAAGGTGAGACACCAGTATAAACCAGAAGGTGAAGAGTATTTTTCATTAAGGAGTAACATAATTACAATTTAGCAGAATAGGAAAAAAAATTGTTGATTATCTTCCTCAGTGCTTTTAACATCCTAAACCTTCATGG
Organism: Amorphophallus konjac; assembly: GCA_022559845.1. Taxonomy (NCBI): domain Eukaryota; kingdom Viridiplantae; phylum Streptophyta; class Magnoliopsida; order Alismatales; family Araceae; genus Amorphophallus; species Amorphophallus konjac. Next base: position 130,274,034 of record CM040117.1, on the reverse strand, counting down.
CTTGTCTTTACATTGCTATTTCTTATTTACACTTGTCTTTGCTTCAGATAGTCTAGCTTCATACATCATGAATTTTGCTTAATGTATACTATTGGTGCTTTGGAAGATGATAGAGTCTGATTTTTCATTATTTCCATATTCTCTAGGTAAATTCCAAATCCTTTCCTAAATTCTTCTTGGACTTCATTTACTCTGTCCTCTGCCTGCTCTTGGGAATTCACAACCTTCTTGGCACATCCTTTTACTGCATCACTGATATATATCCATAAAGGATTTCAACACTAGATTTTATGCTAGTCAGCTCTCGGTAGAGGGATATCAACTGAAGCTTTTCTTGTAGCTCCCTTTGGGGTACTAAGGATGATGGAATCTTAGTATCAATTTCTGGCTATACCGCCAGGGGTGATGCGTTGCTAAACTTTTTGACTTTTGATGATGCTCCCCATGAATTTAGTATTCCCCCTCCGCTTGTGCCATTTATAATGCCAACAACTTCTTCCATTGTTAAATGAGTACCTTGTGTTCCAATGGCTTGTTCTTCTTGTAAGAGAGGACTCCCTTCTAGAGTTAACCCCCACCTTTTCAGATTGTTGGCATGAATAAATATGTTGGCTAACCTTCGCATTTCTGATTTCTACACTGAAATGTTTGAGAATAAGTGTCACCAAGGACCCATCGTGTAAACAGGATGTTTGCTTTCTGCTCCCAGCCTTGGTGATTCGTCTAGCTCCTATAGCCCCACTTTTCATGATTTCTATTTGAGCGTTTTTGACAGAGGTGATCCATTTTTTACCTGTTGTCCTCAAACTATAGTAGCATACTTTGCTGGAATCAATCAACATTTCTTCTTTTAATGAGTGCAATTTGATGAGCTTCAAAAGAGGCAGATACTCCGTTAGATCTAAGTCGGTACAGTTTATTTCCATGAGATCCACTCACTTTTCAACAACGGATGTGCTTGTGATTTGGAAGGCCAATATGTCTTTCTTCATTGTGAAGAACTAGGCATCGACAGCAACGGCAGCTATAGTGATCCTAGGGTTCTGAATGAGTGCATGATAATTTTAGGAATCCCATCTCAAACTACAACCGAAGGCAGAATCAAAGGTTTCTGTAAGTAAAAAGGATCCTACCTCTTTGAGGAATTATCCTATGATTTGCTTGATTCAGAAGCGAGGAGAGGAACCACAGACACAGAGGATTCACACGAGAGTTCTTGTGGTTCGCAAAGGTGAAAGTGGGAAAGACAAGGAGAGGTTCCTTTTATGCTATACCAAGATAGTCAGTCTTTTCGTGATCCCTAAGTCAGAATAAAATAATATTTTTATGGACTGCACTTGATGAATAGGACAATAGACATTTTGACTGGTCAATTTCCTTTTTTCCAATTAGATAACCGACATCAGCTATTTTAATTTCTGATTTGATAGCGCTAGGCCTTTCCAAAGGATAGGTGTTGAATTCATAATTTTTGGCACATGTATCCTTACCAACTTAAAAGAGGTTTTACAATTATTGAAATGGAAATTTTCTATTAACTAATCAGTGCACAATATCTAGGTGATCAAGATGACGCTACTGATGATATATTTTTATGAAAATAAGCTAGCACACCGGATCTTGAATTTTTGGGAAATCTTGTATAATATCTATCTTTATTTATAGATTTTCCCTTCAAAGTCTTCGTTGGTCAATGTTTTGTCTGGTCTTTCCTATAGCTTGGAATCATTGACCCTTCTTCTTGAGCACTTCTAACATATGTCATCTTGAGATCCTGTGCTCAAAAAGGTCCCTTCAATACTTTTAGAAAAGGTTGAAGGTGTTGAGTTATAGTTTTGATGATTGTTGCCGTTATGGTTTTGATGATAACTAAACTTAATGTGTAATTGAGTGATGATAACTAAACTTATGGTTGATTGCACATGTTCTTGATGACTGTGTACATTCATGTTTAAATATGATTGAGATGGCAAATGGCAACGGTACATGGTCATGATTCTTGCTTGATTGAATTACTTTTACAAGAGGCAAGAGGTTTCATAACCTCTTTAATGTGAACAAGCATGGTATTAACCATGACTATCTTACTTGCAGGATCAAACTCATGGCAGTCACCTGGTGAACCAAACGTGTGGAGAAGCACCCTACTTCTCTACAATCCAAAACAGGTGGTATATGTCATGTACTGTCAAGAACCAATGGTAAGGCTCTTACCCTGTTATACACTCCTTGTTATTAAGTGTTCCATGAGATTATTTCATGAATAATTTACTTGGGATGATTGAGTTTTATCTCTTGATTCTTAGCCCAGAACTTGATCTTACCCTTGCAAAACTCGCCATCATACGCCCTCGCACGCGGATCGACCTGCGTGGTCAGGTCGCGGGGATCGACCTGCCCGGTCAGGTCACAGGGATCAATGGGGCAGCGTCCCTTGCGGGGGTTTCAGGGGACAGAGCCCCTGGAACAAAATTTTGATTATACAGGCGATATTCCTTTAATTTGTTAACTTCAAGAGTGAGCATTGAACTTGTTTCAGGAGATTTCATGTAATGAGAAATGCTCAAATGGTCTAATGCATAAACCAAGTTGAATCCAATCCAAAAATTCATGGAATTGATAAGGACATGAAGCTCTTGACTTATGGACATGTTTCTTTGGGCTAACACTTCATTTTTGTAGGTTTAGGTCTTTCCGGTCGACCAACGGACCATGGTCGGTCGACCAGAATTAACAGAACCGAAAAGATGGAGTTTTTGCAGGTTTCGGTCAACCGCCACCATAGGGTCGGTCGACCGGTTTTTGCCAGAGCTGAAAAATGTTCTGACTATAAAATTCTGGTCGACCGACCAAGGTGTTCCGGTCGACCGACAGCCCTGAGGCCCCCTTTTGTTGACTTTTGTTTCAAGCTCGAGGAGAGGTCTTTTTTCTCATTTGTTTAATCCCAATGACCCCAATTACACCATGATTTATGGATCTGGTCTGGGGCTTGTCTATGGACCATTCAAGGGCTATAAAACATATCATTTGGAGTCATAAACCCTAATGAAGCAAGAGGGCTTCAAGGGAGATCAAGAGGAGGCTGTCCAAGTGAAGAAGAAGGAGGAGTATTGTAGCCGTGAACAGTACCGCGTGCAGCAACATCTTCATCCAACTTCAAGCCATTCAAGGTAGCTCTGAAGCCAACATCCTCCAAGGAAAAGAAGCAAACAAGGATTCCAAGAAGAGTGCCTAAGGGAGAAAGAAGAGAAGCCAAGCAAGCAAGAAAGGAGAAAAGTTAAGCAAGCACGGATTGAAGCTCCGGTAAAGTGAAGATTGAAGATACATTCAAGATCCGTAGCATGCATTCAAAGGGAACCCAAAAGAGGAGTTTTCTAAATTAAGCCTCATCGTCTTTATGCTTTGGGTGTTGTATTTGTGTTTGTCATAAACTAAAGAACTTGTGTGTGTGTGTGGATCGTTGTTGGATCTGTGGTTGTGTGTGTGTGTCGTATTTGATTTGTATGTGTGCGTGGATCTTCCTAGATCTACGTTTGTGTGTGTGTGGTGTTGTGCCCCTGTGGTTTTGATGATGGTTTTGATGATTGGTTGTTGATGTGAGTTAATCAAATGTTCAGTCATCTTGCTGCTCATTTTAGGTGAACATATTTGATGTTCAGTCATGCTACATGTTAAACTGATGCATAAAGCATTCATTGCTGTGGTTTTGATGATTGATTTGGTTTTGATGATTGGTGTTTGTTGTTAATCACTGTGAGTCATTTTTGTTGTGTAAGTCATTGCATTTGAAGTTCAGACTGTTATCTGCTGCATAAAGCATTCATATGCATTTACAGAGTCTATACACTGATTGGCAGTAAGTCTGTACATTGAGCGTCTCTTAGAAGTCCATACAGTGCATTGCATTGGCTAAGTGTATACACTGTCAGTCTCATTTAGCGTCTAAGACAAAGTCTGTACAGCGCATCACTCACGTTGGAAGTCTATACATTGGCGTTGGTCATCCAAGTCTGCACATCCTGTTCAGTAAAGTGTGTACATTGCATAGCATGTTGCGTCAACGCGTGAAGTCTGTACATCCACAGTTAAACTTGAAGTCTGCACACTAGTCTTCACTGTCAAATCTGCACATTGGTCTTCGATTTCAAGTCCATACATTGGACTGTTCTTCAAAGTCTGTACATCAGACTGCACATCATCTTCGTGTTGTTTCTGTATTTGAGTCTTCGTGTTGTTTCCCCTCACTAACACGAAAAGATTTCGTGTCGTCTGAGCTTACAACACTTCGTGTTGAGTTCTATGCCTAACAGGAAATCTGCTATGAGGTAGTACATTGTATGTCCGTACTGTTTCTGTCATACTTCGTGTTGTTTATGTTTACTGTCCTTCAGGTCGTGTGTCCGTGTTGTTTCCACTATATTTCGTGTCGTTTCCTTTGTTTTTTAGTTGTTCATCTCGTGTCGATTTCGTTTGTTTTGAAACCACACCTCGTGTCGGTTTCTGTGTTGATCTTCGTGATGTGTCCGTGTCTTTCGTATTATTTCAGTAGTTATGTCTTCGTGTTGAGTTTATGAACTTCGTGTCGGTTTCTATTTTTCGTCCTTGAGTTGCTGTCAGCTCGTGTCGTTTTCACCTCGTGCTATTCTCACTTAACTTCGTGTCGTGTTTCTGAAACAGCTCGAATAGTTCTGATAAACTTCGAGTCGTTTCCCTGTAGACCTTGTGTCGTTCCTGTTTAGTAACCACACTTCGTGTCGGTTACTGTTGTTTCTGTGTCCTCGTGTCATTTTTGTTCCACTGCGTGCAGAACATTGCAGCACCTCGTGTTGCTTTCTGTGCCACTTCGTGTTGGTTTCTGTTTGTGTCTTCGTGTCTCCATGTTGTTTTTGTCTTCGTGTCTTCGTGTTGTTTTCTTTCTACCTCGTGTCATTTTCTACTCACCTCGTGCCGTTCTTATCTGACCTCGTGTCATCTTCCTTGTTGTATTAGCCTTGGTACCTCGTATCGTTCTATTTTCTATCTCGTGCTGTTTTCTGTACCACCCCGTGTTACCCTTAGGTCTTTGTTTTTATTTGTATTCATGTCTTCGTGTTTCTCTTGTGTTTATGTCCTCGTGTTGTTTCCTTCTAACTTCGTACTGTTCTCATATGAACCTCGTGTTGTTCTCTTGTAATGTTTACTTTTGTCACCGCTGTATTTCGTGTCGTTCTCTTCGTTGTGTCTGTTCTGTCACAGTGTATCTCGTGTTGTTCTTTCCTTGTTTCGTGTTGTAGTCACCGTATCTATCTCGTGTCATTCCCAGTACAGTCCATACCTCATGCAGCTTTAGTTCCTGTAGCCCCCAGTTTTAATGGGTTCTAATCTTATTACAGGTCCGAGGAAGAACATTCCACACTCCTGAGCTACACGTGATCCGAGACAAGAGGAACCAATCTGATAAAGACACGTGGCAGGAAGATTCTGGAAATGTGGGAGGCACACGCGTTTTGTGCCCTATCCACCTACTGTTGCTGCTATAAATAGAACCCTTCGTCCTCAGATGAAGGTGATTGAGTTGGCAAGAAGAAAAGCTCATATAGAGAGCCCCAATCCAGAAAAAGGAAGAGAAGAAAGAGTGAAGAAGAAGAAGAGCAGAAGGAGAAGGAGAAGAAGAGAAAGAGAGAGAGAGAAGTGTGAGCCGAAGAGAATAGGGGAGCAGAGATCGAGAGAGTGAAAGAGAAGAAGAAGGAGAGAAGTGAAGAGGAAGAAAAACTTACCTGAAGATCTGTCTACTGGACCGTGGATCAAATCCAGGCCAGCCAGCTCCTGCGAGAGCCACATTTGGTTTTATCTTTTCAGCTTTCTGTTGCTGGTTTCCTTTTGCTTTTGATCTATTTACTTGCTGTTTTTCCGATACTCTGTAAAGAGGTCGGGTTTCCTCCTGTTTGTTCAGGAGAAGGGAGATTGATATCTCCGGTTGTAAATAGTTGGGTGCTACTTGTGGGTTCCCTCCGGTTTGGAGGAAGGGATATCTAATCTCCGGTTCTGGGCTTGTGGATTGCAAGTCCAGGGGTCCCTCCTGGTCTGGAGGAAGAGAGGTCTTCGACCTCTGGTTTGCTGGTGACTGGAAGTCACCGGTTGGTTCCCTCCGGTTTTGGAGGAAGGGAGGATTGGTCCTCCGGTTCTAGTCTTGTGGGTTGCAAGACTAGGTGTACCCTCCGGTCTGGAGGAAGAGAGACTTGCGTCTCTAGTTTGCTAGTGACTGGTGTCACTAGTGGTTCCCTCCGGTTGGGAGGAAGAGGGGAGGTTGTTCCCCTGGTCAAGCTGTGTGGCAGCACCTGTTGCAGACTGAGTCTGCGGTTTCTAGCGTGAGCTAGTGGAAGCCACACTCGGGTTGAGTGTGGGGTGGATGTAGGTCTGCTGGACCGAACCACCTAAAAATCTATTGTGCAGTGGTGTGATTGTCTTTTTGTGCTTCCGCTAGGTGATTGTATAGGGGCGCTCCTTGTGTTTGCCTTCTGGTTGAGCAGAAGAGTTAATTAGCTTTCAGATTGACTAAATCTGTCTGGTTAGCCCCCTAGTGACCTCACTCTGTGTTTGGTTGTTTCACTACTGCCATTCTGCCTTCAAGTATATTTGGTTTGCGAACGTGCATTTTTAGTAAGCGAAATTCTAACTGGGCGAAAAGGTTTTTAAGAGGAAATATTCATTCACCCCCACTCTAAATACTTGCACCGATCCTAACAGTTGGTATCAGAGCAGGTTTCTGCTTACAAGGTCCAGCGACCTGTAGATCGATCTTACAATCTTAGGTGCTAATTTGTCTTTAGTGCATCAATATTCTTGTTGCGTTAATCTGTGTGTTCTCATGGCCCATCCACCGATCTTCAGTGGTACGCATTTTGATGCATGGTTCGCTGGTTTGAAGAATTATGTTAAATCTGTGAATCCAAACCTATGGAAAGTAATTTCACATGGTCCTCATGAACTACCCAGGAAAAAGTCCAAATGGACTGACAGTCACAAATCCATGCATGAAGAAAATCAGATAGCAATAAATCTAATGAAGGCAGCTACTGATAGAACTTTTCATTCATGTTTCTTTGACTGCAGTTTTGCTAAAGATATTCTGGATACACTGAAGCGAACTCAGGAGATAGATGTGGACAGCTGCATGATGGCCAACAGAAGAAATCAAAGTGCCAGCGATCAAGGCAGCAATCAAACTGAAGAAGATGATGATGATGAGGTAAATCTCTTCGAGAATTTCTCTCTAGAAGATTGGGAGAATGCATATGCTGAATTATTTGAATCTCATGAACTGTTAAGAAAACAGTATAAAAAGTTGAAGAAGAGTACTCGGGTAGATAGTTCTAGCTCTCCATGTAAAAATTGTTCAAGTACGAAGCAATCTCATGATGCATGTCTGTCTGATAATCATATGTATAAAAATCAGAATGCAGAACTGAAGAAGGAACTTGAATGTGTTTACTCTGAACTGAACAATCTAAAATCTGAAGATGACTCTCTCAGAAAGTTCTCTAAAGAAAATGAAGAACAATTAGAGAAACTTAAACGAGAGAATGATTTGCTGATTGAAAATTTTAATGCCATAAAATCTGTAAACATAGATTTACAGAGAGATTTTGAAAAACAACAAAAGGAATTGAGGGAGTTTGAACCTAGGAGATAAAGCATGGTTAACTCAGAAGATCAGCTTCTAATAAATGAGTTAATTCAAAATGATAAGCTTAAAGAAGAAGTTGAAAAATTAAAACTGTTAAACAGTGCCATGTCTGAAAGACTTCTCACATTGGAAAAAGGAAAAGCTATCTGTACAAACGAGACTGAAGAGGTAGATGAGCTGAGAAAGGAAATTGAAGAATACAAAACAGCTAACAAGGTTTTGAATGAAGCTGTCAATTGTAGTGAACAAGAGATAGCTAGTTATGAAATACACATTGCATCTCTTGAAAATGAAATTCAGGATTTGAAAGTTTCCTTGCCTAAATTTGTTGATGGGCAGAAAAACCTAGACAAGCTGCTAGGTGTAAAAGTCAATGTCAAAAAGGAAGGTTTGGGCTACAATAATCTAAATAAGAAGGCTTTGCAGAACAAAGTAATGACATCCTTTGTAAATACTTCAAATGTAGCCACTACATCAAAAGACAAACAGCCCATTGTTCAGAAAATACTGGGAACAAAGATTAACTTTAACAAGGAAGGACTGGGTTACAGTCCAGTCATGAGGAAGGTTGATGGAGCCAACCTGAAAACTGTCTTTGTCAAATCTTCTGAACAGGAAAAGCCTTCTATCTCATCTATACCTCAGTACAAGGCTAAGAATACAGAAAAACAAAATAAAAAATATAAAACATCAAAAATTCAAAGGAACAATCTGCATGCTAAAAACTCATCAGATAAATGCCAAGTTTTAAAGAAATCAAATGGCTCATGTCATTATTGTGGTAAGTGTGGACATCTTATGAGTAACTGTTTTGTGATGGAAAAAGATGACAACAAGCATGCTAGAAAATCTGTGTCTGGTCAGAAAAAGAATGTCATATGTTCTAATTATGATAAAGTAGGACACACTACTGCTCATTGTTGGTTTGCAAATAGTAAGGAAAAATCATGTTCATATCATACAAAACACCTTGCAAATCAGCATGTCTTTAACAAGAACCAGCACAATATATGTTTTAATTGCAACAAAACTGGTCACAAGGCCTCTGAATGCTGGTCAGGTTCTGTTAAAAGAAATTCTACTTCATGCTTTGAATGTGGAAAGCATGGCCACATGGCCATTGATTGTTGGCATGCTCAGGGTAGAAAATTCAATTCTAAAATTGTTAAATTCCCTGCCATTAATAGAAAGTCTTCTGCATGCTATCACTGTGGGAAGTATGGCCACACAGTCAAGGACTGTTGGCATGCCCAAGGGGGATATGGCAATAATGAACTCAATTTTAAAAAGAATGCCTTTTATTGCTCTCACTGTAGAAAGCATGGCCATACAGTCAAGGACTGTTGGCATATTCAGGGTAGAAGTGTGAATCTCAAACATGCTAAATTCCCTGTAAGATAATTTGCAAAACCTTCATATTATACTTGTGGGAAGCCAGGTCACAGGGCTGAAACCTGTTGGCTGGCAGGATATCAAAACCAAACCGATTTTGGTAAACAGAATTTTTATTCTGTTAACAGAAAATCTCATGTGTATGCACATAGAAGTCATGCTAACAAGAATGTGCATAAATTAGATCTGAAAACTGCTGCTCCTTGCTATCAAGTTAAAAATCTGTTGAGAAAACCTGCTAGAAGTAATAATGTTTTGTCAGGACCCAAGACTTCTTGGGTACCTGTTTGTGCAAAATAACATTGCTATGCAGGTGTGCCTTGGGACTAAAAAAAATAAAATAAAAAGGGGGTAATGATCCAAGGCACTCAAGAAGAAAACCCCATACTGAACTTTTCAGGTAAACTTCCTGCTCTTCTTGTTTTTAGTTTTAATGCATATCAAGTTAAATCTATTTTTGCATTTGCATTCATCATTCGCCATGTGCATTATTTTCTGATCATGCACTCTGAAATTTCTAAAAAAAAAAACTCTGAACTGAATATGAATGCTGTTTGAAAACTGTCTGTTGCATAATTCATTGAAAACCTGAATGTGCATGAATCATTTGGTCTCATATGTTCAGTTTTTCAGTGCAAACATTGCATGTTTTCAGGGGGAGTAAGTTGCATATCCAAGCATAGCATTCAATGTTGAGTGCTTGCATGTCCCTGCATACATATAGTGCATTCCATCTCCCTATATTGGAAATGCCAAAAAGAGAGTTTGAATGCATATTGTGAGGGGGAGTCATTGCTATTGCATAAAGGTTGTCAAATGCATACATGGGTCAGAACTCATTGCATATCCTCTCTTATTGATTTTGTTAACAAGCCTTGATCATAATTTGAAAACACTAAGCTTCAAAATCTCTCCTATCAATTGGTAACAATTGGTATCGCTTGGCTTCAGAATTCTATCAGTCTTTCATGAAAATTTCAATGGGCTATCTCGATCATAAATCTGAAAATTTTGAACTAGAAATCTTCTATTATATATTTTTATGAATGACTAAAATAACTCATGTGGTTTAAGTTTAATGTACTCAATGAGTTTGACTTTAAAATCTCTTAAAAATATCTGAAGCATGTTTAATAAACCTTAACCATCTGTTTCATGCTGTATCTTGAAAACTTCTGAAATCTGCATTATTGAATTCATGGCTTCAATTGGTTAAGTACATGAAATTATTATTGACTTGAAGCAAAGGAATTTATCTGTTTTGTCTAAAGGGTAATTGTTGTCAGAGCAATGACTTTGATCACTGAGAAACCATGTCCAAAGGACTATGTCATGAGGTGTCTTAGTCAACTCTGCAGAATAAATTTTATTAAAAATTCAGGCAGAGCAATGGCATGCACACTGAGAAATACAACTCACTCATCAAGAAATGATTTGGAGTGCATCATGATGTGTAAATGCTATCTCTGTTCATATATAGCTTGACAGTTAGTCACACTAAGTGCTTAGGGATATTGGCCTCTAATCAAGGTATATCCTCTAGCTACAAGGTGTGAACTGAACTAGAGTGCTCGTAAAATTGTAGCAAGAAAATTATTCAAAAGATTGAAATATCTGAATATTGATGCTAAAATCAAATTGCTACAACCCTAGACAAAATAATATGACTTCATAATTGCTTGATTTCAATACTAGTGCATGTAATTCTGAAAGAAGTCAATAGATTTGATTGTGTAAGACAAAGGGAGGATAAACAAGATAAATATGAGGGCTTGGTTCATTTTTATTAAAACATGGCTTTGGATATCAATACAGAATTTTATTGATAAACTCTGCATACATCATGCTTAAACCATGTTGTTCAAATAAATGTCATTCATAAGCCCTTATGATAGAAGACTTTGAAAACTTATGCTTTAGATTTATGAGATTGATATCTCTTTGAAAATATGACTAAATTTCTTGTGTTTGGAGCATCCATGAAAAATCTGTCTGGCTGAATTTCTTCTGCTCATGTTATTGGTTCACTGAACTGAACTTCTCCTTGTTTGCCCCTGTGGTCTCCTTCTCATTCATCTCATAAGATTCCACTTATTGAGGGAGAGATTCCATGTCTTGCATCAATTTCATATCAATTGGCATCTATTCAGGGGGAGCATTCCTTGTCACACTGAATCATGTTCATATCATTTGTGACCTTGCATTCATATACTCAAGGGAAAGTATTGCATTTCTTGCTGCATCTGCATCTACCATGGTTTATCTTGATTATACCAAAGGGGGAGATTGTTTGCCAAAAAGGCAGAATCATGTTCTTGCAAGGGGGAGAAATTGACTGAACTTTTACACCTGCCTTAATTTCTCAAATTATTTTCTTTTTGATGAAGTCAAAGGGGGAGAATAATTTGAGTCTTCACATTGCCTCACATCATCAGAATGACTCAATATATTGAAAGTGTTGCCATCATCAAAAAGGGGGAGATTGTTGTGCCCCTGTGGTTTTGATGATGGTTTTGATGATTGGTTGTTGATGTGAGTTAATCAAATGTTCAGTCATCTTGCTGCTCAGTTTAGGTGAACATATTTGATGTTCAGTCATGCTACATGTTAAACTGATGCATAAAGCATTCATTGCTGTGGTTTTGATGATTGATTTGGTTTTGATGATTGGTGTTTGTTGTTAATCACTGTGAGTCATTTTTGTTGTGTAAGTCATTGCATTTGAAGTTTAGACTGTTATCTGCTGCATAAAGCATTCATATGCATTTACAGAGTCTATACACTGATTGGCAGTAAGTCTGTACATTGAGCGTCTCTTAGAAGTCCATACAGTGCATTGCATTGGCTAAGTGTATACACTGTCAGTCTCATTTAGTGTCTAAGATAAAGTCTGTACAGCGCATCACTCACGTTGGAAGTCTATACATTGGCGTTGGTCATCCAAGTCTGGACATCCTGTTCAGTAAAGTGTGTACATTGCATAGCATGTTGCGTCAACGCGTGAAGTCTGTACATCCACAGTTAAACTTGAAGTCTGCACACTAGTCTTCACTGTCAAATCTGCACATTGGTCTTCGATTTCAAGTCCATACATTGGACTGTTCTTCAAAGTCTGTACATCAGACTGCACATCATCTTCGTGTTATTTCTGTATTTGAGTCTTCGTGTTGTTTCCCCTCACTAACACGAAAAGATTTCGTGTCGTCTGAGCTTACAACACTTTGTGTTGCGTTCTATGCCTAACAGGAAATCTACTATGAGGTAGTACATTGTATGTCCGTACTGTTTCGGTCATACTTCATGTTGTTTATGTTTACTGTCCTTCAGGTCGTGTGTCCGTGTTGTTTCCACTATATTTCGTGTCGTTTCCTTTGTTTTTTAGTTGTTCATCTCGTGTCGATTTCGTTTGTTTTGAAACCACACCTTTTGTCAGTTTCTGTGTTGATCTTCGTGATGTGTCCGTGTCTTTCGTATTATTTCAGTAGTTATGTCTTCGTTTTGAGTTTATGAACTTCGTGTCGGTTTCTATTTTTCGTCCTTGAGTTGCTGTCAGCTCGTGTCGTTTTCACCTCGTGTTGTTCTCACTTAACTTCGTGTCGTGTTTCTGAAACAGCTCGAATAGTTCTGATAAACTTCGAGTCGTTTCCCTGTAGACCTCGTGTCGTTCCTGTTTAGTAACCACACTTCATGTCGGTTACTGTTGTTTCTGTGTCCTCGTGTCATTTTTGTTCCACTGCGTGCAGAACATTGCAGCACCTCGTGTTGCTTTCTGTGCCACTTCGTGTTGGTTTCTGTTTGTGTCTTCATGTCTCCGTGTTGTTTTTGTCTTCGTGTCTTCGTGTTGTTTTCTTTCTACCTCGTGTCATTTTCTACTCACCTCGTGCCGTTCTTATCTGACCTCGTGTCATCTTTCTTGTTGTATTAGCCTTGGTACCTCGTATCGTTCTATTTTCTATCTCGTGCTGTTTTCTGTACCACCCCGTGTTACCCTTAGGTCTTTGTTTTTATTTGTATTCATGTCTTCGTGTTTCTCTTGTGTTTATGTCCTCGTGTTGTTTCCTTCTAACTTCGTACTATTCTCATATGAACCTCGTGTTGTTCTCTTGTAATGTTTACTTTTGTCACCGCTGTATTTCGTGTCGTTCTCTTCGTTGTGTCTGTTCTGTCACAGTGTATCTCGTGTTGTTCTTTCCTTGTTTCGTGTTGTAGTCACCGTATCTATCTCGTGTCATTCCCAGTACAGTCCATACCTCATGCAGCTTTAGTTCCTGTAGCCCTCACTTTTAATGGGTTGTAATCTTATTACAGGTCCGAGGAAGAACATTCCACACTCCTGAGCTGCACGTGATCCGAGACAAGAGGAACCAATCTGATAAAGACACGTGGCAGGAAGATTCTGGAAATGTGGGAGGCACACGCGTTTTGTGCCCTATCCACCTGATGTTGCTGCTATAAATAGAACCCTTCGTCCTCAGATGAAGGTGATCGAGTTGGCAAGAAGAAAAGCTCATACAGAGAGCCCCGATCTAGAAAAAGGAAGAGAAGAAAGAGTGAAGAAGAAGAAGAGCAGAAGGAGAAGAAGAGAAAGAGAGAGATAGAAGTGTGAGCCGAAGAGAATAGGGGAGCAGAGATCGAGAGAGTGAAAGAGAAGAAGAAGGAGAGAAGTGAAGAGGAAGAAAAACTTACCTGAAGATCTGTCTACTGGACCGTGGATCAAATCCAGGCCAGCCAGCTCCTGCGAGAGCCACATTTGGTTTTATCTTTTCAGCTTTCTGTTGCTGGTTTCCTTTTGCTTTTGATCTATTTACTTGTTGTTTTTCCGATACTCTGTAAAGAGGTCGGGTTTCCTCCTGTTTGTTCAGGAGAAGGGAGATTGATATCTCCGGTTGCAAATAGCTGGGTGCTACTTGTGGGTTCCCTCCGGTTTGGAGGAAGGGAGATCTAATCTCCGGTTCTGGGCTTGTGGATTGCAAGTCCAGGGGTCCCTCCTGGTCTGGAGGAAGAGAGGTCTTCGACCTCTGGTTTGCTGGTGACTGGAAGTCACCGGTTGGTTCCCTCCGGTTTTGGAGGAAGGGAGGATTGGTCCTCCGGTTCTAGTCTTGTGGGTTGCAAGACTAGGTGTACCCTCCGGTCTGGAGGAAGAGAGACTTGCGTCTCTGGTTTGCTAGTGACTGGTGTCACTAGTGGTTCCCTCCGGTTGGGAGGAAGAGGGGAGGTTGTTCCCCTGGTCAAGCTATGTGGCAGCACCTGTTGCAGACTGAGTCTGCAGTTTCTAGCGTGAGCTAGTGGAAGCCACACTCGGGTTGAGTGTGGGGTGGATGTAGGTCTGCTGGACCGAACCACCTAAAAATCTATTGTGCAGTGGTGTGATTGTCTTTTTGTGCTTCCGCTAGGTGATTGTATAGGGGCGCTCCTTGTGTTTGCCTTCTGGTTGAGCAGAAGAGTTAATTAGCTTTCAGATTGACTAAATCTGTCTGGTTAGCCCCCTAGTGACCTCACTCTGTGTTTGGTTGTTTCACTACTGCCATTCTGCCTTCAAGTATATTTGGTTTGCGAACGAGCATTTTTAGTAAGCGAAATTCTAACTGGGCGAAAAGGTTTTTAAGAGGAAATATTCATTCACCCCCCCTCTGAATACTTGCACCGATCCTAACATGTGGGTCTATTTAGATCCGTTCTGTCTCATGTATGTGGTTTGCTACACTAGTGGCAGCGGGTCTTTGTGTCGGTGATCTGGTTGTCAGATCGTGTTGGAGAATTCATCTCCGTGTATGTGTGTGTGTTTTGGGGCGCGTCCCCGTGTGTGTGTGCAGGTGTCGTCCTGCATGTGTGGTTGGAGCGTCGTCTCCGTTTGGGGATTTATCCCCGAGTGAAGCCTCATCGGGTTTTGTGAGAGGTGGACGTAGGATTACCGTCGTTGCATCCGAACCACCTTAAAAACCGATGTGCACTATGGTTTGAATTGTGTGGTTTGGTCCCTTTCTTCTACCTCCATTCTACGTGAGTGTTAGTGTGCTTTGTTGTTCAGGTTTTATTCTTGTTCATCGTGCATAATCTATCTCATCACTAATTAGATTTTGATAAATCCAACTTGTGATTGAATAGATTTGTATCTCTTAAGTAGTGTTTTATCACATTCTTCAAAAAGGGAAATAGTTTTCTTAAAATTTGTAAACACCCAATTCACCCGCCTCTTGGGTGTCATTGATCGCGGGACTTCAGAAGGTCCAAACAGATTTTATTCGTATGGGTTTCTTTGAATATTCTCTATTTAGGTGCAACAATATTTTGTTTTCATTTTTGCATCTGAAATAAATAAAGCTTCATACATACCTTTCCATGGTTTATGCTTATTGTAGGCCTAGTTTCCTTCTGGAGAATCTGCATTAACTCTATAGGACGCAGGGGGTGGCCTACTGTGGACACACTTTCGGGAGTATCTTTTATTTTATTCGTTTATTCGTTTGTTTATTCATTTATTTGGCTTATTTGGTGCATGGGCGTGCCAGTCACAAAGTGACAGTTTATTCGAACTTCAAGGAAGCCCTTGGTGAGCGCCGTTTGACTAATCAGACGATTATGGATATCGCATCGGGACAGAAACCCACCGTGCCGTAAAGGCCACGACGTTAATTACATCCCCTCGGAGAGGGAAAACCCTTGATTGATTGCCAAGAAAAGGAGCCCTATGGCCTAGAATTAACATTAATAAAATGAGATCATGAAATTCACGAACTGCATTAAAATGCTCCCAGATTGGGGTGAGAAATGTTTTAAACATGTCGATCGCTTATTGACCATTTCGTGTTCGGACTGGAGTCCGTATTGATAGCATGACGAAGACGGAGGCAAACCCACACAAATGTCCGCTGAATATACTGCGAGTTTAATGAGAATGCGGGATTAAATCCCATTCAAGACGGGTTAGGTTTATTAAGCTATTGGCCCGAGGCAATACCGAGTCACAGCCATATCGGGGAGATCCCCGAGGTTCAGACCCGATTTACTAGGGCGTCATTGATATTCCTTTCACCGGGTTCGGGGAAGCGAAGGCTCCGGAGCGGACGTTGTTACCTTTTTTTTGTTATTTGGTTATTTTGACTTTTATTTAAATGCGTGGATGCAATTTTTTAATTTGTTATTGTTATTATTATTGCCCTTTTTGTTTGGTTGTTTGATTTTCTTTTATTTATTTAAATACGTGGGTATATTCTTATTTGTTCATTTGCATATGTCGTTATTACACTTTTGTTAGATTATTCACAGTCTTGAACATTGTTTTTTTTTTGTTGTCTTCTTTTGTTTTGTTGTCTTGCCTTTTATTTCATTTGCTTTTGTTTATTTGTTGTTGCCCTCTTTTTTTTAGAGGACAAGAGAAGAGGGGGGGTTGATCCGGCACACCAATGGGTGCAGGATCACCTCCCCATTAGGCCCCTTTCACTTTTTTTATATGTATAGGTGAATCGGCACTGAGGAGAGAGAGAGGGAGATGGGTGTATCGGCGTGAGAAGGATGGGAGAGGGGGTGATCCGGTGCGCTCGCGTGCACGCCGGTTTGCCCCCGCGTCGTTTTTTTTTAGAATGGGGTTCGTTCGACCGAACCGATTTGGTCGGTCGACCGAAACACCCAACAATAGAAAAGGAGCAGGCCTGCGTTGACGCAGGGTCACTCCCTGCATAGACGTAGGGGTGTTCAGCAGGAGAAGGGTCAACCCTGTGGGTCGACCTCGTGCCGCACAAGGCCCTGAGGGCATTTTCTGCAGGCTTTTAGACAGTTTTTTTTTGTTCATTTTGAATGGTTCAGTGAGCCATATAGGTTGTGGGGGTCTATTAAACAAAGATGGAGTTTATTATAATCTTATGATGCCTGTGGGGTTTGAAATGTAGATTTCTTGTGTTCTTAGTCCATGACGCTTCAGACATCTTTCGTCCATAGAAGGGCCTTTTCATTCATTTTGTTCTTTGTTTTTGTTCTTATGGTTAGCGTTGTTAAGACATGCGCTTTCTCTTTTTACCGCGTTCCTAGCGTAATTTTGGCAGCACCTCCCCCGGACCTGGCATTTGTTGAGTATAAGACGGAGACTCGCCCACGGAAGGATCTGAGGCGGCCTCAAAAATCAAAGGTGAGCTACGAGCAGCTACCTCGTGGCCCAGATTGAGCGTGAAAACCCCGAGGACTGGCCTACAAGGGTTCCAAAGACCCATCGGCAGCGATATCCAAAGTTCGGGAGGTAAGTTCATTGTGTATCCCGTTATGGAGCAGGTTGCTATTCACTTCTTGAATGAGACTCGCCAGAAGCCTTGCTATAGAGAAGCGAGCTTCTGAGGGACCCAGAGTGATCTCCGTAAAGGAAAGAAAGGGGTAATAGCATCTTGAGTAAAGGAGAAGATATGTGAAATCTAATTGATTACAGGGAGGGGATGGAGCCCCCACAACCCATGGGTGTGGGTGAGAGGGCAACCGTCGTCTCCTCAAAAGGAGGGGCATCATACATCCCTTAAGCATAGAGCCAGACGTTCAAAGAAACAGGAGGGACTGTCTAAGCTAATAGAGGGGGGGCAAAGACCAAGCCCATAACATCAAAATAGTGAGCTTCTTTTCATTCTCAGCCAAAACGATAGAGTAAACGGGAAGCATACATCATGGTAGAAAGACAAAAAGAGAAGAGAAAAAAAAGAATACAAATATTGGGGGGAAATGGAGCACATGCTCCTCCCCCCTAAACCTTCACCTCTCTCACTCTCTTCCCAGCCTCGCCCTTCTTCCTTTCTTCGCTCTAGAGACATAGGCACGTAGATGGGCACTCAACTCCCTCCTCTTTTTCTTCTTCTCTTTTCTACCGACAGCTTTTTCTTCTCATCAGCCAACCGGAGAGATAGCTTGCAATAGAGCTTTGAGTTCCTTTTATCGAGAGCGGAGGTTGGAGGCCTTTGAAACCCTCCACCCCCTTCTTCTTCTTCTTCTCTCTTCACCTCGATCGAGCCCATCAAGTGGCTTGCGCGTAGGGAGACAGAAGGTAGGCGAGGTGCTTCATGGGGATTGGTCGATGGTGACTGAAGAGGGGCGATCTCGCGCTGGTCCTGAGCTGGGGAGATGATCACCGATCAGTGAACTGCAAGGAAGGGAAACGGATCAGGGGGCCCAGGGGTGGTTCCCTGGGGTAAACCCTCGGATGCCTAAGTCAGTAGAGGAGTGGTGGAAGCTATAAAAAGAAGAGTGGGGAGATGCACGAGATCCCTCTCCACCAAGGTGGTGAAGTGGTTCCTGCTCAGGGAGTTTTAGGCGTGTGTCGGCCTTACCGTTTGCTGAAGGGAGTCCCCAGTTTAAATAGTGCGCTAGTCTCATGAGTCCCGTAAGCTGAGGAGTTTCAGGCGAAAATTACGTCCTCAACGTGGGCTCTTTACATCCTCATCGTAAGATCTTTATAGCCTTGAGGAGTCGTGGGTCCCTTATCTTTGTGAACTCCTGCTCATAAAGGGCTCTCAACAGCAGCGTAGATAAGCAATCGTCGCTCGACCCAAGCATGAAGAGTGCCAACCCTATGCGGGCGATAGGCATAGCTCGGATGAGGCTCGGCCGGAGTGGGCGCGGAGCGCTAGCCTTTATCCCGGCGAGGGGGATAGGTTGGGCTTGGGTCTTCCTCTGACCGGACCGATGCTCGGGCCTTCCGAGCCTAATGGCCGCCGAGGAAGGGCTTGATCCCGAGTGACTTTATTGGGCTTTGATGCTAAGTGGGCCCTGCGGGGCAGTCACTTAGATGAGCTGGGCCTCGTTTGGTCCTGGTGGACCTAGTTCAGCCGCTCTTAAATGGGATACAGTAATCCCCCTCTCAACTTGTCCCCCTCCTACTCCCGACCCTTGGTAAGCTCGGAAGAGTAGCCGTTAGGGTTTTGGACTAGCGTGGCTCGGGTGGGTGGAGATCTGGAGGTGTTAAGAAGCAACGTGTCGTGGTCACCTGGGCCCATAATAATGATGATCCTAACGGATTTGAACTGAAGGGGCCCCCCTTTCTCGGAGGTCGGCATGACGTGCCGCCTTCTGCGTGGGAATATAGGCGTTGTGCGCTTATCGTCGCTCCAGACTCCCTCCATTTTAGGGTTTGGCTCTCCTTCGGGCTTGCTTTGGGGCTCTTTGATGCGTCGTGAGGACACGACGGAAGAGCAGAGGCTTGCAGCGGCGTTCGCAGAGTTGACGGAGATAACCGCGGAGGCGGTCCGACAGCTTCCTCTTCCTCCAGAGTCTTCGGAGTCTCGGGAGCATTTCTCTTCAAGTTCCTCTCCAAATTCCATGGCGGATCAGCGTTTAGAGGTCGAAGAGTGGGAGGGCGAGCCTGTCGTGAGGGCGACGGTGATATCGCCGGCTCCAAACTGCAGCGAGCTGGGGGAGGCGGAGGTGAAATGGCTGGAGCACCAGTTTCGCCTGCCCTATAAGTTTTACTTCACTGCGGCTGCCCCGCATGAGACGAGCTTGGATTCTCGTACGGGCCATATCTGCACCTTCCTTCTGTCGTGGAAGGGTGGGTTCCGCCTTCCCTTCGAGCCCTTTGTTCTTAAGCTTCTCGATTTCTTTCGGTTGGCGCCCGTATAGTTGGTAGCCAACTCTTATCTTCTTCTTTCCGCCTTTCGCATCCTCTATCGCCAATGCGGGGTTCCTCCTTCCTTAGACCTCTTCCATTATTTTTTCGAGTTGAAGGCGCACCCCTCGAAGGGCTTCTATTTCATCTAGGTGAGGCGGAATAGGAGCTGTGTCTCCTTGGCCGCAAAGGATTCTTCGCACAAGGGATGGAAAACTCAGTTCTTCTGGGTGGGGATTTCTTCGGTGGAGGAGACTTGGAGGTGTCCCGTAATCCCCAATTTCCATCCGAACATCCCTCCGAGGCAGGAGGAGTTTTCTTCAGATGTGGAGAAGTATGCGGCCATTCTACTGAAGCATCTCCAGTCCACGGAGGAGATGATTACCCCAGAGAACATCGAGCGGTGCCTTCTCACGCGGCTACAGCCGACAGGTTCGGATGCTACGGATCAGCTTCTTCGTCGGATGACGAGACCATTTTCTTTTCCTGACCATATCTTCTTCTGCGCAGACGCCAGGCGGCCGACTATGGAGGAGGAGCCTGTGGCCGAGCGGGTGGTGATCGATCTCGATGATGATTCGACTGCCGACGATCCGTGAGCTCCCGAAGGGCGCTCCCGAGCCCGAGACAAGGGCAAGGGAATGGCCCAGGAGGGGACTTCTAGGCCGCGGGGGTCCAAGCGCAAAGATCCCGTAGAGGGCATGATATGGGACACCGTGAAGGCCAAGAAGTGGGCCAAGAAGGCCGGGTTCGACCCTATTGTCGAAGGGGACTCTAGATCGGCAGCTCTCCCCTCTTCCGAGCGAGATAGGGCCAACCCTGTTGGGCCAGCTTCCCTATCCACCGAGCGAGAGGGGGCTGAGGAGGCTAGGACCGCATCTGGGGGCGGCGGCATCGCTGGATCGACTCTCCCCTCAGGGGGAACCGAGGGGGCCGGGGTTGAAGCGGGCGATGCTGGGACCACGGCTGAGACTGGGGCGTCGATTGAGGCGGGCAACGCTCCGGGTGGCTGTGTAGGTGCCGAGCCGGTTGAGGCTGGGGGGTCGCGAGGAGCGGCGACATAGCCCCAACCGACCAAGGCAAGAGGGGCGGATGAAGCAGCAGCTCGATCCGAGCCGGCCGGTGGGGCTCCTGAGGAGATGCCGCTCGGAGGTGGGGCCCTTATTTCGGCTACTCTGGAGAGGCTGGGCATCCAGGGCCCTCTGTACCAAGTATGTCGCAGCATAGCTGCGAAGGTGGTGAAGGGGGGAGATAGGCAGTGCTCCCCGCCCGCGGCTCTCGAGCTGGTTATGGAGGGCGGATTGGTCTTGGCCTAGATGGGGGCCACTCTGGCTGAAGCTTACGCTCGGTCGGAGTCGGAGCGGTCGACCCTCGCCTGGACCCTTGGTGGGTCAGACAGGAAGGCGGCTCAGCTCACCGAGGAGCGTGACGGGCTTCGATGGGAGCTCTCCTTAGTTAAAGAGATGGCACGGGCGAGCCAAGTGGAGGCTCGGATGATGTCCGAACAACTGGCTCGGGCCCGTGAGTCGCTCGAGAGGAAGAGCAAGCTTCTAGAGGTGGAACGTTTGGCCCGCGTCGAGCTAGATGGCCAGTGGGAGGCTGAGCGCGCCGAGCTGGTGGACAGAGCCGAGGAAGCCGTGCATCTTCGAATGGAGGCCGAGGTTGATCGGGCCGAGGCGGAGAAGCAGATGGTCGAGGCCGAGCGGAGGTTATCTGAGGCGGAGCGGGAGAAGGCCGAACTCGCCGGTAGGTTGGAATCGGCGGGGGCAGAGGCACTCGAGCAATACAGACGCTCGGAGGCCTACCGAGTCGATCTTAAGGAGGTTGTCCTCCCCTACTATGAGTCAGCACTTCGCCGGGGCATCCGCAAGGGATTCCAGCAAGGCTATGACCGGGCCATCTCTTACGCGGAGGAGCAGGCATCCGAGACAATCAATTTCCCGTACGGGCAATGCTATGACTCGGATTTATCATCCTCCGGTTCTTCTGGTTCGGCGTCAGAGGAAAAAGACCAGGGGGACTCTTCGTCCGAGGGGTCGCCAACTCCGGATGCCTCGGGAGGGCACGCAATCGAGGCAGTTCCCACGTCGGTGGGGTCAGTGCCAGGGTCGGCCGTCGCCGAGGGTGCCGGGGGCAGACCGTCTGAGCCTCCCACTTCCGAGCCTCAGGATGGGCCAGAGGCCTAATGTATCTGTTTTACTTTTTCTCCTTGTATGTTTTCCTTTTTTCGAAGAAAAGCTTCTTTTTTGTGTAAAGAACGTAAGGCAGTAGCGTTATGATGAAGACTTAACTCTTTTGTGCAGCCATTGCCGTAGTTTGACCAGCGTATCTACAGTAGTTGGAAAGTGTCGATACTTTCTGTGTGGATCTCGCATGATGGCTGGGCGATCGTCTGATAGGGTGTCTTTCCATTTTCTCATGCTTTAACTGCCCGGTCGCTTCGTGTGTCCCGTTAGGATGGAACCGACGAGTCTGAGGTGACCATTCGTAAGGAGAAGTCCCTTTAGCGTGTTTTCGAGGGGAGAATCATTTAAGGCAAGTAACCTCCCTTCGCCTATAAAAGGTCTGAAGGGCGTCTCTCCCTCTCCATCGCTTAGGGTTTTCTATGGCAGTCTTCCCTCTCTCCTTCTTCACGAAGCGGTGTGCCGTCGAATTTGAAGCATGGAAGATGCTCCAGAAGATGAAGCTGCCGATGATGGAGTGTAGAGAGTCCTTGCTGCTTCGGATTTGAAGGGAGTTCGACGGCCGGCGGGCGGATTTGAAGGGGGCTCGACGTGTGGAAACATGTCACCCTCTTTTATCAGTTCCGGTGGCGCTGGCTGGGAGGTTACTCGGGAAGGAGGTTCAACATGCTGGGGCATGTCAAACTGCTATCCCTGACCTGCCGACTCCATCCCGAGGGGAGGGGAAAATAATTAAGCTCCCTCCTTTCCGAGCTTTCCCCTGCCTCCTCGTCCAGCTCTACTGGTTTCTTTTTCTTCCTCCCTTTTCACTCTTTGGAGGGTGCCTGCACTCTCTTCCTTCCAAAGAGTTGGCATAGAGGAGGCATTCATTCGTATTCCCTCTTCCCCTTCCTCCATCTCTGTTAACTTGGAAGGTAGCCTTCTTCTTCCTAATCCCTCTGTCACCTTTGTTTCGAGTTACCCGAGTCAACAGGGTCGACTACCCTTAATCCGAGCCAGTTTCTGCATGAAGGAGAGTCAGTGGCTGGGCGCGGGAAGGCTAACCGAGTCAGCCGAGCGATGGGCTCGTACGGCGGCGTCAGATGGATTTTTGCTTTTTTGACATTTATTATCTTGGCTTCGACTTTTCTGATGTACAAGTTGTTTGAATAAAAGTGGAAAGAAAACTTTTGTTTTATTTCATACTGCTTACACAATGCTCGGCGTTCAGAAGTAGAACTTGCGTAGTGTAGTCGCGTTCCACGTTCGAGGGATGGGTTCTCCTTCCATAGTAGATAGTCGATACGCTCCTTTCCCGAGCGTCTCGACCACTTAGTAGGGGCCTTCCCAATTAGGGGATAACTTGCCCACCGCCTCAAGTGGTCGAGAGGCTTCGGCTTTTCTGAGAACGAAGTCTCCCGGATGGAAGTGTCTATCTCGGACTTTGGCATTGTAGTATCGAGTGAGGCAGTGTTGATATTCTGTTGCTCGGATGCTGGCAATCTCTCGGAGTTCATCCGCTAGGTCGAGGTTTTCGAGTAGTTTCCGGTCGTTTGCCTCGGGTGAGAAACAGATGACTCAAAGGAGGGATTGGCAATCTCCAACGGGATCACGGCCTTGGTGCCGTACACCAGCTGAAAGGGACTTTCACCGGTTGCCGTTCTGGGAGTCGTTATGTGTGATCAAAGTACATTCAGCAATTCCTCAAGCCAGCTGCCCTTGGCTTTGCCGAGCCTGGTCTTGATGCCTTTTAAGATAGTCTTATTGGCATTTTTGACCATCCCGTTAGCCTGAGGGTAGGCGACCGAGGTGAAGTGATTGCGAATGTTTAGGTCGGCGCATTTGTCTCGAAAATAACGAGAATCAAATTGCCGACCGTTATCGCTTACTATCACCTAGGGGATGCCATAGTGATAGATGATCGACTTCCAGACGAAACTCCAGACGACTGTCTCGGTGATCCTAGTTGTGGCTTCGGCCTTGATCCACTTGGTGAAGTAATCGATGGCAACAATGACGAACTTGTTCTGGGCCTGAGCTGTAGGGAACGGCCCGAGGATGTCGATTCCCCACCGAGCGAAAGGATAAGGCTCGGCTACGATGACGAGCTTCGTTGCCGACTGATGGACCAAGTGGTCAAATCACTGGCATCGGTCACAGTGTTGTACATAGGTCGAGCAGTCACGCTGCAGAGTGGGCCACCAGTAACCTTAACGTAGCAAGATCCTAGCGAGCGACCTCCCTCCTAAATATGCTCCGCACAGGCCTTCGTGAACCTCTTGAATCGCTCGGTTGGCTTCATCAGTACTAAGGCACTTCAGGAGAGTATCGGAGAAGGATCTTCGGTATAGAGTGCCATCCAGAATGACGAATCGTCGAGCTTGGTACTTCAATCTCCGGGCTTCCCGAGGGTCGGGAGGTTCTTAAGAGTCTTGGAGCCACAACAGGTAGGGAGTACGCCAGTCGCTTGGGGAGGCCGAGTCAACAGCCAGGAGCTCCGAATCGATGCTCGGTCGCTCTAGCTCTTCGAGAAGGACCGATCGAGTACCCTTGGGGTCAAGAGAGGAGGCCAGCCGAGAGAGGGCGTCCGCTTGGGAGTTTTCTTCCCGAGCTATTCGGACTACCTCAAAACGCTTGAACTATTGTGCCACGGCTCTGACCAGCTGGAGGTATTTGACCATCGGTGCTTCTCGAGCTTCGTAATTGCCGTTGACCTGGCTAGCGACCAGTTGGGAGTCAGTGTGAATTCTGACTCGCTCAGCCCCCAGCCGCCGGGCCATGCGGGCTCCCGAGATAAGGGCTTCGTACTCAGAGGCGTTATTGGACGCCTGGAAGTTGAATTTCAAGGCGTATTGTAGCTCTGCTCCTTCAGGGGACTTCAGGAGGATGACGGCGCCGCTCCCCGCCGAGTTGGAGGATCTGTCAACGAACAATTCCCAGGTTGGCCCGGGCACAGATGGAGATTTTTCTTCGGTCGGGATGGTGCTCTCGGTGATGAAGTCAGCGAGCGCCTGCCCTTTGATAGCCGAGCGAGGTCGATACGATATATCGGAGGCCCCGATCATGATGGCCCACTTGACGAGGGGTCCCGAGGTTTCAGGGTGAGCGAGGATCCTTGTCAGTGGTTCGCCGGTCAGCACGATGATGGAATGTCCTTGGAAATAGGGTCGGAGGCGTTTGGCTGAGGTAACCAACGCTAGCACGAGTTTCTCGGTTGCGGGGTACCTTCTTTCATCCTCGTTGAGCACCTTGCTGGTGTAGTAGACCGGTCTCTCGACTCCCGAGTCATTTCTGACCAGGACCGAGCTAACTGTGGATGGAGTTACCGAGAGATTAAGATGCAAGACTTCACCTGGGACAGGCTTGGAAAGCACCGGGGGTGAAGCCAGGAACTCTTTAATCTCGGTGAAAGCCCTTTGGCATTCCTCTTCCCATGCGAACGTAGTAGATGCCATTTTGGGCCCCCTTAACAGTTTGAAGAAGGGTAGGCATCGTTCGGCCGCAGGGGACAGGAATCTGCTGAGCGCAGCAATGCGCCTGGTAAGGCGTTGAACATCCTTGATGCAGGTGGGTGGGCACATGTCCAGGATGGCCTGGACTTTATCGAGGTTGGCCTCGATCCCATGATGGGTCACCAAGAAGTACAGAAATTTTCCGGATCTTACCCCGAAGGCACACTTGGGGGGGTTAAGCTTCATATTGTATCTCAAGAGGGTGTCGAAGGTCTCTGCTAGGTCGGCGAAGTGGTCCTCGGCCTTGGGGGTCTTGACGAGCATGTCATCGATATAGGCCTCGACGTTCCGACCGAGCTGTCCCTTGAACATATGATTGACCAGCCTCTGGTACGTTACCCCAGCGTTCTTCAACCTGAAAGGCATCCGGGTGTAACAGTATACGCCGAAGTCGGTGATGAAGGCGGTCTTCTCGATGTCTTCTGGATCCATTTTGATCTGGTGGTAGCCTGAATAGGCGTCTAGGAAGCTAAGTATCTCGTTGCCCGAGGTTAAATCAACCAGTTGGTCGATGCTCGGCAATGGATAGCAGTCCTTTGGGGTGGCTTTGTTCAAGTCGGTGAAGTCCACGCACATTCGCCACTTTCCTGAAGTTTTTGGCACTAGGACGATGTTAGCCAGCCACGTCGGGTACAAGACTGATCTAAAAAGACCAGTCTTTTGCCCCTTGGTGACTTGCTCCTTGATGACCGCCTACTTCTCTAGCGCGTGCTTCCTTCTGCGTTGTTGTACGGACTTCATGGTCGGGTCGAGGTTGAGTTTATGCATTACCGTCTCTCCCGGTATCCCGGGGAGTTGATCATCAGACCACGCAAAGACTCGGATGTACCCGGAAAGAAAATCTTTGTATTGCTGCTGAACCTCAAATGGTAGGTCGGCTCCAATCTTTACTCCTAGGGTCGGGTTGTCGTTTAGCAAAATCGTTAGCAGCTCGCCTCCAGGCTCGAAAGTTGCGGGTTTTTCCTCAACTTCCCGGGGGCCCTTGTTCTTCCCGTCCGGCCTTGTGGCTTCAACTGAGATATTATAGCACCTTCTAGCCATCGCCTGATTGCCCCGGACTTCCCCCACCCCATTTTTAGTGGGGAACTTCATCTTTTGGTGATAGGTAGTGGGCACCGCTTTCGTTCGGCTAAGGATTCCTCGGTCGAAGATCGCGTTGTATGATATCATACCCTTGATCACTATGAAGTCCACCATAACCGTAACGGTTTTGGGTGGGGTGCCGAGAGTAACTGGCAGGCTTAGGGCTCCCTCAGGATAAGTAGCCTGGCCATTGAACCCGCAAAGGGAGGTTCGGATCGGGCGGAGTTTAGACGGATTCTCCCCCATCTTAAGGAAACACTCGTAAGACAATTCATCAGGGACACTTCCATTGTCAATTAGAATCTTATCTATGTTACAATGGTTTATCGTGGCCGATATGACTAGGGCGTCGTCATGCGAGGTGGTCAGCCCTTCCAGGTCTTGGTCGGAGAAGACTATGACCTGGGACTTACTTGGCGGGGCCTGGGGGGGCTCGATGGCTCGGCTCGCCCGCTTAGCATGACGCTTCCTTCCTCGGCCACTGTCTCCTCCTGATGCAGCTCCTCCAGCGATGACGTTGATGTGGACTGATGTGCTCGACACTCGTCATTTAAAAATGCCGTGTCACACAAATTTCAAAATTGATAAAACCGCACTCACTCACTTAAATGATTTTAGAAATACGAGTACAGTGGTAAATACGGGTCGATCCCACGAGGAAAAAATTAAATTATAGATCAAGTTGGAAAATATCCTAATGTTTTGAAAACCATTTTTATCTTTTGAGTGAGATTAACACTAAAGTAAATTATATTGCATGAAGACTTAACTAAAGAATATGAGATGAGTAAAGAAGAGAAATTGGAAGAGGTAAAAAGATGAGAATTTCAAAACTTTGCATAGATGAATTTTATTCCTTTGAAAGTGAAAGAATGCAATGTAAAATGAAATTACAACTTTAAATAATAAGAGATAAGTGAAGGAAATTTTAGCCAATGGATGAAGAATGCCGCCGTTTTCTCGCCGAGCCTTGGATGAAGATCACTCCGCCTTGGAAGTCGACGCCGTGAGATGACCGGAAGATGACTAACCGCCTTGGGTGTGTATGAAGAAACCATGAAGAGAGGGAGATGGATAGAAATAGGAACAAAAATAAGTTGAAAACACAACGGAATTATATTAAAAGTTGGGGTTTGGAAGGAATAGAATAACTTAAAATATAAATGGAATTAGAAAAAGTGGAAGAAATGAAAGTTGTAGAGAATGAAAAGAGGAAGAAGTTTGATGAATACCACAGAGATAGAAAACGAGAGGAAGACAGTGAAAAACGTGAAAAATCAAGAGCTATTGGCGCAGATGAACAGTAAAATGGCAGAAAATAGAACAATGAAAAGTTAATTATAACTCACAAGTGAAGAAGAGTTCGAAGAAGTGGTAGAAGAATAAAATCTAGATCTATAATAGAAGAACAACGTTTATGAAGAACTTAGAGTGAAAAGAGAATTGGAAAGGCTTCAAAATAGAAGAATAATAGAAGGTATCATCTCGGATGAACAGTAATCACATAGAACAGAACTTAGAAAAATGGGAAATAACTTTCAAACTAAAAGGAATTAATGGAAATGATAGAAAGAGAAATTGGAGAACACTTAAAGATGAACAACTTTTGTGAAGACAGAAAAATGAAATGAAGATCAGAACAATAAGTAATGGGACTAAGAAAAGACTAAATGCTTAAACAAAACATTCATTATAACAATATCAACTTACAAAGTTTACATCAAAAGTTCTCAAAACAACACCTTCTAACTCTCCTATGTAGCTCTACTAAGGCCAACAAGAATGAACTTCAAGAACTCAAAGTAACCCCTTACAACTCTTAGCAACTCCTCTCCTAGCAACTCCCCTTCTTCCATTACAATAGAAGCCCCTTTTATAGGGTTAACACAACCCCATTCCCCATGTGAACATTCCTTGTCTCTTTTGTTGAAAAACATAAGTCATTACTGTAATTGTTGACTTAAGAATGTGTGACAACATGTGTTGCACACTTGGGTATTTTTTTCTGATTTTTATCTAATTTGTTTCCATTTTTTTCTCTCCCTTTTTCTCTCTCTCTCTCTCTTTCTCTCTCTTCCCGGCCGCGTGCGCCGCCCGTTGCGCCCGCCGCCGCCTCCCTCTCTCTTTCTGCCGCATGCGCCGCCCCGCGTGGCCGCGTGCGCCCGCCTGGCGCGTTGACCGCGGGAGGCGCGCTAACCGCGCCTCCTCTCTCCTCGTCGCCCGTGCCCGCCTGCGTGAGCGCGGGCGTGCCTTCCTGCCGACCTGCAGCCATATATATATATATATATATATATATACCTTATAAAAGCTCTAAAAAATATCAAATAAATTTATTCTTTTCTTTTCTTTTTGAACAAGTCCATTGGCTTTTGACTTTTATTTTTTTTATTTTATCTTTTTATTTTTTATTTTTTATTTTTTATTTTTTTTATTTCTTGTCGCTTCCCTCGTACCGAGTGCCTGCATAAATAAGTAAATATCATTATTAAAATTATTTAATTTCAGAAAATTAAATATTTGACTCTAAATTAAAAGTAAGTGTGATACGTGTATATTTATTATTATTTAAGCTCATAAAAAATATGTATAACATGAATTAATACATAAAAATACACACTTATCATGGACCCCATGAGGAACGTTATCGATTTCCTCTAGGGCGCCTCGGTCTTCCTTATGCCCGACCACGAACCGGGATAGATGTCCCTGGCGGACGAGGCGCTCGATCTCATCCTGGAGCTGGTGGCAATCGCCGGTGTGATGCTCGTGGTCGTTGTAGAACATGCAATATTTGCTGCGATTGTGGCTTTTCGACCTCATTAGCTCGAGTTGGCGGAGGAGGCTTGAGCCTTTTATGTCTTCATATATCTCATACACTGGAGCGGTTAAGGGAGTGTACCGCTCGTACTTCCGGGACGGTTCTTTGTGCTCCCCGTCTCGGTTCCGCCTCTTTCCTTGGCCCGAGCTTGACTCGGGTGCTCGCTTCTTGTCCCCCTCCCGACCCGAGCCGGTTGCGCCTCGGCATGCACTGAGAACTTCTTCACACTCAGCATGGCGTAAGGCCAGAGTCACTAGCTTGATATGACTCGAGGGAGGGTGGAGGATAAGTTCACGGCGGAGGTTCTCGTCCCGAGTGCCTCCGGTCAGTGCGGTTATGGCCGAGGCTACATCTAGGCGGGGGATTCTCAGGGCTTCCGATTTGAATCGGTTGATGTAAGCCCGGAGTCTCTCCTCTTGCGCCTGTTTGAGAGTCAATAGCCCCGATACCGATCTCGGGGGGCCGCTGTCGGTGAAACTCTCCTTGAATACTCGCCCAAATTTCTTGAAGCCTCGGATGGATCCGGGGGCGAGGGCCCGAAACCATGCTTGGGCACCTTGGACCAGGGTGGTCACGAAGGCTCGGCATTTGATGGCGTCGGACGTCCCGTGAAGAGTCATCAGGGCATCGAATCTATCGAAGTGGTCGGGCGGGTCGCCTTGGCCGTCGTAAGGCTTGAAGATCGGGATGGATGTTCAGGGAGATATCTCTGCCTTCAAGATATAGTCGGAGAACGAGGATCTCTCCTCGTCCTATGGCGGAGAGGTCTTTTGTAAGGTGCGCAAGGCGCGCTCCTGCTCTGCGAAGCGCCTCTCGAACTCTCGCAGACGGAGGGATAACTTCGGCTGCTATTACGCCGTGGGACTAGGGGGCGTGATGGCAGGCTGTCCTGGCGCTCCCTGGGGACTTCGGTCTCCGGGTGCGGATGACGTGCCCTAGATTTCCCCCGTTTCGGTATGGAGGAGGCCCCTTGCCCCGGAGGGGGGGCTTGTGAAGGTCCTCTTGACCTGTTGCGAATAAGGTGTCACCCTCGGAGGGTGAAGCGACCTACGGCAGTGTGTTGAGATGCGTCTCCGTGGGGAGGGCTTTCCGAAGGGGCACGTTACCTTCCTTCCCTGGCCGCCTGGGTCCTCATGAGTTCCACGAGGACATCCAGTTTTACGTTGAGGGCTTCGAAAGCGTCAGCGACCTCGTTGGATGGTTGCCCTATTACCGCGGGCAGAGGTAGTTCGTCAGCTGGGGTGCTGGCGTTGGAGGGGGGGTCTTGCGCGGCCTGAGAAGGGCCTTCTCCCCCACCACCATGACCTTCCCCCTATCACGGATGGATCTCCTCCATGTACTTCTTCGCACCATGCTGGCTCTTTGATCGTTTCCCACAGACGGCGCCAGATGAAGAGGGGCGATCTCGCGCTGGTCCTGAGCTGGGGAGATGATCACCGATCAGTGAACTGCAAGGAAGGGAAACGGATCAGGGGGCCTAGGGGTGGTTCCCTGGGGTAAACCTTCCGATGCCTAAGTCAGTAGAGCAGTGGTGGAAGCTATGAAAAGAGGAGTGGGGAGATGCACGAGATCCCTCTCCACCAAGGTGGTGAAGTGATTCCTGCTCAGGGAGTTTTAGGCGTGTGTCGGCCTTACCGTTTGCTGGAGGGAGTCCCCAATTTAAATAGTGTGCTAGCCTCATGAGTCCCGTAAGCTGAGGAGTTTCAGGAGGGAATTACGTCCTCAATGTGTTCTCTTTACGTCCTCATCGTGAGATCTTTATAGCCTTGAGGAGTCGTGGGTCCCTTATCTTTGTGAACTCCTGCTCATAAAGGGCTCTTAACAGCAGCGCGGATAAGCAATCGTTGCTCGACCCAAGCATGAAGAGTGCCAACCCTATCCGGGTGATAGGCATAGCTCAGTTGAGGCTCGGCCGGAGTGGGCGCGGAGTGCTAGCCTTTATCCCGGCGAGGGGGATAGGTTGGGCTTGGGTCTTCCTCCGACCGGACCGACGGTCGGGCCTTCCGAGCCTAATGGCCGTCGAGGAAGGGCTTGATCCCGAGTGACTTTATTGGGCTTTGATACTAAGTGGGCCCTGCGGGGCTGTCACTTAGATGAGCTGGGCCTCGTTTGGTCCTGGTGGACCTAGTTCGGCCGCTCTTAGATGGCCTACAGAAATCTCCCTCTCCAGTGACTGATGGCTTGTGAGACATCCCTGCAGTGCTCGAGGATTTCCATTTTTGGGGCGTATGAGGAGATGGGAAATCTCTATGAATGGCTTGCAGAGGAGCAGCCAACGAACAGAGGCGGGCCTTTTGCCAAGCAAGAGAGAATCTTGAAGATTCATTCGGTAGAAGCATGGCCACCGTTAGGGTCTTCCAAGTGGGGGCCTCAAGCCCCTCCTTTTCCTTCTTCTTTCTTTGTTCTGCTGGATGTGAGCTGGCTCAAAAATAGAGTTCCGTGACGGCGATGGGATGTTTTCTCACCCCGTATCAAGAGGGGAGAGGGAGCTACATCATATCAGGATGCCAAGGGAGGAAGCGCACCGGTTCAAGGGTGAGTGTGTGCACTGGCGCCGTATCAGGTTGGATGGGGGCCATGCGCACCGTATCAAGATGGCAAGGGAGGAAGCGCGCCGGTTAAAGGACGAGTGGCACTGGCGCCGTATCAGGTTGGATGGGGCTATGCGCACCGTATCAAGTGGCTATGGGGGAGTCCTTTTTGCACATCGGTTCAATGGCCAAGAAGGCGTGCGCCGGTTCAAGCTGGCATTGGCTGCGCTATATCACCTTGGAGGGAGAGAAGAGGGTGCGCCGGTTCAAGGCCCATATAGGGGCGCCAACTCATGTGGCCATTCAAGGGTATTTTGATAAGCTTTATATTCTTTGTTGTTTCATTGACCTCGGACCTAGCTCAGACGAATGCTTGGCATCTGGCGCTACCTTAGTTTTGATGAACCACTCTCGACGTGTTTATTTTGAAGCTCACGGGTTTCGATTTGCGATTCCGAGCGATTTTCGACACGTGCCGAACCCTCGTCAGATTACTCGGGTTTCATCTTGATTTAGGCTTCGGCACTATGAGTTGTGACCTTCTGTCTGCTCCATGCATGCGGGGAGTGTCTTCATTGAGTGGGCAATCACTCAAAGTATTTTCGCCCTCATTGGGAGGCTCTTCAGCCCCTTTCCAGCATAATGTGTGCCCCGATCGGATTACTCGGGTTTTATGTTGATATTGCATTCGGCATCCTATTTTGAGGGACTAGGGATAGTTCTTCATAGCAGGAAGCTTCCTTATCAGGTGGCGGACCGCCAGGTATATTTTCATCCTGATCGGATGAGATATAGAGTTTGTTCGGCTCGACGAGACCCAGAGTTCTTGCCAGTGAATTTTTTTGGGTGTCCACAAATGCCCCCACTCGCAGGTGTCGCGAGCAAGGAACAAGAGCGGGGCCTGCGAGTGTATCTTCTTGTCCGACAAGCAGTTGACATCGGAGTATAACATCATCGGATTCTCATGAACGGTCTCGGCCGTGCACTATATCGATCGGTTATGACAGAGAGCTGGATGCCAATCCAGATAACATCGTCAGCATTAGGCCTATGCTAACGCAAGGGATTAGGTTCATCTGGCCTTAGATGTAAGGTCTAAGCCATTGGGTTGTGTCGATTGGCTTTAACTGAGAGCCAGGCACCAATCATGATGATATCGTCGACATCAGGTATAGGTTATTACAAGGACTTCGGGTTCATTTGGCCTTAGACGGAAGGTCTAAGCCATTAGGTCATATTGAACATCACGGCGGACGGATGGATAGTGTTAGGTTAAAGAGGATTGTTTATTCATTGGCTTAGACGGAAGGTCTAGGTCAAAGGTTTATTCGCCAATATCGACAGGGTGCCGGAAGTTGACGTGATTTATTCATCGACATGGGGTTAGTGTCAAGGCAAGGGTCTTTTTATTCTCTAGCCGGATGGAAGGTCCGACTCAGAGTGAAGGGGGTCTTTTTGTTCATGGCTTTAGACGGAAGGTCCGGGCCATGGGTTTATTCGTCAGTGGGACAAAAGAGATTTTGATCTCTAGTGGGACTTGACGAGTCGACATCCCTCGGAGGTTTTGATAATGATTTTTTTTCTTTCTCTCTCTTTTTCTTTCTCTTTTTATTTTATTTTTTTCTTTTTTTTCTTTTTTATCTTTTTTTTCTTTTTTCCCCTCTTTTTTCGTTCTTTTTTGTTAGCTTGATTGCCAATTGTTCAATATTGAACATCTGTCAGCTTGATCACGGACGGTAGAATATCTTGATCATCCTCGAACATCTGTTGGCACGGATGCTAATGGGTTGACATCTCCATCATCATTGACCATCATCGAACATCATCAAACATCTTTGAACATCATCGAACATCATCGGATTATCTTCGAACATCATCGAATCAACTTCAAACATCATCGAACGTCATCGAATATCTTCGAACATCATCGAATCATCTTCGAACATCATCGAATCAACTTTGAACATCATCGAATATCATCAAACATCATCAAATATCTTCAAACATCATTGAACATCTTAGAATCATCGAGCATCTGTCAGCTTGGACGCTGACGGTTTGACATCTTTAGCATCTTGAGCATCTATCGAGATGAACTCCGCCGGTTCAACATTGTTAGCATCCTTGAATATCTTCGAATCTTTTGAATATCTGTCGGGCTGAATGCCGAGGGTTGGACATATTTGCCATCCTCTGAACATCCGTGGACATCTATCTGGCTGAATGCCGATGGTTGAATCATCTTTGATATTTTTGATTATTTTTGAACATCTGTCGTGCTGAATGTCGATGGTCGAATCATCTTGCACTTCTTCGGATATCGTCAGATATCTTGCACATGTCTGAATATCGCTCGATATCTTGAACATTTTGGAATACCTTTGAATATTTGTGAATGCATGTCGTCTTGGATGTCGATAGTTGAATATTTGAATAGCTTGGGATGTCTATAGGTCTGGCCACCGATGGTTGGACACCTTGAGTATCCTTGAACATCTTTAGACATCTGTCGGGCTGAACGTCGACGGTTGAACATCTTGAATATCTTTGAATATTTGTCGGCCTGGATGCCGACGGTCGAACATCATGAATATTTTTTTTGAATATTTGTCGGCCTGGACGCCAACTGTTGAACATCTTCAATATTGTTTGAATATTTGTCGGCCTGGACATCGACGATCGGATATCTTGAATATTTTTTGAATATTTTTCGGCTTGGATGCCGACGGTCGAATATTTGCTAGCATCTTTGCATATCTATCGGTGCGGACGCTGACGGTCGTGTTATTCGGAACATTTTCAGATATCTGTGAACATTTGTTGGCCCAGGTGCCAACGGTTGAGCATCTTTGATATCTTTGAAGATCTTTGTGCATCTTTGACATCGTGGAATCATCTGTCGGCTTGAATGCCGATTGTTGAACATCTTGGACATCATGGAACATCTGTCGGGCTAAGTGCCGACGGTTGAATCATCTTAACATCATTTGAACATCTTCGAACATCTGTCGGGCTGAATGCCAACGGTTGAACATTTTGAAAATCCCTGATCATTTGTAAAGTTGGATGTCGATGATTGAATTTCTTGAGTATCTATGAATATTTACAAATATCTACTGGCTCAGATGACGATGGTAGGATATCTTCGAGCATCTTTGAATATCTAGCTGAGTGTCTTGGACATCTTCGGGTATTCATCGGCTGGACATCGGTGATCGAATATCTCGAATACCTTTGGACATCTGTCAGCCCAGGTGTCGACGGTCGGATATCTTGAATATTTTGAATATTTGTTGGCCTGGACGCCGACAATGGGATACCTTGAATATTCTTGATCATCTTTAACATCCGTCGACCCAGACACCGACGGCTAGACATCTCTAACATCATTTTGTTCTTTTCATCATCATTTTCGTCCTCTTTATCATAATCTTGATCATCATCTATCATCTTGCTCATCATTCTTCTTTTCATCAATTTTTTTCTTTTCATCATTAGTTAGGATCTTCACGATCATTTCTTCATCATCATCATTATTTCAATTTTTTCATTCATCATGATCTCCACGATCATTTCTTCATCGTCATTCATCATGATTTACAGGCCCATCTCATCATCATTTCTCCTCTTTTTTTATTTATTATTTTTTTATCATGCATCACGATCCTCATGATCATCATTCCCATCATCTCTTCATCATCTTTTTTTTTCTTCTCTTTTTTTTATTGCTATCTTGGCCTTCATCATTTGGATAGCCCCTATAATTGTCAGCCAATATGTAGTGCAAAAATCCGTGATAGAACGGCCCTTGAAAGGCTTATATTATCATTTCATTCATCACTATTACAAGTGATTGTCGCTCCTAAGAGGGGGACACATCTGGTAGCAGCCGTACACAGGCTTCTTGACATTTCACACATCTGCCCCTAGAATAGGGTACCATTTATATCTTGCAGCATCCTTTCCGGCTTCCTGCCATAGCTGGAGGGGCTTGGAATGCCCTTTAGAGCATATTGTTCTTTGGCTGGTGTGGTGCGGCCGTATTAGGCGCCCTCTCCAAGCCGGGCATTTGATGAGGGCGTGGTGGGGCCACCTTGTGATGCGGGACGGGACGCGACTCGATACCAATTCAATGCGATCTTGAGACTCTAGGTAAACTCGCGACTCGTCCCTAGCGAGGGAAACGTGAGGATGTGCGCGGTTGAGAAATCGGCAGTGAGTCAAGGGTAATTGGCTCTTTCATGCTCGAATCTAGTCACGAGACGGGTCACGCACTCACTCTCTCAGTAGTGATTAAATTAATATGAACAGGCTAATTATTCTAACACTCAAGCAGCGGCATGAAAAGAACACATACGAACTAAGCAAATGAGACAAAAAGGGAGGCGAATGTACCTCTACGCTCCGGGCGTGGGGAAGACGACCCCGGCTAAGACTCGTACTCCCGGTATAGTTACTAAACAATAGTTACATCAGTGAATTTTATGCCCACTCCATGCAGAGAGGTAAAGGGCTACAGTGGGACCCGGGAGTAGCGAACTCGGGTTGACGGACAACAAGTCGGAAGGACTTTCGGGCCGGAAATGGGCTGCTGGTCTGGTTCGGTTCTGCTGGGCCAACGGGACAGCAGGCCGGTCCGGCAGCTGGGACGGTGGCGTCTGGGCGTCTCCTTGCTGTGGCGGCTGGCTGGGACGCTGCTGGGGGGTTGCTGGTCGATCCCAGGGAGCGGCGGTCACTGATTCGGAGTCGAAGATTTATGGGAGAATTAACCTTGGACTGCTCTTACTGGCCTGTTCACATAACAAATTTGCGCGCCTCCACGAAAACGATCGCCACGCTCAGATCCGGTGTCGGATCAAGACGAGATGGGCGCCGTTGGAAAGTAGACTCAAAGATATACAACATAAATGATTTTTACATACATCCAACAGTCTGATTTAAAATACAAAACTCTGTGCTCCACAAACTTTTCTAGCTCGGAATCCAGATCACACAGAACATAATGAGATCTGCCTGAAAATGAATTTTGACCAAAAGGAAAATAGTGGATGTAGACTCTGAGAATTTTATGAGTGGAAGAGGGGGATATGAGGATGACACATAAATATTTTGGGATTTTTCTGACGTGGTTTAGGAGGGGAGAAAAATAAAAGAACATGGTGCTATCCCGCAGATCTGCAAACTGGCAGATTGTTAGGGGTGGAAAGATTTGACTGGGAAGGGGGGCAAACAAGGGCTGATTGGCTTGAAAATTTAACTGGAGGAAGGGGACTACAGGGGGAACCAACCCTCAATTGAGGTTGATCAGACGGTTGGATTGGGAGAACCAACCTGATCTTTGAACTTCTGTTCTCAATTTCGGGGTTCAGCACAGCAAGATGGAGAATGGCTTGTGGCAGCTTGTTGGCGGCACGAACGGTGACGGCGGTGGCGGTGGCTGAGCTTCACACCCAGGGGGGAGATACATCTTGGAATCCACCAAGATTATGGCATCACACCATAGAATCACAGCAGTCCAGCTGCAAGGGGGGAGAGGAGAGAGAGGGGGGGCGCCCTTGGGCTTCTTGGAGCAAATGCTTCAAATTTTCTTCATTAATTCTCGATAAAATGACACAACAAAGATCTTATACAAAACCCTAGACCTAGACAAATGACCTCTAATACCCTTGGTCAAATGGGTATAATGGGGAAAGGGGAGACAAAGGGGATTAAAATAATCCCACAAGGGGACAAGAGAGGGGGGCGCCCCTCTCTCCAAGTCAACAAAATCAACTTGGATATTTTAATCTCCCTTGGACCATATTAATCCCCCCTTGGACCATAATAAACCAAAAATACAATACTTGGTCAATATTCTCCCATTGACCCAATATTAAACCAACAATATAAATACAAACCAAATACAACCCAAATACATACCAAATACAACCAAATACAAATACGTACCAAAATATGTACTAAAATATCAAAGCTCAGGTGGGGACTCTAGACTGTCCCCCAGCCACAAAGATGTCGGCATCGACCGAGTCGTGCTACGTGTCCGGTATCGGCGGCTCGCTGAGTCGAGCCGAACTCTGGCTCTGGTGTCTTCACCAATTCTCCCCGGGTGGGAGAAGCTCGACCCCGCCGAATAGGGGTCCAGGTCGCTCTGGTATCGATCCAATAGATCTGGATCTATCCTCTGTAGCTCAGCCCCGGTGATCCAACTGTCATCAAACGTGGGCCGTCCCCTCCATCGCACCAAGTAGCGCTGGTATACCCCACCTCGAGTAGTGTTCGCGACCTTTTTTTTTCTTTACTTTCTTTCGCGGGTCGACCGACCAACTAACCAACTGGTGGTCGGATGATCAATTGACGACGCGGGCGTGCCAGTCACATGAGTGACAATTTTATGATGCGCTCATTCTGACCCGTGTCGAGTGATTGTGAGGTTCGGTCGGGACCAGCAGTCTGCCATACCATAAAGGCTATGGCGTTAATTACATCCCCCACGAGGAGGGAACACCTTTGATTAATTGCCGAGATAGCGGGCTGTCGAAGCCGAATTAAAAAAAAGCTACATTATGATCATGACGAAGACATGCAGGATGCATATGTTTATCGTGCAGAAGATGCATAGTTCATGGAATTATGGATCCTCGGCACGTGGCGGAGGTCGTAGGTCCGAAGACCACCGTCGCGCATAGCGAAGACTTCCGACCAGACGTAATCCGGCTTTTCTGTTGACGCCATTTGATCTACCCGAGGATGTATGCATGGATGCACACATGATGTTCATGACTATATTAAGCATGATAACGGAATTGTGGAAGCAAATGGTGATCAACCACGTTTATTACCCCTTTTTTTTGAGAAGAGAGAAGGCAGCACAAATATGATAGCGACAGCGAGATGCTAACAGACATAGTAATGAAGACATGATGACCATATAGTTCGGACTCGCTAGGCCCTTCTTTTATTCAATTTATTACCAGCTATGGCTTGTTGGCATCGACCCCAAGAGACGAGAATTGCCTTGGGGCAAATGAGCGATTCAAACGGCAACATGCTTCAAAACCGGCGCGACCATGCGAGAGGTAACTCATACGGCGCGATAAAACATCGGTATAGATGGCTAATACGGCGCGGCCCCACAACCGGCTAAAACGGCGAGCAAGAGGATGGGGCGCGTCGGTTTGGGGCGCACCGGAAAGTCGCAAGGAAAAATTTTTTGATTATGAGTATGGGGTTAACCCGGCGCGGGGGGGTACCGCGCCGGTTTAAGGTGCGCCGGTTAAGACCGCGCCATATTAACCCTATTTTTTTGTTAATTTTTGAACTTTTTCAAGTTTATTAAACTCCAATAGAACATTTTAGAGTTGTTTAGGCCAATTGATTGTTTAATTGGAGCCCATGGCCTTCTAGGAATGAAGGAGCAAGTCAGTGCGAGGTTCATACTCAAGCACTGAGGTAATTGAGTCCAGAACGAGCGTTTCATTAAGGCTTATTTAATCTTAATCTGTCCAAAATTGGACAGCATCTCCCCTGAACCTAAAGAGTTGCAGGGGAGAAGCGGGGTCATGCTCACCTGTGGAACAAGCCCCTAAACCGCCGGTCTGCACAATGGCAGCCAGCAAACCCCAATGGATGGAGTACCCCGAGGACTAGCCTGCTAGGGGCACCAAAATCCCGTAGGGGAAGAAACAGAGAGATGAAGCCGTTGACGGCGGGAGCACTACCCCGAGGACTAGCCTGCAAGGGGTGGACAACCCATAGTGTATGACTTATCCCTTAGAAGAACCAACCATTAGGGAGATGGAACTCCGAGGGCTAGCCTGCGAGGAGCGCACATCCCCGGTCTCCGTTGGGTCCTGGACTGTTAGGGTCTAGCTCGTTGAACCAAGACCTCTTCGTTGCTATCTGTT
The DNA here is from genome assembly GCA_022559845.1 of Amorphophallus konjac. Taxonomy (NCBI): domain Eukaryota; kingdom Viridiplantae; phylum Streptophyta; class Magnoliopsida; order Alismatales; family Araceae; genus Amorphophallus; species Amorphophallus konjac. Next base: position 130,234,393 of record CM040117.1, on the reverse strand, counting down.
GTGGGCTCAGGGAGAACATCTACCATCGGGAGGTAGGGTTCTTAGTTGCCTAGCAGTTCCGTGAAGCCACAGGGGCGTGTTCCCCTTCCCCAGATGATCGAGATAATGAGGAGGAAAACCCCGGAAACCATTCGGATGACCGTGATGCGTAGAGATAGTAAATGCATAGATGAGGGAGGCCCATTACGAGGCATATGTTTGATCAGTTAGAGGGCATCGTTCAGGGGATGAGATCCCACGCGTGGCGGAGAGAGGCATGCACAGAAGCACAGCTCCGTCCGAGAAGAGAGGGGTATGCGAGAATCCTGAGATTAAACAAGAGAATATTCGGAGAGGAAACCCCGGGGAAGGGACATTTCTGTAGCCCACGATGATTCAGGGCATCGTAGGAGATTCAGGGAAAGTGGAATCAGGGAATGATACGGAGAAAGCCTCACGCGCACGCATTGGCATACATAAGAGAGGGAAGATGAAGACCATTCATTCGACCCATTAAACCCAGCATTCAGCATGTATATATATATATATATGTTACCATCCCAGAAACGGGAATGGCTCAGCATTTACATAATCAGACTATGGCACCAGCGTGATTATTCGATCGCCGTTCAACAATAACGGAAGCAGAGGACGCTCATAGCGCAATAATAGGGAAAGAGTAGCAGAGAAAATCACATAGAGGGGGGAGGAGAATCGACTCATATCATCGTCGCTCCTCCCCCTCTCGCTTACATTCGATGGGTAGAAGTTTCAGAAGAGAAAATTACGGAAAGCAGGAAAGGGATCAGCGCCCGCGCCCACCTGTTCCTGAAACAGGGTGTCGTAGAAGAAGAAGATGGTCGGCGGCAGCTCCTCCAAAGGAACCCTCGCTCTCTGTGCCTCAAGAGAAAAGAAACCCTCTCGAAAGCCCTCTCCCTCCTCTTCCTCTCTCTATCTCTTCTAATTTTTTTCTTGATCTGTCTCTGGCCGCCGCCTTTGTTGCTCTCGAACAGCCGTATATATAGGGCATGAGTTAGAACGTTGAATGGCGCGTCAGGGGAGCCTTCAAGGCTTATCACGCCGGGATCGAAGCCATCATCAGGGTGATTTGCGCGCCGGCATAAGGGCTGAAGATGGGGGCGCGCCGGTACAAGGGTCGAAGGTAGGGGCGCGCCGGGATAAGGGCATGCCGGGCTGGTGCTCTATACGAGCTTCGAGCCATCTGCTGAGTCCGGAGATGATTCCAGGAGCCACCGTGAACATGTGTTCTGCCGCTGCTCACTAAAACCTCGATGATATGATTTGTCAAAGCTCCTAGATTGGCGTATGGCCCTTCTCGAGGTCCTCGATTGCTTTGGGCTGCTCACACAGGTTTTTCGCTGACACGGCCTTCAGCTCTATGATCTATGCCATTGGCTCGGCCTGGCTTGTGCCCGGAGCTCCTCGAAAGGTGAGATAACACCAGGGATAGTTCCGCCCGAGCTGGGCGATCATTCGGCCACTAATGGGCCCATCTTGGCAGGAAGCCGTACCCGTGCCGGGTGATCAGGATCTTCTGCCGACAGAGCTTTCGGTCCTCCATCTCGGAGAGCCGGGGGAACTCCTTCATCTTCGGGAGAACCTCTTCATATGGTGGGGAACCACCGGATAGACCGTCGTCCTTGATCGGACAACGGGTGTAGTGTATCCGGCATGACAAAGTCGATGCCGGTTCATTGGGCAGGCTTGGTCGCACTGCCGGTTGGTTGACGAGTTTGTCTCGGCTCTCCTGAGGTGAAGTCCCCGTGTCCACATGGAGTGACTCGAGGCTCTGGTAGCTTGAGAAGTCTTCAATATGTTGATCTTTATCGGCTTCCGTACTTCGGTGGGCCGGGTCATTCGTCCTTATGGCTTGGTCACCGACGATCATATTTTGAGTGCCAACAAATGCCCCCCAGATGTGGGTGTTGCGAGCAAGGCACGAGTGCAGCAAGGCCGACGGATGAATTTCATCCAGACTGACCCCTTCTTTGATTGGCGGGTGCCTGGGATGGCCCTTAATTCGGCACGGGCGTTAACCCGGCGCTGTTTAGATGTTAATACGGCGCGGGATAAGCGCGCCTACTTGGTGCGCTCACGATGCTGGCGTATTAATCCGGCGCGGCCGTTGACGTTCATGGTTTGACCCGGCGCGCCTTTTACCGACGCGCCTTTCGCTTAAAGGGTTGTTAATCCGGCGCGCTAAATAGCGCGCCGGTTTAGCGATGGGGGACTCCCCCTATTTATCTTCCTTCTTCTTTGTTTTTTCCTCATTGCCCTTCATTCGCACCAACTCTTTCTCTCTCTTCCCTTTCTTCTCTCCCTTTGGCGCCGAGAGCGGCAATTTCTTCCTTCGGGTGAGTGGAGGTGCTGTCAATTTGGGTTTCGAAACCCATTCTTTGGACCCCGGGAGGCTTCTAGCAGGGCTTGCCCTCAGAGCTATTCCCCCGGGTGTTCCTCTGGCCTCGGTGTAATGCCGATGGCTGCCTTTTAGGGACCGTTCCTCAGTGGACGCGTTCCCGCTTTTCTTCGTCAATTCCCTGTGCTGGGGAGACTCTGCCGAAATTTTGTCAGAAGTTCGCCTTTGATTAGCTATTTTCTGACTTTGCTTTTGTTTGATATGCCCCTTTTTTACAGCTATCATGGCATCCAGCTCTTCTTCTCGTGCCGTAGTGACATGGGAGAACGTCAATTCCCTCGACTGGGGGCACGGCCAGGTGGCCATAGTTGCGGAGTCTTCAGATTCAGAGACAGACACTGTGGACACCAGCCGTCTCCTTATCCTCGGGGGTGACTCCTTTCATTATAATAGAGAGGGCGTGACCAGGAGGGATTATCCCAAGGACAAGCACCTAATGTCCCTTCTTCAACGCTTCAACCTTCAGGGGAAGAGGGATGTGTTCGCCATTCGGAAGGTCGAGCAGGCCTTGCTGGTGGAGAGAGACAGCCTGGCCGAATGTGTGATGCGGGGAAGACCCATCTATCTCCCCGGGGAGGTTAGGAAATGGAGCACTATGCTGGGGCTGCAAGACCTGGCTTCGACAGACGGGTTGCTGACTAGAGCTCCCGAGTTCGTACCCGCTCGGTGGAATGACTCCGCGGGCAGAGTGGATCGGGAGAAACCGATCTTTGGTTTATTCCTTGCCCCGTTGAGATGGGGATATAGAGACGAATCATTCTTGCTGGATTGCTTGGCGGTTCGCTTCAAGCACCAGATATCGGTGGGGTGGTTTGCTGAACTGAAAGTTACAGATGCTCATGCATTCAGGCCCGGAGCAGTAGAGTTCACAGACTACGTGTTGCAGCATTACGCTCCTCTTCTGACCAGGGCCGGCATATGTCACAGCGTGTACGCTTCGAGGTACCGGTACCCAATCTCACGGGGCTTGTGTTGTGGAATGATCGAGGTATTTTGCCCCGAATATAACACTTTCTACACTTCAGAGGGGGAGACCTCTTTAGACTTGTGGAGTCTATCGCAGCTCAGCGGCCTACCCATTGACGGGGAGCCGTATGAAGAAGTCTGCTGGCCTGACTGGTTGAAAGACCAGACCGATGGTGACGGTCGGTATTTGGCGGGCTACGCCTATCGGTATCTGATGAAGGCGTATCGCACCCTCTTTCATTCATCGCATGACACGAGGGAAGCTCGGAAGTCGGGCGAGAAGCGAAGAGTGCGGATGGGCGCCTGGCTTCAATATTTCTTCTAGGGGAAGAATAAGTATGAAGATTTTCCTCCAATAGCGCCCGTGGCCCAGAAGCGGAAGTAGAGGGTGCGACGCCAGGCCACTTCATCATCTTCTTCGAAAGGAGGGCAGGGAGAAAACCCGAACCCTACTGGTGCTGATGCAGTCACTCACTGTGCTGCATATCTGGTTTATTGGCATTGTTCGTTCGCTCTTCCTCAAGGTGACGAGAGCGTGATTAGGGCGGAGGCCATTTACCCGGCCTGTCTTATGGCTTGGGGCATCAAGCTGTCCCTTTGCCCAGTGGCTTTGTGCCTCATTTACAAGATGTTGGGAGACTTGCACAAGACGCGTCTCCCCAGAAGCCTTCGGACGGTTGGTCCGTTACATTTCTTTAATGCTTGGGTCTGCACCCTATTTCCGAAGGCAGCTCCTCGGGCATTACAAGCGGTCCCTCTGGTCCCACGTATGATAGAGTTTGCGAGTGCCGAGCCATCTTTACTTGTGGAGCAACTCTACGCCATTCGGGGTAAATTGGCCCGCATTCCCATGGATTCGCCTGGGGTTCTTCATTTCTGGAGCTTAGCTGCCCATTCGAGCCCGCTGACGAACAGGACGAGGCAGTGCAAGCTGTTTGAGACTGAGGAGTACATCCATCCGATTTCCAAGGCCAAATATACCAAGCCTATTCTGGAGCCGGAGTTGATTGATTAGGCACTGGCCATTAGGCCTAGTGTCCTTGTATTTCGCAAGAGCGGCATTCTGTGGTTGGAGCCGTATTACCCGTTCCGCTTCAGCCGGAACTTTGGCTACGACCAGCAGATTCCACATTCCTCTTCACAATTTGCATTGCCCAACAGGCATAGGGCCGGGCAAGTTTCAAATGATGACGCCCGAATATGGTGGGACTTTTTCCATCATCGTGAAGACGTTTCTTTTCGGGTGCCTGCCCCTACGCGCTTCCCTCGCGTCATGCCTGAGTACGTCAAGTGGTGGAATGCGCGGACGGGATTTTACAGGAACTCCCGGAGAGAGTGCTGGGCTGTGGCGGAGCACAGGTTTTTAGCTTCCCAACCGGAGCCGGTTCTTGACATTGAAGCCTCTTATCTGAAGAAGTTGAAGTCTTGGACCAATACAGAAGTGAAGGCCTACATGGAGGCCCGCAAGATTGTGAAAAGCCGCAAGACGAAAGTTGAACCGAAGCTACCCCCGATCAACAAGGATGATTATGTGAAGACCCTTCGGGGTTTATGCCGAGTCAGCGGTGAGAGGGTGATTCTCCAGCAACTCCCTTTACCGGTAGAGGAGCCCATCGCGGCTGTGGCCGACTGGCGTCCCGAGGTGGATAGGTTGTATCCCTATCGGACTTTCATTCGCAAGGAAGATAGGCGGGATGCCTTGTACGACAATACTCCCTGGCTATTTGCATTCCTTCAGTCGCATGGCCTGTCGGTGGGTGATCCGAGCGAAGCCATCCTGGACCATCCTCTTCAGATTTCATTCAAATATGCAGACAGGTGGGGGCTGGACCATCTAAGCCTGTATTATCTCCTATCCTCTCGTGGTCATGAGGACCTGGCACTGCTGGCCGAACCGAGCGAAAAGATTGGAGATCTATGCTGGCTTATTCGCGAGGCGGCTTCGAGGGACAAAACGCCATCGCTATTTTATTGGCCTCTCTTCCCCTTTTATACGGGACCGGCAAGTATGTTTCATTTCTACTTTCAGGCCTTTTGGCCAGCTTCTTCTTTTCATTGTGGTGTGTCATTCTCACCTTTGTGCATGTGCAGTCCGACCGACTTCGGAGGAGACCCGGCACTTTAGGGAACTGATCATAAAGGCCCAAAAGCCAACATATTTTGAAGTTCCTGAGCCTGCTCCGACCACGATGCCACTGCCTCCTGGGGATTCGAGGAAGAGGACTCGGTCCCAGCTGAGAGAGGCCGTCGGAAGGGCGAAAGCGGCGGTGACCCGGGTGACACGGGCACGCCGAAAGAAGGCTGCAGAGAAGGAGTCGGCATCCGTCCTTCCTTCAGTTGTATCTTTTGAAGAGTTTGAAGCTTCCTGCACACAAGGGCTAGAGGCTGAAGGTAGGCTCCTTTTCTCTTCGAAGTGCATTAGCTTGTTTTGACTGCCTTGGCTAGCCCATGACGACGGTTGCTGACACAGTCGCCGCGGTCGTCGGGCTGGAGGCGACGGTAGATGTAGCGACTAGGGACGGGGCAGAGGAAGTCCCTGCTGCTCCCGTAGAAAGGGATCTGCCCTCTCCAACACCCAGGCAGGAGATGGAAGGTAATCTATAGTTTAGTCGCGATAGCACCGCAAATCTTCATGTCTTTAGCTAGCTTGACCCCTTCTTGCCGTAAATTGTAGTTGATATACAACCGTCATTGCTTCCGGGCCCGGAGGGTATAGAGGAGGCGATCCCCTCTGGGTAGGGCGGACCTGCTCTTGAGGTATCATCTATTGTTGCCCCTGGCATGGAGAGCACCGGGGAAGTTCCTGCCGAGGGTGATGCTCCTGCTGGCGAGGCTCCTGCTCCGACGGCGGAGCGTCCTGAGAGAGCAGAGGGGTCCTCTTCCTCTGAGCAGGTAGATTATGGTGGCGGCTCCAATGACGAGGAGCTCTCACTGATTGATCTCGAGATCGATGACGCCGGGGCGTCCTCGGCCTATGAAAGTGATTATCCGACTTTCAGCCCGGCCCGGTTGTCGTGGGGCGGTCCCGAGCCGTCATTATCTCTTGAGAGTGAAGAGGCCACTGCCGGGGGAGCTGCTCTTAAAGATTTGAGCTTAGTACCCGCTAAGGTAAGGACCTGCCCAGGGTCGGTGTCTGATGTTCTTCTTTATCTTCCTTCCAGCCTAGTTTTTTTTTTAATGTATATATATTTTTGATGCAGGCTGAGGTGGCGCTGCCAACCATGACGGTGCAGATACCACTCCCGGCTCTGGGAACGGGCCATGTAACTCTTCCATCTATCCTGCGGCCTATCGCATTGCGATACCCCAAGGACTATGCAGCGGCAATGGTTCCAGTCGGGCCCGGAGCACTTGTGGCAGTTGGTAGTTCGGCGGCAACCGGGGATTCTTAGCCAATGGAGGCTGCACAGTAATCAACTCTGGAAAAGAATGGTCTTCCTGAAATAGAAGCTGGAGAGATCATCGAAGAGCAGATGTCTTCGGCTCTCGATGTTTCTGTTGCACCTCCATCCCAGGGGACAGGAAAAGAGATTGCCGTGATTGAGGCTCCGGCCACCGTATCCGCCAGCGCGCTTGTTCCTCACAGCAGTGGACTGCAGCTCATGCCATCGTCATCTTCCGTGACGGCCGATGATATCTGGCCTGCCGTGGATGACAAGTGGAATTTGAACTGCCTGAGACGTCGCCACTTGGTCTTCAATCTTCAAGTGACTTTGTGTGGCAGTTTCTGGGGACCCTCGAGCAGACCGTAACGGCCAGCAGGGATTTAACTTATGTTCAGCTGAGGGGCTTGATAGAGCATCTATCCCGCTCGCTGTTGGCCTTTGGTTGTCCCATGGACGACTGGACTCCACGGGTGATCCTGCTCCTGAAGTATGTAAACAGGAGGGAATTTCTAGGCCGGGAAGCAGCTGACCAGCTGGCGGCCATATCATTGGAGCAGGCTGAAAGCCGAGCAACTCTTATTTCTCTGCAAGAGACTGTGGCGAGGATGAGGGATGAAGCCAATGCCTCTTTACAGCGCCGAAGCTTCTTGACGGCCCGGATGGCGGCATTACAGGCCGAACTTTCAAGGGTAGAGGCCGAACTTGAAGAAGTAGATCGCCTGGGAGTCCAGAAGGTGGAGGATGCAGAGATGGCCGAGGGACAAGCTGCTTCCCTCGAGGAGAAGCTATCTGAGCTGGAGGCCACCGAGTTTCGATTGCAAGAACTGACCCGCCATCCTTCCCTGGGTATTCCTGCGCTGGAGGACATCTTCCGACGCCCTCTGCCGTAGTCCTTTTTTTTTCTTTATTTGCTCCCTTTTTGACGCACTTCATGTACTCCGGGGGATGGCCCATGTAACATGTACCTTTTACTTCACAGTAATGGAAAATCTCCATCGTGCTTTTTGAATGAAGACTCCATCTTGTCATTATTCTTTTCTCTTCCATTCGCCCGTTGTTTCTAATCCGAGTGTATGAGTCACTAGGGCAGGAGAGCGCTCACGCCTTCAGCAAAGGGGTGAGGTGTTTGCTCCACCGCGCCGTGACTTTTCTCGAGACTAACAACGGCCTATGCCAGCCGAGAGTCCGGGGGACTCAAGAGGGTATATCAAAACTGACGGGTAAATGGCCCTGCCGAGGATGGCAAGACCCAAGAATGGGTAGCGACCGGTCCTTTCGATGATGACGAAGGTCGAAAAAGGGTAGACGGTCTTGACGATGATGACAAGAACCGGAATAGGGTAGCGACCGATCTTGCCGATAGTGGCAAGGGTCGAAAAGGGTAGACGGTCTTGCCGACGGTGATAAAAATCGGGTAGAGTAGCGACCGATCTTGCCGATGGTGATAAAAATCGGGTAGAGTAGCGACCGATCTTGCCGATGGTGACAAGGGTCGAAAAGGGTAGACGGTCTTGCCGATGGTGACAAAAATCGGATAGGGTAGCGACCGATCTTGTCGATGGTGACAAGGGTCGAAAAGGGTAGACGGTCTTGCCGATGGTGGCAAAAATCGGATAGGGTAGCGACCGATCTTGCCGATGGTGACAAGGGTCGGAAAGGGTAGACGGTCTTGCCGATGGTGACAAAAACCGGATAGGGTAGCGACCGATCTTGCTGATGGTGATAAGGATCGAAAAGGGTAGACGGTCTTGCCGATGGTGACAAAATCGGATAGGGTAGCGACCGATCTTGCCGATGGTGACAAGGGTCGAAAAGGATAGACGGTCTTGCCGATGATGACAAAAACCGGATAGGGTAGCGACCGATCTTGCCGATGGTGACAAGGGTCGAAAAGGGTAGACGATCTTGCCGATGGTGACAAAAACCGGATAGGGTAGCGACCGATCTTGCCGATGGTGACAAGGGTCGAAAAGGGTAGACGGTCTTGCCGATGGTGACAAAAACCGGATAGGTGACAAGGGTCGAAAAGGGTAGACGGTCTTGCCGATGGTGACAAAAACCGGATAGGGTAGCGACCGATCTTGCCGATGGTGACAAGGGTCGAAAAGGGTAGATAATAGATGTATATAGGCGGGATATCGGATGAAAATTCCCCGTCGACCTCGTAGGGGTCTTCCGGACAGAGAATGAATCATCACTATTCATCATTCAAAACCCTTTTTATTCACATTACCGACCTAAGCGCCCTTTCGGGTTTTCGCCGAGACCAGCCCCCTCTTGCTTTTGCCCGCGCGCCCTCTCAGGTTTTCACGCGACGGGGTACCCGATTTTTCCTGTGACGCCCTTTCGGGTTTTCGCCACAGCTGGGTTATAGCCATTTTTGCACTTGTCCTGATATAGGAACAAGTCTGGCGGGGTATCTCTATTTTTAACCACATTTTATTTTCTTTCTTTCTTTTTTTCTTGAATTCGTGATGCAGAAGAACTGGAACGTGAAAATATTAACCGGCCTTGTCGATGATGACAAGGATTGGACCCTGCTTCGGTCTGTCGACACTGGTTAGATGTTGAAGCAAAGGATACTGTCTATTAACAAGGATGTAAGATCCGAGCTAAGGGCAAAGATCGACCGGTCTCGCCGATGATGACGAGGGTCAAACGTGAGTTTATTCATCGGCATGGGCCACATGCCGAGGCAAAGGTTGGGTTATTAACGAGGACGGAAAGTCCAAGTTAAGGGTAAAGATAGACCGATCTCACCGATGATGACGAGGGTCGACCATGGGTTTATTCATCAACATGAGTCATATGCCGGAGCAAAGATGGGATTATCAACAGGGACGTAAGGTCCAAGTTGAGGGTAGAGATCACCCGACCTTGCCGATGATGACGAAGGTCGAACGTGGGTTTGTTAAAGGATTTCCCGCGGGACTTCGATGGTTGTCCCTTTCGGAGTTTCATTGGGTGGAGAATAGGAGAGGAATTTAGAAATTACCACTTTACTGACTCAAGCGCCCTTTCGGGTTTTCGCCGGAGCCAGCCCCCTCTTACTTTTGCCCGCGCGCCCTTTTGGGTTTTCACGCGGCGGGGTACCCGATTTTGCCTGCAGCGCCCCTTCGGGTTTTCGCCACAGCTGGGTTATAGCCATTTTTGCACTTGTCCTAATATAGGAGCAAGTCTGGCGGGGTATCTCTATTTTTAACCCCATTTTCTTTTTTTTCTTTTTTTTTGATATGAATAGGGTGGCAGGTCGAAGTGTGATGTTCGACTCCTGGTCGACAGTGGATGGCCCGTAGTGGCAACAATGTGAGAATGCCAACTAGAACACAAAGCCTTTAGCCGACTCGGGTTTATTCGTTAACGGGAAGATAATGCTAACGCAAGGAAGGGCTTTCGTGCCAACCCAAACGTAAGGCTCGTAATGGCAGTGCGACGTATCCTTTGGAAGCTTGATCAGGGCAGAATGCCACTAGACCAAGGAAAAGGTAGCTTGATCAGGGCGAAATGCCACTGGACCAAGGGAAGGTAGCTCGGTTAGGGTGGAGTGCCACTAAACCAAGGAGAAGGGTAGCTCGGTTAGAGCGAAGTGCCACTAAACCAAGGAGAAGAGTAGCTTGTTTAGGGCGGAGTGCCACTAAACCACGGAAGGTAGCTTGGTTAGGGTGAAGTGCCACTAAACCACGGAAAAGGTAGCTCGGTTAGGGCGGAGTGCCACTAAAAGGAGAGGAGTAGCTCGGTTAGGGCGGAGTGCCACTAAACCAAGGAGGAGGGTAGCTCGGTTAGGGCGGAGTGCCACTAAACCAAGGAAAAGGTAGCTCGGTTAGGGCGGAGTGCCACTAAACCAAGGAAAAGGTAGCTCGGTTAGGGCGGAGTGCCACTAAACCAAGGGGAAAAGTAGTTCGGTTAGGGCGGAGTGCCACTAAACCCAGGAAAGGGTAGCTCGGTTAGGGCGGAGTGCCACTAAACCAAGGAGAAGAGTAGCTCAGTTAGGGCGGAGTGCCACTAAACCAAGGAGAAGAGGAGCTTGTTTAGGGCGGAGTGCCACTAAACCAAGGAGAAGAGTAGCTCGATCAGGGCATAATGCCATTAGACCAAGGGAAGGTAGTTTGATCAGGGTGAGATGCCACTAAACCAAGAAAAGGGTAGCTTGATCAGGGCGAGATGCCACTAAACCAAGAAAAAGGTAGTTCGGTTAGGGCGGAGTGCCACTAAACCAAGGAGGAGGGTAGCTCGGTTAGGGCGGAGTGCCGCTAAACCAAGGTAAGGGTAGCTCGGTTAGGGCGGAGTGCCACTAAACCAAGAAAAAGGTAGCTCGGTTAGGGCGGAGTGCCACTAAACCAAGGAGGAGGGTAGCTCGGTTAGGGCGGAGTGCCGCTAAACCAAGGTAAGGGTAGCTCGTCTAGGGCGGAGTGCCACTAAGCCAAGGGGAAAAGTAGTTCGGTTAGGGCGGAGTGCCACTAAACCAAGGTAAGGATAGCTCGGCTAGGGCGAAGTGCCACTAAACCAAGGAAAAGTTAGCTCCGACTGATCACCCGGGACATGTCGGCTGCGCTGCATGATACAGCTTAATGTGTTTTCCGTTGAGGGGAGAAAACTGAATGACTCCTTTGTGGTCTACAAGGATGTAGGCACCCCCTTCATATACTCGGCGGACGATATACGGCCCGACCCAGTTTTCGACCAGCTTCCCTTTGGGGTTGGAGGCCATCACTTCTTTTCTTTTGACCATTACCAGGTCTCCTTTCTTGAATTCTCGACCCTTGACTAGCTTGTCAAAAGCACGGGCCATGCGAGCCTGGTAGAGTTGGATGCTTTGCTGTGCCCGGAGGCGTTTTCCTTCGAGCTCAGCGAGCTCCTCCAGTCTTCTTTCTGCATTGGTCTGCTCACCACTGACTAGTCCATGCGGGATGGCAACTCGCAATGAAGGAACTTCAAGTTCAATGGGCACTACAGCTTCCGACCCATAGACGAGGGAGAAAGGTGAACAACCAGTTGGGGTCTTGTAGATAGTACGATAGGCCCAAAGTGCTTCGTACATCCTTTCTTCCCAATCCTTTTTATTAGACTTGACAGTCTTCGCCAGCAGCGTGCATAAGGTCTTGTTAAAGGCTTCTGCGAGTCCATTGGCTTGAGGGTTGTAGGGGGACGATGTCCTCCAGTCGATTTTGTATTTGTCGGCCAGCCGATAAACCTTCTGGTTCCTAAAGTGACTGCCATAATCAGAGATGATTCGGCTGGGGATCCCGAACTGAAATATTACATTTTGCCGGAAGAATCTTGCAACTAGTTCTCCCGTCACATCTCTTAGTGCTATTGCCACCGCCCATCTGGAGAAGTAGTCCGTAGCTGCTAAGATGTATCTGTACCCTGATGAAGATGCTGGTAGCGGCCCTACTACATCCGTGCCCCACTGAGGAAACGGCCAGCTAGGTAGGGTGGGATGCAATGGCACTGGAGGTCTCCTTGCCACATCAGTATGTTTTTGACACTTCTGACAAGCTTTGGCAAACCTGCAGCAATCGTCAAATATAGTGGGCCAATAGTAACCCAGTTTCTTTATCTCAATTTTCATCTTCGGGCCAGCCTGGTGTGCTCCAGCTGATCCTGCATGGACCTCCTGCATCACCTGTCCTGCTTCTACTGAAGATAAGCAACGGAGTAGGACTTTCCTTCGGGCATCTGCCATAATTCGGAACAAGGTCCCGCTTCTCATCTCGTAAGAATCCTTGATCCTCAGGAGCTTCATTCTCTGTTCCTTTTCTTTTGGAAGTTGATGGTGTTGAAACCAGCGTAGGAGATGCTCTCGCCAATCGGGCTGCTGAACCCCTTCGATGACTGTTATTTCCATCTCTTGTTCGTCGGCCAGGACCTCTGTTACGCTGGGGACCTATCGACGGTTGATCACTGTTATATTCAGGCTTGTGTCTGGCGGGACCGCCAATGAACTAGCCAGCTTAGCGAGGGCGTCTGCCTGAGCATTCCGGCCTCGATTGATGTGCTTGATGCTGATGAAGTAAAATTTTGACATCAGGCGAGTTGCCAACTGGTGATAGGGGAGGAGCTCTTGCTTTCGTACATCGAACTCTCCTTCCAGCTATTTTATAACTAGCATGGAGTCTCCGAATGCTTCCGGCATCTGAATTCCCATGGACAGAGCAATTTGCAACCCGATTATCAGGGCTTCATATTCCGCTTCATTGTTTGTGCATTGCTTGTTTATGGAACAGGATGTATGTACCACTTCTCCTTCTGGGGATTTCAGGACTATGCCTGCTCCTGCCCTGACTCTGGCTGATCCAGTGGCAGAGGTGTCAATTCTGGAAGCGCCATCAAAGTATAGCTGCCATAGGGAGGGCTGTACTTGCGCGGCTTCTAGGGATTCATCTTCAGGAAGCTCCGGCTCCAACGGGCAATCCCCGGGCACTGGGTGCTCAGCGAAGATGTCTGCAATAGCTTGGCCCTTGACGGCCTTGCGCGGCACGTAGGAGATATCAAACTCCATAAGGATTACCGCCCATTTGCCCAGGCAGCCTTTGAGTGCCGGTTGAGACATGATGTACTTCAGGGGATCATCTTTGGATACCAAGCTGATTTCATGCGACAACATATAGTGTCGGAGCTTCTTAACTACGAAGACCAGTGCCAGGCAGATCTTCTTAATATAAGTATATTTCTCTTCAGTTCTGACCAGTCTCCGACTGAGGTAATAGAGGGCTTGCTCTTTCCCTTCTTCATTATTCTGGGCCAGCATTGCCCCCAGAGAATTATGTGTAGCTGCTATATACAATATCAATGGTCGTCCTTTCACCGGTGCGCCCAGCACTGGAGGAGTTTTCAGGTAGTCTTTTAGCTTGTCAAAGGCTGCCTGGCAATCTTCATCCCAATAAAAGGGGACATCTTTCATCATTAGCTTGTGGAAGGGCTGGCATCGCCCCGACAAATTGGAAATGAACCGCCGGATATAAGCCAAGCGGCCCTGCAGTGATCTCAGCTCGGAGATGTTCCTTGGCGGAGGTAACCCCTGAATTGCCTTGATCTATGCGGGGTCTATCTCGATTCCCCGATATCGGACGATGAAGCCTAAGAATTTTCCGCTCGACACTCCGAACGCACATTTCATAGGGTTCATCTTCAGCTCATGCTGCCTTAGCCTCTGAAAGACAATCCGGAGGTCTTGTAGATGATCTTCTTTCCTTCTGGTTTTGATCACCAGGTCATCTATGTAGCATTCAACCTTGTGGTAGAGCAGCTCATCAAAGATTTTGGTCATCGCGCGCTGATAGGTTGCGCCAGCATTCTTCAGTCCGAACGGCATTCTCTTGTAATGATAAATGCCTTTAGGGGTTCGGAAAGCAGTATGGACTCGGTCATGCTCCGCAATCCAAATCTGATTGTAGCCGGAAGACCCATCCATGAATGATAGGGCCTCATGGCCGGTTGTAGCATCAATCATGACCTCGGTTATTGGCACCGGGAAGTCATCTTTGGGGCAGGCTTTATTTAGATCCCGGAAGTCGACACATATTCGGATCTGTCCATTCTTCTTTTTCACGGGGACGATATTCGCCAGCCACGTGGTGTACTGGTTTTCTTCAACAAATCCCACATCAATGAGCTTGTCGACTTCAGCACAAATTTGGGTGATGAGCTCTGGCCTCATGCGCCGCGGTGGTTGCTTCACCGGCTCGGCGTCAGGGCTAATTGCCAACTCATGTTGCGAGACAGCGGGGCTTAGACCTGGCATCTCTTTGTAAGTCCAGGCAAAGCAATCCCGGTATTCTAGCAGTAGCTGAATGTACAGTTCCCGTTCTTCTGCGGATAGTTGGGCGCTGAGGAAGGTAGGCCTAGGGTCCTTCTCATTTCCCAGGTTGACTTCTATTAGTTCATCGACTGTGGCTTGGCCTCCGTCTTCTATCTTCGAAGGTGCCGGTTGGAGGTTAACGAAGTCTGGAATACCATCTTGAGGGTCGAGTACTTCGACTTCCTCGTCAGACACTACCAGAGCTTCTTGAGGTTTCTTTGTTTCTTGTGCTAGCGGTTGGGTGGATTGTTCTATTAATAAATCCATTGTCGTTGCAGCTCCCAAGGGCGAGAGAGCAGCCTTAGTATTTGCAGATAAGATTGCAGTCACGACAGGCTGGTAGTTGTTTACTGCCAGGCTCGGACAGCATGCTGATTTTGCAGCGGAAGTTGAGGAAGTTTCGCCTTCTGGGACAGTTGTATCTTCCGCAGAAGTGGCTTTTTCTTTCCTGGTAGCTGGCTCCCCTTGATTGGAGTTGACCAAGGCCTCCCTGATTGGCCGAAAGGGTGTTGAAGTTGTCATTAGTATGACCTCTATGGAGGGAGAGACTCCTGCTTCTTGAATGTCTTCGGCTTCGCTACTGCTAGCCGTATCAAATTCGGCTTGAAGGGCCGCTTCTTCAGGATGAACCTGCTCCCAGCATCGGCAAGGGGCCGAGGTTTCTACTTCTTGATTTCCGGACCGGGCCAGTTCAAGATATTCGGCTTCCGCCGGATACTCATCAAAGGTTGCTCCCAGAGGGCTATCTTCAGTAAGGTAGAAGGCGGAGATAGTATCCACCTCGTACCGCCCACTGTAATAATATTCTTCCAGGGTGAAGCCCAACCCTGGATGTTGAGAGACATGTCTCATTTCCTTATCCAGATTTACAGGATGCCACATCTTCTGGAAAGCTTCTTTACGCTTTTGAGACTGATCGGGAGGAATGTGTTGCTTCTGAAACATCCTGGCCATCCGATCAGTTGTAAATGCCAGGCTTTGCACAGGAACCGGCTGGTTGCTTAGATCTTCAGGGAGGCTGGAGTCTGTGTCTTCCCGAGTGGAATGCTCCTCAACTGTATAGAACAAAATGCGGGGCCCATCTTCCTGTGTCACCTCCCATGCTTTGAAAGGTTCGACAGTGGGATTATTGAGGCAGGGGACTGGCTTGGTGAGGCTGGCCGGGACTCCGATGCGGTCGTGCTATCGATAGACCTGCACTTCCTTAGCTTTGGGGTATAATGCTGGGGGTGTCACCCTGCCGACATCTCCAGAAGCTGTGATGTGGGAGACCACCTTCGGCTTGACATATCCGCGCGGCGGTGGTGGATACCAACCATCACCCGATCTATTCTTCGACGCCCCTACGGGGGCCTCAGCTTCAGAAACCTTCCGGGGAGGCCCCGTATATAGGTTGGCGTCCGCCAAGTGACATTCAAACACCTCGAATGGGTGGATATCAGCAAATATCCTCTCCTCCTTCCCCTGGAGGCTGTATTTGATGCATTGGTAGAGCGTGGAGGGCATCACCATATTTTCATGCAGCCATGGGCGGCCGAGCAGCGCTTTGTAGGAGGTGCGAGAGTCAATGACATGAAACTGCACCGTTGTAGTGAAATCTGCCAGGGTCAGCGTGAACTCTGCCACTCCCATAGATACTTCACATTTTTGGTTGAAGCCGGCGATACGTATATCCCCGACTTTCTCGAGATGCACATTAAAGTGGTACCTCTCGTATATTCTGTATGGCAGGATGTTGACTGCTGCACCAGGATCGACCAGGATCCGGTTCAGTTCTCTCCCATTCAGGTGCCCTTTCATATATAGCGGCCTGTTATGGCTGGCAGTAGGTAGTAGCATGTCTTCTGGAGAGAAGGTCATACTGGCTTCCGGTATAGCCTCAGCTATGCAGGCTTCAAAATGAGCAGGCGCCTGCAGAGCAGTGATGATCGCCTATCGAGTTTCTTCACTCAAAGAGAGAATTTCCCACATCGTAAATCGAGCGGGGAGCTTTTTGAGCAATTTCATTATTCGGCTCCCAGCCCGGACATTAGAGAGCTTCATCTCTTCAGCCCATCTGGGCTTGGGGAGGTTTTGATTTGTGGGCCCAGACGGACCTGCCTCATCTTCCTCGGACTCGGCATCCTCTTGGCTGGCACCGGCTGTCGGGTCTTCTTTATTAGTTGCTGTAGAGCAAGCTCCATCTGCATTTGCATTCTCAGTAGATTGCGCTGTCTGCGGATGAATGGCCCCGGGTGTAGGGTTAGCCTCTTGACAGGGCTATTTCCCCTTTGACATTTTCATAAATTCAAGGAATGAAGGGGCTGCCTTGCCCCCACTCTTGTTGTATAGGCCTGACGGAGGAGGGATTTGAACTCCCTTAACTTCCGGCGGAGGTGTCTTGTAGGGTTGCTCCCCTCTGAACATGATGTTGTGATTGGGTGGTGGCTGGCGCCCCCATTTTCGGCCCGACCGAGTGGCATGCGCAGCAGTTGCGGCCTCGGCTTTGCCTCCCCCAGCATGGGGTGTGAAGCAAATTTCTTCTTCTTACTCTTCTCCGGGTAGGTTGAAGAGTGCTGACGGGGTATTGCAGGAGACAACCTGTGCTTTATTGGCCCCAGCGGCCTTTCTTTTCTTCTTCTTTTGCTTTCTCTTCTTTTTGGTTTCTGCGGGTGCCTGCCCCCAGAACAGGCTGCCCTCTTCAGGGGGTGTTGTTTCGGCTTCCTCCACCTGTTTGAGTGAGAGTTGCTCCAGCTCTTGCCATGGGACGTGGTCCCGTACCAGTAGAGGTTTCAATCCGGGCTGCACATATTCATCTAGCCCTTCAATCAGGTGCTGCAATCGAAGGACTCCAAGATTGGTTTCCTTGATTACTGGCAGCGGAGTTTGTCTCCTCCTGTTAGGTGTATGTATTCTGACAGCTGTAGGTGGAGTGACTCATACGGGTGCTACCACTGGCGGAGCAGGCCGGGGTGTAATGCCACGGATATGTGCCCCCTCTTTCGGGCGGGGTGCCCTCTTCTTCTTGTGCTTCACAAGGATCCGCTGCCACCCCTGTTGTTCTTTCACGGGCTCCAGGAAATGGATTTCGTAGGTGCTCCGTGTGCTTGCTTCAGAGATCTCCTCAGGTAATGCCTGGTAGAGGGAGATCATGTTGACCGCTGCTCTCCTGAGAGGGGCTTCATGTGGCTGAGGAGGGTCCACTTTGTACTCTCCCAGCTCTATTTCATTCTTCTTTACCATTCCTTCGATGACGTCTTTGAAAACATAACAGTCTTCGATTGGATGTCCCAACATCTGGTGCTAAGGGCAGAATCTTGGACTGTCTTTTCTTTTCAGGTCCTCCAGCCTCCTTGGCTCAGGCAAAGTGACCATGCTGTATTCTGTTACCCAGTCGAACAGGACTCGGGTCTTGTCTTTTGGAAAGGAATATGCTTTCTTCATTTTGTCCCTCAGCGAAGGACCTTCTTTATCATTTAGAGCTTTCGCAGGTGGCGGGGGAGCCACCTTCTTGCCTTTCTCCTTCTGCTGTTCGAACGCCTTGATATCAAGCGCATTCGCTTCTTTAGGTGTGGGACGCCGTTCCGCAGCCTTGCCTTTCTGGGCTGTGCTGGCAGCTGACGCCGGGATAGGCTTGGCTAGGAAAGCCTCCACTTCGGCCACTACATTATTCAGCCGGTCGAACGACCGTATTTCCATTCCAATCATCTTCTCCAGGACCTCCCTCCTGAGGTTTTGTTTGCATATTTGTACCGCGTCCTCCTGATGCGGGGGCCGCTTGCATCTCATTCCGAGGTTCCTCCACCTCTTGATGTAATCAAGGGCTGTCTCATCTGCCCTTTGTTTTGTTGAGTAGAGTTCGGCCACCGTGACCTCCCTCTCTGTGACATGGAATCTTTCTCTGAACTTTCTCTGCATGTCCGGCCAATCACTGATTGACCCGACCGAGAGGCTAGAGTACCACTCAAATGCGAGCCCTGTCAGCGAGGACCCGAAGAATTTCAGCAAATATGACTCGTCGGTGGCCAGATCACCCATAATGGTCATGTAATATGCAATATGCTCTTTCTGGGATCCCTTCCCGTTGAATTTGTCAAACTTAGGCGGCTTGTTGACCCCCAAGGGAAGTCGTTTAGCCGCATGGTGTTGCGGGTAGGGAACCCGATAGGCATCAAATGCGACGTAGTCGCCTTCACTTTTCTCTGCGAGATTCATCTCGATCATCCTCTCTACCATCATCCGGTTCATGACTGTGGAATCAACCGGTTCTGGATAGAAGTGTGCCGGCTGCAAGCATGGGATGACCAGGGTGGTCGCCTGTGGAGGACGCAGCAGCGGGGGTGTCGGGTGCGCCTGAGGGAACACCGGAGGTAGCAGCGGCTGAGGCTGTGGCGACCGCTGTTGTGCTGTCGCCATGCTTGGCTCTGACGGCTGGGATAGTGTATAGACCGGTGGAGGGTCGTCACGACGAGCCGCTCCCGGAGATGACTCACCCTGGACTTCGGGCGGTTTAGACGCTGATGAATGTTCAGTTTTTTCCATCAGCTGCTTCTTCAGAGAGTCTATCTCCCGTTGATATTTTTGTAGCAGCATCAGAACTGATGGGTCTATAGTGGTGGGGATACCCTCTGTTGTCTCCCCGGACGTACCCTCAGGCAGGATGTCAAGGAGGACGTCGTCTTCTTCTTCCGTCGTCACTACATTAGCGGTCAAGACGGGGGCCTTGTCATCCCAGTGGGGATAGACCTGGGGCTGTTTCCCTTTAACCATCATCAGAAGCTCTCTTGCTGCTTCTGTTCTGCGGGTAGTTGGCCCCGGCCGTGCGGCCAATTGAGCCAATTCTTGGGGGTCTTGAGGAAGCTCCCCATATCGGCTGGATATACCAGCCATGTTGCAGGTGAGAACATGCATCCTTCTCTTGTGCTGATAGACCCTCCTTCTGGCTTGCTGCGGAAAGGTCAACCTTTCGAACACATAAACTCTTCTTCTTTCTTCCCGCTCGGGGAAGGCTTCATCGGCTTCGACCTCGAAGCCGTCATTATATCCATTATCGTCGACTGACGACACCATCATTCTATCTCCCATACTTCCTTCCTCTGTCGCTGATGGGCAGTAATCTTCCTCAGTGGCGACTGTCTGCATCAGTCGCTGCTGTCCGAGTGAGGGATTTCCTAAGCCTCAGAAATAATTTCTGACCAAACAGGTCATCTCTTCTTGACCCCGTTCTTGATATAGGACGGGGGGTGATTGTCGACCTCCAGCAGGAGGGATATAGGCCAGCCGAGCTCTGTCGGCCGGCTGTTGGAATCTTCGTCCCGCAGCAGGGACGTTGGCTTGACGGGCCGCAGCCCGGGGACTTCTGTGGCGCGGAGGATCCGCGACCACCTCTTCTTCCTTCTTCGGGGGCAGGCCCCTTTCTCTCCTCACTTCCGCCTCGTCGTTCACAAAACGACGGTGGATGGGTGTTAGCTGGTGGGCAGGTCGGGTCCGCTTGGGAACCCACACCTGTTTAAACTTCCTCGGCCTGGGTGCCGGGCTTCCCTGGCCATAATGACCGGTTTCTTCTATTTCAGCCCTCCTTCCAGTGAGAGCTTGATAGGCATTGTAAACATGAATGTTGGGGATGACTCGGCCTGGGGTCACCCGTGCAGTGTGTCTGTCGAGGAAGACGCGCATACCCCCGACTAGCATAGATTTCCCGGACTGAGACAGAGTTCCGGAAACTACAGCAGCATTCTTGCGGGCCTGGCAACGCTGGCGTCCTCCAGGATGTTTGTTGATAACATTGGGGTGGGTCCCACGTATGATGTGGTGCACCAGACAGCTAGCGGCCGGGGCCGGATTTTCAGACAAGTCTTTGTAGCAGGGAATCCCCAGAGGCTCCACTTTCTCCACAGCTTCCTTGACAGGTTCTGGGGCTTCGACCTCCAGCATATCTACAAAGGCTAACCCTAAAAAGTTGGGGAAGCCCACAGCGGCAGGGAAGCTGCGAATTCCATGGGTACCGCCAGGTACCCTTGCGCATGTCTAGCGACTATCGAAAGATCGAAGTCGACGCCGGTTATCCCATTGGTTGTCATTGTCCGCCTACAAGACATAAACAAGCCAAACATCAATAGCCTCTGGGAGGGCCTCGAAGCCCAAGTATCTCGGCAAAGAGATGAAAGGTGACACTGGTCCCACCGGGCGTGCCAGACTTGTTCGCGACCTTTTTTTTCTTTACTTTCTTTCGCGGGTCGACCGACCAACTGACCAACTGGTGGTCGGATGATCAATTGACGACGCGGGCGTGCCAGTCACATGAGTGACAATTTTATGATGCGCTCATTCTGACCCGTGTCGGGCGATTGTGAGGTTCGGTCGGGACCAGTAGTCCGCCATACCATAAAGGCTATGGCGTTAATTACATCCCCCACGAGGAGGGAACACCTTTGATTAATTGTCGAGATAGCGGGCTGTCGAAGTCGGATTAAAAAAAAAAAGCTACATGATGATCATGATGAAGACATGCAGGATGCATATGTTTATCGTGCAGAAAATGCATAGTTCATGGAATTATGGATCCTCGGCACGTGGCGGAGGTCGTAGGTCCGAAGACCACCGTCGCGCATAGCGAAGACTTCCGACCAGACGTAATCCGACTTTTCTGTCAACGCCATTTGATCTACCCGAGGATGTATGCATGGATGCACACATGACGTTCATGACTATATTAAGCATGATAACGGAATTGTGGAAGCAAATGGTGATCAACCACGTTTATTACCCCTTTTTTGTGAGAAGAGAGAAGGCAGCACAAATATGATAGCGAGAGCGAGATGCTAACGGACATAGTAATGAAGACATGATGACCATATAGTTCGGACTCGCTAGGCCCTTCTTTTATTCAATTTATTACCAGCTATGGCTTGTTGGCATCGACCCCAAGAGACGAGAATTGCCTTGGGGCAAATGAGCGATTCAAACGGCAACATGCTTCAAAACCGACGTGACCATGCGAGAGGTAACTCATACGGCGTGATAAAACATCGGTATAGATGACTAATACGGCGCGGCCCCATAACCAGCTAAAACGGCGCGCAAGAGGATGGGGCGCGCCGGTTTGGGGCGCGCCGGATAGAATCTATGCTCAAATGCCTCTATGGTCTTGTTCCGGCCGATGTGGCCAGCAAGACCTCCCGCGAGCATCTACAACGTGAGAAAATCTCGAACAGAAGTCCGTGGGATGCACAACTTGTCACCCCGGAATAGGTGACCCTCTTGAAGCACAGACTCGCTATAGTCACGCGAGGGACCGGCCTGAAGGATGACATAAATCGGACCAAAGTCTGGGTAATCAACACTCATGGTGGTCAACATCATCATTCGCCGACTCAGAGCATTGGCTACCTTGTTCTCTGCCCCTGCCTTGTGCTTGATAGAAATGTATGTCCAACAAGCCAATCGCGTGAGATGTGATGGTAACATTTCTTGTAATATCTTATTCATATTTATATTAATGGCATTTATTCATTGCATTTAATTTATGTTAATAATTCGAATGTGATGAAGTCCCTGAACCTGTGTGATGATGGCTGGATCATAATGAGATTATGATAATGAGATCAGTCATCCGGATGCACATGTTCTAGATGTTCCCAGTCATAAGATCTTCAGGAAGGGACATTGAAGATCCGGATAGACTGGCACACATGATACTTACTCATATGATGAGTGTGATTGTTCTCATAGTCATCAGTGTGGAGACACTGAAGTACGTGTGTGGGTGCTCATTAGTAGAATGAGTTCACTAAACTGACCCGATCCAGAATCCCTGAATGGTAATCATACTGACTGTCAATCAGGGTATTCTATGACTCAGTAGCATAGTTGGATCTTATACCTGAGTCACTAAAGATATCTTGCATAAGGGATGCTGAGTATTTGATTACTGACTTATAGACTTCTGTTAAGTGGTCTTGTACAGTTAGTTATTTGGACTCAGTGAAACTCGTGCGAAGGTAATTAGTTTGACAACATGGGATCATTCACTCTCAGTATGATATATGAGAGAGAATGTCCTACGGATCTGTACTCAGGAAATCCCCTGGCTAGGGTACGGGAGTTCATTATGAAAAAGGAGTTTTTCTAATGAACCAGTTTGGAGTACATGATTCAGTTGAGCCAGGACTCAATAGGGTTTGACAGTTTGATCATACCCTAGTCCTGGTGGGGCATTGGATGAATAAGGATCTGTAGCTGTGTGGAATCTGTAGACGGAAACGTTCCTGAGTGGGTTGCTTATCCCCAATGTCATTTGGGATCACGAGGCGTTGCTTAGGACTTTTTCGTGATCAAAAAGCCCGCTAATTCCATTAAGAGTTAATGGATAGGATTAATTAAGTTACGAAGGAGTTCTTTACTTAATGGGCTGAAAAACCAAACAGACTATTGGGCCTAGAGGGTCACACACAATAGAGTATTGGACAGACCGGGATGGGTGGACTTTATAGGCTATTATTGGGTTTTTGTGAAAAACGCCAAAGGTCTATAAATATACGGTGAAGGGAGAAACCCTGGCCAAGCTACAAGGTTGAAACCCTGGTCGCCCTCTATCCTCTCTCTCTCTCCAAGGGGCGCCCCCCTCCTTCTCTCTCCTTCCTCCCGGTGGATGGTTGTGTTGAGATCGGGTCGGAGCGTGGAGATCATGGAGGAGATCCCGTCTGCTTCCACTGCTCGTGTGGATATGTCTAGAGGTCGTGTCACGCCCCGTACTCTATACCGTCGAGGTATTATCCGCTTTGGCCTACCGACCTCACGGTTTTATCCCTTTTTAACAGTGATCGGCTCCAGAATGGGGGACTTCCCGGGCAGGTCACCCATCCCAGTACTACTCCCCATTAAGCACGCTTAACTTCGGAGTTCTTTCCAAGAACTGAGCCGATACTTGAAAAGGCGTCTCGATGATATAGAGTACAACTTAGCTATATTTGAGGGTATTACAATCTACCCCTCTTATATAGGCGACGTCCTCGTCGCTGGGCACATATAGCACACAATCAAACCCCCAGGCAGGTAGGATTCTAGAGGTGGCCCCTACAGGCTCAAGAGGTGGCTCACACTATGTAGCACTTTGTCCCATTACGGGTTCAAGAGGTGGCTCCCATAGTGTAGCACTTTGCCCTGCATGGCACTTAGTTCCCACACTTCCGGCTGGGGTATGGCTCTGATACCATTCTGTCACGCCCCGTACTCTATACCGTCGAGGTATTGTCCGCTTTGGCCTATCAGCCTCACGGTTTTATCCCTTTTTAACAGTGATCGGCTCCAGAATGGGGGACTTCCCAGGTAGGTCACCCATCCCAGTACTACTCCCCATTAAGCACGCTTGTCACACCCCGAACAAGGCGGAAATATCGGGACGTACAGTTAGGGACACGCTGGCAAGAGAGGGAACTAAATCTAAAATAATACACAAGTGCTACTAGATGGAAATACTAAATGATCATTAACAAACCACAACTGATACAATAACCTCAAGT
Source organism: Amorphophallus konjac (assembly GCA_022559845.1). Taxonomy (NCBI): domain Eukaryota; kingdom Viridiplantae; phylum Streptophyta; class Magnoliopsida; order Alismatales; family Araceae; genus Amorphophallus; species Amorphophallus konjac. Next base: position 130,210,324 of record CM040117.1, on the reverse strand, counting down.
TCAACTTAATACAACTGGAATAATCAACCACTAAAACTCAATAACAAGACTGAGACTAAATGCTCTCCAAAACACAACTAGAAGAAAGATAACACACTACTAACACACTAGAACTGATACACTCAAGACATCACTCCTGCCCTTCCCCATCGGTAAGCGCGTCACCTGAAAAGCCTGGAAAGGGGGAAAACACAACTATGAGCTGACGCTCAGTAGGAAATAACAGACGGGTATAAGTGATTAACAGTTTAATTACATTTTAAAATGTCATGCTACAAATGATAAAACAATAAAAAGATAACGATAATATCACGAAACGAAATTAAAGATCTTGCAAGGTCAAGAAATATAATGAATAGAATGGTAAGACAAGAATTTACTACAGGAGATAACGATAAGAAGTTGGCCATATCAAGTCAATTCAAGTCATGTCAAGCACGCATGTATTTTCATTTCCACGTCCAAGTAATAAGCAAGTAAAGTAACCACAAGTAAAGTATAGAACAGTGAAAAGTGGAAAGTGAAAAGTAGTAGAAAGTAATGTAGAGAGTAGTGGAGAGAGTAGTGGACAGTCCTAGATTTAACACATGTCAAGTACTGGTGCCAAATGCCACACCTAGTCATTCACCTCCCCGGGGGTACACGTAGTGTTCGGGTGCTCTTCCCAGGACCAGACCAAGCCCTTATTTGTTTGCCAGGCATTGATTTCTTTTGGATCAAAGATCCCACGAATCTAGACTTCCACAGTTTATGGCCAGAATTCCAAGGTTTAAGCTAAGTAGCAATAACAACATCAAGTAGGAAAGAGATTCATTTCCAGAATTTCAAGGTAAGTATAATCATCAAGGAGATTGAAATCAAGTCACAACAAGAGTTAATCATGCTGCGCTACTGTAAAACAGCAGCAATCAAACAAGCTAATCAACATATTAATCCTAATCACCAAGTTAAGATATCGTGATTAACCATTATCATTTGTATTAGCCAAAGTGCCAACAAGCTAGAACAAGTTATCAAGGTAAAGAACAAGCTCTCACAGGAGTGAAAAAGAATGCATTAACAGAGATTTAGTTACACCATTAATCATTAATTAAGTGAGTTTCTATTTAATCTTGTATGCATTGAAATGAAGATGGTAAACGGTGCGTTTTTATGCTAAGTTTGCATGTAGGAACCAATCCAAATTTGAAATCAAGAGGGGTACATGAATAGATCAAAAGTTCTTCAAAAATATAATTTCAATGGGTCTAAGTTAAACGGGTTGATTCCCCATTGATTCGGATCCATTTTCAGGTCGAAAAACGATGAAAACAGGATTTCTGGTGTACGGGTCGACCCCTGCAAAACGGGGTTTTGGAACTGCATGGGTCGACCCCAGGGGTCGACCCTCGGGCTGCCTGGGCTGCCAGGTGCATGGGTCGACCCCTGGGGTCGACCCCTGCAAGAACAGCAACGGCTGTTGCTTCCGGAAAATGGGAAATCTCACCCAAATGAAGTCCAATTGAGTTGAAATTAAAACCATATGATCTAGGAATGTTAATAGACATTCTAGGGTCATAAAACTACAATTTGGAAACACTAATTTCATCAGAAATCACAAGAATCACAACCTATTCTATGAAGAACACAAGTAGACCTAGTTCAGGACATACCTCCACTAAATTGACAAATACTCTCGATATACAAAACCAAATTTAGGGATTTTGGTGTCAATAGAAAGCTAACTCGACCATGAATCCAACCATATACTATATGCTACATTAAGATCAAGTTATATGACTCAAAATGAGCCCGTAATCAAGCTCTGGCTTAAAGGAAACTATATGAAACATGTTCTAGATATATTTTTACAAAACTTCGAAATTCATGATGCATGCTCAATGGAATTTGGGGCTTTCTAAGTTAAATGAAAGATAATAACATGCTAATTACTTCATGTGAATTAATTAAAGTTTGGTTGTTAGATCCTACCTCAAATCGGAGAGAGAAAACTAGAAACCCTAGGATGAAGAACACTTGGACAGCACCTCACAAAAAGCTCGATTTCTCCACGGATACCTAATGAAAATGGGGGCTTTTACTACCAATGGATAGAGCTCGATGAGAGGAACAATTTGCTATACTCATGATCAAGATTTGGTTGAGAATTCCTACCTCAATCGATGGATCAAAGAAGGATGAAGAGAAGCCAACGGCCTACTGACCCACCTCCACAAATCGAACTAGATCTCTTCAGATCCAAAATTTCAGCGAACCCCACAGCAGCCAAATGAAAGAAGACCCGTAGGGCTTCATTTTGATAGCTCATAGAGCTTCTGGAGCCTTCGGAATTGGGAGTATTCGCTCTTGCAAGCCGCGTGTTTAGAAACGGCGCCGAAATCCTAGACTTGACCAAACTATGTCGGCAGCACGTTTTGGGACTAAGTTTACCTCAAATTGATTGAGGGTAAATGTTCCTTACATTGTGGCCTCCCATTTGCCCTTGATTTCAGATCATTTGGTTGAGTAATCAGGTCGAATTTCGCATTTTAACCTAAGGGTTAGGTATGAGTCAAAAGTGTGCACATTTGGGTTTGAACTCTAAATAGATCTTACCACGGATTTACCATGGCTTAAAGCCAGAAGGAAAAGTTGTTATCTTCCTCGACCTTAATCTATTTACTATTTTTACAGATTTTTCTGAGGTAGTCGAATTATTACTTATACTGTTTCGTAATTAATTAAATGTTAAGTTCGGAAGACTAAGTTCACTAATTCCGGCGTAATAAATAATTTTATTAGGCTTAAATGTAGAAGACAAAGTTGCTAAACAAAATTAGTTCTACAAGATGTGATTTTTGGGGATTTTTAGAAAATAGTTGAAAAATGACTTATTCTATTAATTAATTAATTAATCTAATTAATTTAGATAATTCTCATTAATTCGAATAACTTCAAATAAATTCTAAATAATTACAATTAACTTTCTAAATAAATTTTTAAAGAATCTGGGGTCTTACAACGCTTAACTTCGTAGTTCTTTCCAAGAACTGAGGCGCCTTTTCAAATATCGGCTTAGTTCTTGGAAAGAACTACGAAGTTAAGCGTGCTTAATGGGGAGTAGTACTGGGATGGGTGACCTACCTGGGAAGTCCCCCATTCTGGAGCCGATCACTGTTAAAAAGGGATAAAACCGTGAGGCTGATAGGCCAAAGCGGATAATACCTCGACGGTATAGAGTACGGGGCGTGACAGGTCGGACGCTTGAACGGCTCGTGACTCTGGGATCTTCCTCCCGTTCCTCTTCTAGGGTTTACCCTCGAACTCTCCTCGCTTTGACGCTCAATTTCATTGTTTGCAACTAAACAGTCACTGTTGTTGCAACTTTCTTTTTGGGCTTCGCTCAGCCCGTCCCAAATTTCTTTGACTGTCCTACAAGATAAAACAAATGGAAATCGATTAGTGTCCAAGGTAGCCTTAAGAGCATTCACAACAAACAAATTATCCGAATTCATTTTATTGTGTTCATCAGTCCACCTTAATTCATTTTTGGGTAAGACATGTGGACCTTGAGATATTCATTTTATGAGTTTTGAATCAAAGCCAGTAATCCAAACATAAAATTTTCCTAGCCATGAAGCATAATCAAAACCATTGAAAATAGGAATAGAATTTTGAGAGGGGGATTTCTGTAGCCCATCTAAGAGCGGCCGAACTAGGTCCATCAAGACCAAACAAGGCCCAGCTCATCCAAGTGATAGCCCCACAGGGCCCACTTAGGATAAAAAGTCCAATAAGATTACTCGGGATCAAACCCTTCCTCGGGGGCCCTTAGGCTCGGAAGGCCCAAGCGTCAGTCAGAACGGAGGAAGACCCATGCCCGAGTTATCCCCTCACCGGGATAGAGGCAAGAGCTCAGCGCCCACTCCGTCCTACCTTCATCCGAGCTATGCCTATCACCCGAACAGGGCTGGCCCCCCTCATGCTCGAGTCAACCGACGAACACTTATCCATACTGCCGTTGAGAACCCTTTATAAGCAGAAGTTTATGAGGATAAGGGACCCATGATCCCTCAAGGCTATAAAGATCTCACGATGAGGACATAAAGAGCCCACGTTGAGGACGTAACTCCCGCCTGAAACCCCTCAACTTACGGGACTCATGAGGTCAGTGTACTATTTAAACCTGAGACTCCCTCCAACGAAAGGTAAGGGCAAACATATGCCTAAACTTCCTGAGCAGGAACCACCTCACCACCTTGGTGTAGAGGGATCTCGTGCATCTCCTTCCTCCTCCCTACATAGCTTCCACCATTGCTCTACTAACTTAAGGATCGGAGGGTTTGCCCTAGGGAACCATCTCTGGGCCCCCTGATCTGTTTCCCTTCCTTACAGTTCACTATCTGGTGATCATCTCCTCAGCTCAGGATCAGCGCGAGATCACGCCTATTCATCTGGTGCCGTATGTGGGAAACGACCAAAGAGCCAGCATGGTGCGAAGAAGTTCAGGGAGGAGGTCCGTCGGCGACAGGGGAAAGACCATGGTGGCGGCGGGAGAAGGTCCCTCTCAAGCCTCATAAAATCCCCCCTCCAATGCCAACACCCCCGCCAACGGACCGCCCCCTCCCCCCTCGGCGGTAGGGCTACCACTCAACGGCGGCGCTGACGCCTTCCAAGCCCTCAACGTAAAACTGGATATCCTCGTGAAACTTATGAGGACCCAGGCGGCCAGGGATGGAAGGTCACGCGCCCCTCCGGAGAGCCCTCCCCGCGAGAACGCGTCCCAGCACACCGCCGGAGGCCGCTTCACCCTCCGAGGCCGACAGATCATCCGTAACAGGTCAGGAGGACCTTCACAAGCCCCCCCACCGGAACAAGAAGCCTCATCCACGTCGAAGAGGGGAAAACCTGGGGCACGTCATCTAAGAGACCGAAGTGTTAGTGTTGGTGTGCTACAGGTCAATTTCGGGTCGGGTACGCCCAATAGTTATACGATCTTGTTCATTATTAATAAAGTGGTGTTTGAGCGTAAATATGCGATTGTGTTACTTTACATTGTCCCTAGGATATGTGGTTGTAAAGTTAGCTCGAGATGGGATCTCGAACATGAGATTGACTTTACATGTACACATACCTTAAACTGTTCCTGGTTGGAGGGTAATCACTCGGGGACTTTGATTACCTATTAAACCAGTACACATGATGTGTCAGTGACCAATCTCATGGTCATTGGTGCGGGGCACCAACACATATGTGTAGGCGTATGTCCTTGGAGGATGTACACTGAACTGATCCGCTATTGGATCTTCAGATTGTTGATTATACCTAATGTCAACTGAAGATCTAACTGTCTCAGTAGCATCGTTGGTCATTTGACCTGAGACATTGATCGGATCTTACACGAGGACTGGAATGGTTTAATTACTTGGCTAAGTGACTTTAACCATAAGTCATGAGTTGCCGAGTCATTAACCACTCCAGGATACGTGTGAAGATCATCAATGGTCAAGAGGGGATCACTCACTGTCGGGTATATATCAGACAGTTAATGGGTCATGACATTGACGCTCCGTTAAATCCCTAGCCAGGGTCGTGTGAGTTCGTTTAGAACGGACGTCATACACTTTAAGGAGGTCATAGTCAAATGACACGATCATGGGGTTTGACAGGAACCATACCCTCGATCGTACCAGACTCATAGAAGGAGCGAGAGATTATATCGATGCGGTAACTGTGGACTTACAGGTACCAGACAGGCTAGTTTAAACCCGGCGTCCTCTAGGATCACGCGGATTTGCTTGACCCAACGTGATCAAAGGTTCGGGATAAATTAAACTATTCTTCGGCTCTGGTAGAAGCGAAGAATATGTTTAATTTACTTCTAATTGGGAATTAGAAGTTAATGGGCCTTAAACTAGAGTGACTAAGGGCCTAGAAGATCACACACAATGGATTCTTGGGTGATGGAATATTATTGTACAAGTGTATGTATTAATTCCCTTTAATTCCTTTTGGAAAGGAGTGTAAATGGGGCTTAATACATATGTATAATAATGGAAAAGTCATATATACAATTTTGGTCCTTTGGAGGTCTTTAGAAAAGGGTCCAAAACTCTATATATATGGCAACCTACGTGAAGCTCATTCGAGCTTCTTCTTCCAACTCTTAGGCTAAGCAAGCATTAAGGCTTAAGAGGAGGATTAGCTCCTCCCCTTTCCTCCCTCTTGCTCTCTTTCTACAGAAGGTGAAAAAGGGCCGGGGAAGGTCGTGCCGGGGAGGTACCGTCGCTGCGCAAGGGTCCGTGTGGATCTGATCTAGAGGCCGTACAGCTGTGCGGCTCGATATTCTGCATCGGGCATCGCGGACAGCATCGTTCCGCGCAAGGTGAAACACGCAACCCGTAATTAGGGTCTTAGAAACACCGATTAGAGCATAGATTAAGCTTTCCATAACACCGGGATCGGGCAAAAGAAATTTTTGTTATCCGCTGCGTCGCCCGTAGGTGCTATGCGAAACCTTACACGAAGTCCCTGGGAACGCCAAGACAGCCCCCCCAGCCCGACGGCGCAGCGACCGTCAGAGCTATCCCTCCGACTGCGAGAATTCGAGAGGCGTTTTGCAGAACAGGAGCGTGCCCTACGCGCCCTGCAGAAAGTCTCTTCCACAGAGGACGAGGGGAAATCCCCGTTCTCCGACTATATCTTGAAGGCAGAGGTATCTCCCAGAACCTCCATCCTGACCTTCAAGCTTTATGACGGCCAGGGCGACCCGATCGATCACTTCGACAGCTTCGACACCCTGATGACCGTTCATGGAGCGTCCGACGCCATCAAATGCCGAGCCTTTGTGACCACTCTGCTCTAAGGCGCCCAAGCATGGTTCCGGGTCCTCGCCCCCAGATCCATCCGGGACTTCAAGCAATTCAGGCAAGTATTCAAGGAGAGTTTCGCCAGTAGCGGTCCCCCAAGGTCGGTAGCGGGGCTTTTGGCCCTCAAACAGGCATAAGGGGAGAAACTTCGGGCTTACATTACCCGATTTAAATCGAAAGCCCTAAGGATCCCCCACCTGGATGTCACCTCGGCCATAACCGCGTTGACCGGGGGCACCTGCGACGAGAACCTCCGCCGTGAACTTGTCCTCCAGCCTCCCTCGACCCTTGCCGAGCTAGTGACTCTGGCTTTGCGCCATGCCGAGTGTGAAGAAGTGCTCAGCGCATGCCGAGACGCAACCGGCTCGGGTCGGGAGGGGGACAAGAAGCGGGCACCTGAGCCAAGTTCGGGTCCAGGAAAAAGGTGGAATCGAGACGGGGAACACAAGGAACCGTCACGAAAGTACGAGCGGTACACTCCTTTAACCACTCCGATTTACAAGATTTACGAGGACATCAAAGGCTCGGGCCTCCTTCGCCAACCCGAGCCAATGAGGTCGAAGAACCACAATCGCAGTAAGCATTGCCTGTTCCACAGCGATCACGGGCACCACATTGGCAACTGCCACCAGCTCCAAGATGAGATCGAGCACCTCGTCCGTCAAGGACACCTATCCCGGTTCATGGCCGGGCACAAGGAAGACCAAGGCGCCCCAGAGGAAATCGACAATGCCCCCCAAGGGGTCCACATCAACGTCATCGCTGGAGGAGCTGCATCAGGAGGAGACAGTGGCCGAGGAAGGAAGCGTCATGCTGAGCGGGCGATCCGAGCCATCGAGCCTCCCAGGGCCCCGCCAAGTGAGCCCCAGATCATAGTCTTCTCTGACCAAGACCTGGAAGGGCTAACCACCCCGCATGACGATGCCCTAGTCATATCGGCCATGATAAACCATTGTAACGTAGACATGATTCTAGTTGACAATGGAAGTGCCCCTGATGTATTATCCTATGAATGTTTCTTTAAGATGGGAGAGGATCCGTCTAAACTCCGCCCGATCCGAACCCCCCCTTGCGTGTTCAATGGCCAGGCCACTTATCCCGAGGGAGCTCTAAGCCTGCCGGTTACTCTCGGCACCTCACCCAAAACCGTTACGGTCATGGTGGACTTCATAGTGATCAAAGGTATGATAGCATACAACGCAATCTTCGGCCGAGGAATCCTCAGCCGAACGAAAGCGGTGCCTTCTACCTATCACCAAAAGATGAAGTTCCCCACCAAAAATAGGTTGGGGAAAGTCTGAGGTAACCAGGCCACGGCCAGAAGGTGCTATAATATCTCGGTTGAAGTCACAAGGTCAGACGGGAAGAACAAGGGCCCCCCGAAAGTGGAGAAAAAATCCGCAACCGTCGAGCCTGGAGGCGAATTGCTAGCGGTTTTCCTAAACAACGACCCGACCCAAGGAGTAAAGATTGGAGCCGACCTACCGTCTGAGGTCCAACAGCAATACAAAAAGTTTATTTTCGCGTACATCCAAGTCTTTGCGTGGTCTGATGATCAGCTCCCTGAGATACCAGAGGAGACGGCGATGCATAAGCTCAACCTCGACCCGACCATCAAACCCGTACAACAACGGAGAAGGAAGCACGCGCAAGAGAAGCAGGCGATCATCAAGGAGCAAGTCACCAAGGGGTAAAAGACTGGTCTTTTTAAACCGGTCCTGTACCCAACGTGGCTGGACAACGTCGTCCTGGTGTCGAAAGCTTCAGGAAAGTGGCGGATGTGCGTGGACTTCACCGACTTGAATAAGGCCACCCCTAAAGACTGCTATCCGCTGCCGAGCATCGACCAACTGGTTGACTCAACCTCGGGCAACGAGATACGCAGTTTTCTATACGCCTATTCAGGTTACCATCAGATCAGAATGAATCTAGAAGACATCGAGAAGACCGCCTTTATCACCGACTTCGGCGTATAATGTTACACCCTGATGCCTTTCGGGTTGAAAAACGCTGGAGCCACGTACCAGAGGTTGGTCAATCATATGTTTGAGGGACAGCTCGGCCGGAACGTCGAGGCCTATATTGACGACATGCTCGTCAAGACCCCCAAGGCCAAGGATCACTTCGCCGACTTAGCTGAGACCTTCGACACCCTCCTTAGGTACAATATGAAGCTCAATCCTACCAAGTGTACCTTCGGGGTAAGATCCGGGAAATTCTTGGGTTTCTTAGTCACCCAACGTGGGATCGAGGCCAACCCCGACAAGGTCCAGGCCATCATGGACATGCGCTCACCCACCTGCATCAAAGACGTTCAATGCCTTACTGGACGCATTGCCGCGCTCAGCAGATTCCTGTCCCGTGCAGCCGAACGATGCCTACCCTTCTTCAAGCTATTGAGGGGGCCCAAATTGGCATCTGCTACGTTCACATGGGACGAGGAATGCCAAAGAGCGTTCACCGAGCTTAAAGAGTTCCTGGCCTCGCCTCCAGTGCTGTCCAAGCCTGTCCCAGGCGAAGCCCTGCATCTCTATCTCTCGGAAACCCCATCGACATTTAGCTCGGTCCTAGTCGGAAATGACTCGGGAGTCGAGAGACCAGTCTACTACACCAGCAAGGTGCTCAACGAGGTTGAAAGGAGGTACCCCGCAACCGAGAGACTCGTGCTAGCATTGGTTACCACAGCCAAGCACCTCCGACCCTATTTCCAAGGGCACTCCATCACCGTGCTAACCGGCAAACCATTGAAGAGGGTCCTCGCTCACCTTGAAGCCTCGGGATGCCTCGTCAAGTGGGCCATCATGCTTGGGGCCTACGATATATCGTACCGGCCTCGGTCGGCTATCAAAGGCCAAGCGCTCGTTGACTTCATCGCCGAGAGCACCATCCCGACTGAAGAAAGATCTCCGTCCACGCCCAGGCAAACATGGGAACTGTTTGTCGACGGATCCTCCAACTCAGTCGGAAGCAGTGCTGGAATCCTCCTGAAGTCCCCTGAAGGAGCAGAGCTACAAAACGTCTTGAAGTTCAACTTCCAGGCATGCAACAACGCTTCCGAGTATGAGGCTCTCATCTCGGGAGCCCGTATGGCCCGGCGGCTGGGGGCTGAGCGAGTCAAAATTCACACTGACTCCCAGCTGGTTGCTAGCCAGGTCAACGGTGATTACGAAGCTCGAGAAGCACCGATGGTCAAATATCTCCAGCTGGTCAGAGCCGTGGCACAACAGTTTGAGAGTTTTGAGGTAGTCCGAATAGCTCGAGAGGAAAACTCCCAAGCGGACGCCCTATCTCGGCTGGCCTCCTCTCTTGACCCCGAGGGTACTCGATCGGTCATCCTCGAAGAGATGGAGCGACCGAGCATCGACTCGGAGCTCCTGGCTGTTGACTCGGCCTCCCCAAGCGACTAGCGTACCCCGTACCTGTCGTGGCTCCAAGATTCTCAGGAGCCTCCCGACCCTCGGGAAGCCCGAAGATTGAAGTACCAAGCTCGGCGATTCGTCACTCTGGACGGCACTCTCTACCGGAGATCCTTCTCCGGTCCCCTCCTGAAGTGCCTCAGCACTGATGAAGCCAACTGAGCGATTCAAGAAGTTCACGAAGGTCTGTGCGGAGCGCATTTAGGAGGAAAGTCGCTCGCTAGGATCTTGCTACGGCAAGGTTACTGGTGGCCCACTCTGCAGCGCGATTGCTTGACTTACACACAACACTGTGACCGATGCCAGTGATTTGACCACTTGGTCCATCACCCAGCAACAGAGCTCATCACCTTAGCCGAGCGATATCCTTTCGCTCGCTGGGGAATCGACATCCTCGAGCCATTCCCCACGGCCCAGGCCCAGAAGAAGTTCATCATCGTCCCATCGACTACTTCACCAAATGGATCGAGGCCGAAGCCATGGCAAGGATCACCGAGACAGTCATCTGAAATTTCATCTAGAAGTCGATCATATGTCGTTACGGCATCTCCCGGGTGATAGTAAGCGATAATGGTCAGCAATTTGATTCTCGTTATTTCCGAGACAGATGCGCCGACCTGGGCATTTGCAATCACTTCACCTCGGTCGCCCACCCTCAAGCTAATGGGCTGGTCGAAAATGCCGATAAGACTATCTTAAAAGGCATCAAGACCAGGCTCAGCAAAGCCAAGGACAACTGACTTGAGGAATTGCCGAACGTACTTTGGTCAGACAGAACGACTCCCAGAATGGCAACCGGTGAAAGTCCTTTTCAATTGGTGTACGGCGCAGAGGCCGTCATCCCGTTGGAGATTGCCAATCCCTCCCTCCGAGTCATCTGTTTCTCTCTTGAGACAAACGATCAGAAACTGCTCGAAAACCTCGACCTAACAGATGAACTCCGAGAGATTGCTGGCATCCGAGCAACAGAATACCAGTGCCACCTCACTCGATACTACAACGCCAAAGTCCAAGATAGACACTTTCAACCGGGAAATTTCGTTCTCAGGAAAGCCGAAGCCTCTCGACCACTTGAGGCGGTGGGCAAACTATCCCCTAATTAGGAAGGCCCCTACCAAGTGATCGAGACGCTCGGGAAATGAGCATACCGACTATCCACGATGGAAGGAGAGCCCATCCCTCGGACTTGGAACGCGACTACACTACGCAAGTTTTACTTCTGAATACCGAACATTGTGTAAGCAACATGGAATAAAACAAAAGGTTTCCCTTTCTTTTATTCAAACAACTCGCTTGTACATCAGGAAGGCCGAAGCCAAGAAAATACATGTCAAAAATACAAAAAATCCATCTGGCGCCGCCGTATGAGTCCATCGCTCGGCTAACTCGGTTGACCTTCCTGCGTCCAGCCACTGACTCTGCCTTGTGCAGAAACTGGCTCAGATAAAGGGTAGTTGACCCTGTTGGCTCGGGTAGCTCGGGACAAAGGTGACAGAGGGATTAGGAAGAAGAAGGCTACCTTCCAAGTTGAACTTGGAAGAGGAAGGGGAGAGGGAACGCATATGAAGACATCTTCCCCACCAATCTGCCAACTCTTTGGAAGGAAGGAAGCTTAGGCATCCTCCGAAGAGTGAAAGAAATTATGAGAAGAGCAGAAGAGGGAAAAAGAGGCTGCGAGAGGGAAAAAGAAACCAGCAGAGCTGGACGAGGAGGCAGGGGAAAGCCCAGAAAGGAGGGAGCCTAATTGACTTCCTCCTCCCCTCCATGGAGCGAGCAGGAAGGGACGGGTGTCAGGGATGTCTGATGCCCCCATCCGTCCACCATCTCCCCCCCCCCCCCCCCCCCGCAAGCGCCGCCGGAACTGATAAAAAGAAGATGACGTGCCTTTGCACGTCGAACCTTCTTCAAACCTGTCCGCTGGTTATCGAACCTCCTTCAAACCTGAAGCAGCAAGGACTCCCTACCCTCCATCATCGGCAGCCTCATCTTCCAGAGTATCTTCCATGTTTTGAATATATTGGCACAGCGCTCTGTGAAGAAGGAATGAGAAAAGACTGTTGAGGAAAACCCTAAGCAGTGGAGAGGAAGGGATGCCCTTCAGACCTTTTATAGGCGAAGGGAGGTTATTTGCCTTAAATGATTCTCCCCTCGAAAACACGCCAAAGGGACCTCTTCCTACGAACGGTCATCTCAAAACTCCTCGTTTCCGCCCCAGCGGGACACACGAAGCGGCCAAACATTCAAAACATGAGAAAATGGAAAGACATCCTGTCAGAGGCTCGCCCAACCATCACGCGAAAATCGCGCAGAAAGTATCGGCACTTTCCAACTACTGCGGATACGCTGAACAAAATACGGCAATGGCGATATGCAATAGTTAAGTCTTCGTCATAATGCTATTGCCTTATCTATTTTCCTACACAACAGAGAAAGTTTTTTCTTCAAAAGGAAAAGGACATACAAAAAGAGGAAGCAAAGTAGATACAATAGGCCACTGGCCCACCTTGAAGCTCGAAAGTGGAAGGCTCAGGCGGTTTGCCCCCGGCACCCTCGACGACGGTCGACCCTGGCATTGACCCCACCGACGTGGGAACTGTCTTGGTTGCATGCCCTCCCGAGACATCCGGAGCTGGCGACCCCTCGGGCGAAGAGCCCTCCTGATCTTCTTCCTCCGACGCCGAAGCAGAGGAGCCGGAGGATGACAGATCTGAGTCGTAGCATTGTCCGGACGGGAATTCAATTATCCCGAACGCCTGCTCCTTGGCATAAGATACGGCCCGATCGTAGCCCTGCTTGAACCCCTTGCGGATGCCTCGGCGAAGCGCTGACTCATAGTAGGGGTGGGCAGCCTCCTTAAGGTCGACCTGTTAGGCCTCCGAGCATTTGTACTGCTCAAGCGCCTCCGCCCCGGCCAATCCCACCCTACCAACGAGCTTGGCCTTCTCCCGCTCCACCTCGGCTATTTTTCGCTCAGCCTCAGCCTTCCGCTCCTCGGACTCCGTCGCCCGCTTCTCCGCCTCGGCTCGATCGGCCTCAACCTCGGCCTCCCCCCGAAGGCGCTCAGCTTCCTCTGCCCGGTCCACCAGCTCGGTGCGCTCGGCCTCCCACCGGCCATCCAGCTCAACGTGAACAAGGCGCTCCTCTTCAAAAAGCCTGCTCTTCCTCTCGAGCGATTCGCGGGCCTTAGCTAGCTGCTCGGTTAGCGCCCGGGCCTCCACCTGGCTCGACCGTACCAGCTCCCTAACTGAGGAAAGCTCCCATCGAAGCCCATCATGCTCCTCGACAAGCCGAGCCAACTTCCTGTCACACCCACAGAGGGTCCAGGCCAGGGTCACCCGCTCTGACTCCAACCGAGCGTATGCTTTCGTCAGAGTGGCCCCCATCTGGGCCAGGACCAAGCCGCCCTCCATAATTGCCTCGAGGGCTATGGACGGGGAGTGCTGCCTGCTTCCCCCCCTCACCTTCGTAGCTATGCCATGACACACCTGATACAAAGGGCCCTGGATGCCAAGCCTCTCCAAGGCCGTCGGAGTGGAGATTCCCCCTTCGGTCGGTATCCCACTGGTCGGCCCAGACCTAGCCGCAGCCTCGGTCGCCTCTCGTGCCTCGGTCGAATTTTCCAGCGACCCTCCGACCTGGACAGGTTGGGCACCTGCACCGTCGCCTGGAGCGTCGCCCACCCCAATCTCGGTCGTGGCCCCAGCGTCATCTGCCTCGTCCATGGCCCCCTCAGCTTCGGCCGAGGGGAGAGCCGGGCAAGCGCCACTGCCAATCACAGAAGCAACCTCGGCCCCCTCAGCTCCGACTAAGGGGAGAGCCGAACCAGCATCATCACCAACCGCAAGAGCAGCTCCAACCTCCTCGGCCCTCTCTTGCTCGGCAGATGGGAGAGCTGGCCTAACATGGTCGGCCCTGTCTCACTCAGAAGAGGGGAGAGCCGCCGAGCTAGAGCCGCCCTCGACAACGGAGACGGATCCGGCCTTCTTGGGCCGCTTCTTGGCCTTCACAACATCCCGTATCATGCCCTCCACGGGATCCTTGAGCTTGGCCCCCCGCGGCTTGAAAGACCCTTCCTGGGCCGCCCTCTTTCCCTTACCTCAGGCTCGGGTGAGCCCCTCGGGAGATCGCAGCTCGTCGGTGGCCGAGTCATTACCGAGATAGATCACCTCTGTGGTCTCCTCCAAAGTCGGTCGCCTGGTGTCTGCACAGAAGAAAGATATAGTCAGAAAAAGAAAAATGGTCTCAACATCCGAAGAAGAGTCTAATTTATGGCACCTGAACCTGACGGATGCAGCCGCGAAAGAAGACACTACTTGATGTTCTTTGGAGTAACCAACTCTTCTGTGGACTGGCGGCGCTTCAGCAAGATAGTCGCATACTCCTCCACGTGTGGAGGGAACACTTCCTACTTGGGAGGGATATTCGGATGGAAATTATGGATTACGGGACACCTCCAGGTCTCCTCCACCGAGCAGATCCCCACCAAGAAGAATTGAGTTTTCCACCCCTTATGCGAAGAATCCTTCGCAGCCAAGGAGATGCAGCTCCCATTCCACCTCACCTAGATAAAATAGAAACCCTTCCCGGCCGAGGGACGCGCCTTCAACTCGAAAAAATAGTGAAAGAGGTCCAAGGAAGGAGGAACCCCGCATTGGCGGCAGAGGATGCGAAAGGCAGAAAGAAGAAGATAGGAATTGGCAACCAACTGAATGGGCGCCAACTGGAAAAAATTGAGAAGCTTAATAATGAAAGGCTCGAAGGGAAGGCGGAACCCGCCTTTCCACGATAGAAGGAAGGTACAGATATGGCCTGTACGAGAGTCCAAGCTCATCTCGTGTGGAGCAGCCGCAGTAAAGCAAAACTTGTGGGGCAGGCGAAACTGGTGCTCCAGCCTTCTCACCTCCGCCTCCCCCAGTTCACTGCAGCTTGGAACCGCCGCCTTCACCACCAGCTCATCCTCCCACTCTTCAGCATCCGGACGCTGATCCGCCATGGAATCAGGAGAAGAGCTTGAAGAAAGACGCTCTCGGGACCCCGAAGATTCCGGAGGAAGAGGAAGCTGCCGGACTACCTTTGCAGTTATCTCCACCAACTCCGCGAACGCCGCTGCGAGCCTCTGCTCTTCCGTTGTGTCCTCACGACGCATCAAAGAGCCTAAAGCAAGCACGAAGGTGAGCCAAACCCTAAAGACGAGGGAGTCTGGAGCGACGATAAGTGCGCAACGCCTATATTCCCACGCGGAAGGCGGAGCGTCATTCCGACCTCCGAGAAAAGGGGGGCCCTTCAGTTCAAATCCGTCATGATCATCATTATTACGGGCTCAGGTGACCACGACACGTGGCTTACTAACACCGCCAGATCTCCACCCACCTAAGCCACGCTGGTCCAAAACCTTAAACAGCTACTCTTCCGAGCTTACTAAAGCTCGGGAGTAGGAGGGGGACAAGTGGAGAGGGGAGTTTCTGTAGCCCATCTAAGAGCGGCCGAACTAGGTCCGTCAGGACCAAACAAGGCCCAGCTCATCCAAGTGATAGCCCCACAGGGCCCACTTAGGATAAAAAGCCTAATAAGATTACTCGGGATCAAACCCTTCCTCGGTGGCCCTTAGGCTAGGAAGGCCCGAGCGTCGATCAGAACGGAGGAAGACCCATGCCCGAGTTATCCCCTCACCAGGATAGAGGCAAGAGCTCAGCGTCCACTTCGTCCTACCTTCATCCGAGCTATGCCTATCACCCGGACAGGGTTGGTTCCCCACATGCTTGAGTCAACCGACGAACGCTTATCCATACTACCGTTGAGAACCCTTTATAAGCATCAGTTTATGAGGATAAGGGACCCATGATCCCTCAAGGCTATAAATATCCCACGATGAGGACGTAAAGAGCCCACGTTGAGGATGTAACTCCCGCCTGAAACCCCTCAGCTTACGGGACTCATGAGGCCAGTGTACTATTTAAACCTGGGACTCCCTCCAACGAAAGGTAATGGCAAACATACGCCTAAACTCCCTGAGCAGAAACCACCTCACCACCTTGGTGTAGAGGGATCTCGTGCATCTCCTTCCTCCTCCCTACATAGCTTCCACCATTGCTCTTCTAACTTAAGCATCGGAGGGTTTGCCCCAGGGAACCATCCCTGGGCCCCCTAATCCGTTTCCCTTCCTTGCAGTTCACTATCCGGTGATCATCTCCTCAGCTCAGGACCAGCGTGAGATCACGCCTCTTCAAAATTCAAGCTAGTCATCATGAAAATGATCTTTACGCCTAGACCATGAGATCCGCTAATAAAAAATCAGAGACTGGGCTCTAATACCAATTGTTGGCCTAGAGAGATGGCGGACAAGAAGGGGGGGTTGAATTGTCCCCTTACCGAGATGGCGGATTTTAAAAAATTTCTAACCCAATTACAACTGAAATAAAATTAACTACGTTGATTAACTAAAACTCAAGTGAGATTACAATGTTCTCTCGAACTTTCTGATCTCACACGGATAGTTAATGCAACTTACAGGGAAATTTTGCTCAACACATGTTACGGAGGTAGCAGTGAGTGATTGTGTAGTGAATTAAAAACCTATATAATGTACCTGTGAACGGAGATAGAAGAAATGACAATCACACAAGACACAGGGATTTTAAGATGGTTCGGGATCACGACGGCTCCCTACGTCCACCCCTCACCCAACCGGATGAGGCTTCACTACACGCTACTTTCGTAACAACACGGGGACGAGCCCCAACACCACACACGCTGCTTCCACAGCAATACACACACGGGGCCTGGCCCCAACACGCTGCCACTGCAGCACACACAACATCGGGGAACAACCTCAGACACTAAAACCACACGGAGACGCAGCTCCGCCCACACACACAATGATATTCAAAGTTTGATCAACGGATGGATATACAATAAACTCCCACGATATGAATCTATGTTCAAATATAAAGGATGGAAATGAAGGATCTAGGAATCCCCCTCAGATCCGCAGTGAAAGATCATAGACGGGATGAATGGGTGCGCTGGGAATGCCCGATCACGGAGAGGAAGCCATCCAGAACTGATGGAGATGCCAAGGAGGAATCTTGAGCTACCGCGCTCCAGACTGAATCAGATCGGCATGTTTTCTCGTTGAAGGTAGTCTCTTTTTTCTTCCCTCTCCTTCAAGGTGCGCAACACCTTCTCCACGTTCTTCTTCTCCTGCAAGAAAGTATAAAACAATAAGGCCGCAGGATTGATCTCCTACGATAGAGATCACGGGATATAAATAGGGTAGGGATATAGAACTACAGACCACAACATCCCTTGTAACAACCTCTCAAAGCTACACCCATACCATAAGAGAAACCCTAAGGGTAATGGTGTAAAAGACCAAGCCAAATGGATCATGAAAAGTGGGTTTTGGTACCAAACTCGTAAATCCGTTGCCAGACACCCAGGGACAAGTTAACACTAATAAGCCTAAATGCATTATCACAATTAAAAGCCCAAAGTCGATGCACATTATGTAAAACACAAAAACAAAAGTTGGTGCACAATGTGTAAAGCATAAAGATAAGTTTGTGCACATTGTGTAGCATAGACATGTGCATATATGACAAGGTCGGTGCAAAGATTTAGCAGCTAAGGCCGGTGCAGAGTTTTAGATAGATGCACATATGAACAAAAAGTGCAAATGCCAAACGTGGTCGGCGGTGCAAGTTTTACAAACAACAAAAGAAGTCTATGCAAGGCATGTGGACTCGGTGCAAGTTTTACAAACAACAAAAGAAGTCTATGCAAGGCATGTGGACTCGGTGCAAGTTTTATAAAGAACAGGGTCGGTGCAAGTTTTTGAAACTTGCCAAAATGACAGTCGGTGCATGCAATAAGGTCGGTGCAAAGTTTTGTGCACATGAACAAACCCAGTCCATATGCCAGAAGGTCGGTGCAAACAACAGCAAGTCGGTGCACGTATTGAAGCACCCTCAACCCATTCAAGCAAGCACGGTCGGTGCAAGTTTGCAACCCATGTTCGATGCAAGCTGGGTCGGTGCAAAGTTTTAACAACTACTAGAGATGGTCTGTATACATATGTCGGTGCACACAAGTGTAACACATAGATGTGCTAAGAGTGAAACTCGGTGCAAGTTGTAAAGAAAGCAAAGAAGGTCCATGCAATATTTGAGAGAAAAACAACAACTCCCAGGGGTCGACCCTTGGGGTCGACCCATGCAACCAACCAACATGAAAACAGAGAGACCCGAAGGCTCGGGAACTCTCAGGGGTCGACCCATGGGGTTGACCCACGCACTGAAATCCAGAAGTTAGAGATATGCAATGAATTAAAGTCCAGATATTTCAAACCCCAAAACCATGATATATGAATCAAACCTAATCTTGCCATATGGAAATACATCAAAAGAGAATTCTTACCATGGATTTCAAAGATTGAGACACATTTGAGCCTGCATTTTACACAAATAGATCACTCAAATTAATCTTATCAAAGTCAAGCCAAAACCATCATATTTTCATATGTGCAATGCGATTCAAGGAAACCAATTCTTTTACACAACTCTCACATTTCAAAATGTGATTCAACGAAGCTGCACATAGAATTCCATTTCATATCAAAGTAATCAAGTTCAATCCAAAGCAAAACCAACTAGAAGAGGGTCCTTAAGCCCCATTAAAAAAATTCAAAGACATGCTTTACCATGTCTTAGAACTATCATTTAAACCAGGTTCAAACCCAAACGTAAAGCGAATAGTGTAAGATTCACTTACAAACTTAATCAAGTTTCTGCATGAAGAGACCCACACAAAAACATGCATTTAACTCAACAAGACCAACTTGGTGTAAGCACCAACAATACAGCACATCAGCAACCCATTTAATAGTTCACTGAGAAACATAGTGTTTTACATGTTAGCTCCAAAGTCTCATGCACAGCACGCATGAGTCAACATCAAGAATGTAATCAAGAAGGACCATGAATTTCAACCTGTAAAACAAGATATCAACCGTAAGCTTCAGAAGAATCAATAAGCATTTTCCATAATACTTACACACAATATATTGTTATCATCAAAATCATTATCAAAGACAAAGAGGGGAGCGCACAGAACCCAACATTTCCCATTCCCCGATTAGATGACTTGTTAGACATGATGTTGGGAGCCACTATCTTCTCAAAGATAGACCTTCGTAGTGGCTATCACCAGGTGCGGATCAGGTCTAGGAATGAATGGAAGACGGCATTCAAGACCAAGGATGGTCTCTATGAGTGGTTGGTTATGCCCTTTGGGCTTTCCAACGCCCCTAGCACCTTCATGCGATTGATGACCCAGATGTTGCGCCCTATAATAGGTGTCTTTTGGTCGTCTACTTTGATGACATATCTACAGCCGAACTAGGGAGGACCACTTAGACCATCTTAGATAGGTCTACATTGTGTTGAGGCGAGAGAGCTTATTCGCCAACCCGAAGAAATGTGCTTTCATGACCGATCAGATTACCTTCCTCGTGTTTATTGTGTCTAGAGATGGAGTCTCCGTCGATCCGGAGAGAATCAGGGCCATCAGGGAGTGGCCCGAGCCCCGCACACTCCACGATGTCTGGAGTTTTCATGGCTTAGCAACGTTCTACCATCGCTTCATTCGTGGCTTCAGTTCTATCACTGCCCCGATCACAGATTGCATTAAAAAGGGGGCGTTTGTATGGACTAAGGCTGCAGCCACTACATTTCAGGACATCAAGGATCGTATTACCCAGGCACATGTTCTTGCTTTACCCGACTTTTCTAAGGTGTTTGAGGTCACATGTGACGCTTCTGGAGTGGGTATTGGAGGAGTGTTGAGTCAAGAGTCCCACCCCATCGCATTCTTTAGCGAGAAACTGAATGATGCCAAACTGCGTTATTCCACATATGACAAAGAATTTTACGAAGTTGTCCAAACATTAAGGTATTGGAGACACTATCTTTTGCAATAGGAGTTTGTCCTCTTCTCTGATCATGAGGCCTTACGATTCCTCCATACCTAGAAGAAGCTGAATGCTCGCCATAGCTGTTAGGTGGAGTACCTTCAGGAGTACACCTTTGTGCTTAAGCACAATAAGGTTCCGACCAGAATGCGCAGCGGAAATCATCGAAACCTTAGATTGCATATCGTTGCCGGTTTTTCAAAATCGAACTAGATCGGTAAACCCCGCGGTGTGAAGAATGATTCTTTACCTTTGCGGGGTTGAGAATCTCCCAAAACCTCAAAGACAAACGAGAGGAAGATCCCGAAGTCGCGAGCCGTTCAAGCGTCCGGCCTCTAGACGTATCCACACGAGCAGTGGAAGCATACGGGATCTCCTCCACGATCTCCACGCGCCGACCCGATCTCAACACAACCATCCACGAGAGGAAGGAGAGAGAAGGAGGGGGTGCCCCTTGGAGAGAGAGAGAGGAGAGAGGGCGGCCAGGGTTTCAACCTTGTAGCTTGGCCAGGGTTTCTCCCTTTAGCGTATATTTATAGACCTTTGGCCTTTTTCACAAAAACCCAATAATAGCCTATAAAGTCTACCCATCCTAGTCTGTCCAATACTCTATTGTGTGTGACCCTCTAGGTCCAATAGCTTGTTTGGTTTTCTAGCCCATTAAGTAAAGAACTTTTCTTAACTTAATTAATCCAATCCATTAACTCTTAATGGAATTAGCGGGCTTTCTGATCATGAAAAAGCACCAAGCAACGCCTCGTGATCTCAAATGACATTGAGGATAAGCAACCCACTCAGGAACCTTTCCATCTACAGATTCCACACAGCTATAGATCCTCATTCATCCAATGCCCCACCAGGACTAGGGTATGGTCAAACTGTCAAACCCTATTGAGTCCTGGCTCAACTGAATCCTGTACTCCAAACTGGTTCATTAGAAAAACTCATTTTTCATAATGAACTCCCGTACCCTGGCCAGAGGATTTCCTGAGTACAGATCCGTAGGGCATTCTCTCTCATATATCATACTGAGAGTGAACGATCCCATGTTGTCAAACTAATTACCTTCGCACGAGTTCCACTAAGTCCAAATAACTAACTGTACAAGACCACTTAACAGAAGTCTATAAGTCAGTAATCAAATACTCAGCATCCCTTATGCAAGACATCTTTAGTGACTCAGGTCTAAGATCCAACTGTGCTACTGAGACATAGAATACCCTGATTGATAGTTAGTATGATTACCATTCAGGGATTCTGGATCGGGTCAGTTCAGTGAACTCATTCCACTAATGAGCACCCACACACGTACTTTAGTGTCTCCACACTGATGACTATGAGAACAATCACACTCATCATATGAGTAAGTATCATGTGTGCCAGTCTATTCGGATCTTCAATGTCCCTTCTTGAAGATCCTATGACTGGGAACATCTAGAACATGTGCATCCGGATGACTGATCTCATTATCATAATCTCATTTTGATCCAGCCATCATCGCACAGGTTCAGAGACTTCATCACATTCGAATTATTAACATAAATTAAATGCAATGAATAAATGCCATTAATAAAAATATGAATAAGATATTACAAGAAATGTCACCATCACATCTCATGTGATTGGCTTGTTGGGCATACATTTCTATCAATCTCCCACTTGCACTAAAGCCAATCATCCACATGCTTGATCCCCATCAGCCCTAGGTGACGCTCAAAAATACTTTGAGTCAACGGCTTAGTTAGTGGATCTGTAATGTTATCACTGGAAGACACTCTATCAATTACAACATCTCCTCTAGCTATAATCTCTCTGATCAGGTGGTACCGTCGCAGAATATGCTTCGATTTCTGATGAGACCTCAACTCCTTTGCTTGTGCAATCGCCCCATTATTATCACATAATAAGGGGACCGAATCAGAGATGCTCGGGACAACTCCAAGCTCTTCGATAAACTTCTTCATCCAAACTGCTTCTTTGGCCACCTCAGCAGCAGCAATGTACTCAGCTTCGGTCGTAGAATTAGCAGTGATTTCTTGTTTGGAACTTTTCCAACTAACTGTCCCACCATTCAGGGTAAACACATACCCCGAAGTTGACTTACTATCATCTTTATCGGACTAAAAACTTGAGTCAGTGTAACCTCGAAGTTTCAAGTCCTCTCCTCCATAAACCAGAAACATATCCTTAGTTCTTCGCAAGTACTTAAGGATACACTTCACAGCTATCCAGTGTTGCTCACCTGGATCCGCCTGAAAACTGCTCGTAACACTTAGAGCATATGTAACATCAGGCCTTGTACATAACATGGCATACATGATGGACCCTATGGCAGAAGCATAAGGTACCCTACTCATGCGCCCCCCTCTTCAAGAGTTTTAGGGGACATTTTCTTAGGGAGGTAAACTCCATGTCTCATCAGTATGAGACCTCTCTTAGAGTTTTGCATGCCAAACCTTTTGACAATAGAATCTATGTACATAGATTGGGACAAGCCTAGCATCCTATTTGATCTATCTCTATAGATCCTGATCCCCAATACATAGGATGTTTCTCCCAAATCCTTCATGGAGAAGTGCTTAGACAGCCAGGCTTTAACTGATGACAACATACCTACATCATTCCCAATGAGTAGTATGTCATCAACATATAGGACCAAGAAAGTGATTGCACTACCACATGTTTTCTTATACACACACTGCTCATCTTCGTTCTTAACGAAGTCATAAGACTTGATGGCTTCATCAAATCTTAACTTCCAACTGCGGGATGCTTGCTTCAATCCATAAATGGATCTTAGCAACTTGTATACCTTATCTGGGTGCTCATTGGATATGAATCCCTCAAGCTATATCATATACACCTCTTCCTCAAGGTATCCATTGAGGAAAGCAGTCTTCACATCCATCTGCCAGATCTCACAATCATGGTACACATCGATGACAAGTAAAATCATGATGGACTTAGTCATGGCAACTGGTGAGAAAGGTCTCATCATAGTCAACTCCTTATCTTTGACGATATCCCTTCGCAACCAACTTTGCCTTATAGGTATCAACCATTCCATCTGCTCCAACTTTCCTTTTAAAGATCCACTTGCATCTGATGGGTACTATACCCTCGGGTGGATCTACCAAGTTCCAAACTTGGTTGGAGTACATGGAGTCCATCTCTGATTTCATGGCCTCTTGCCATATCCAGGAGTCAATACCACTTATTGCCTCCTCATAGGTCTTAGGATCATCATCCTCATCATAGTGTGCCTTGTCCCCACCATCAGAGATATGTCCCGCATATCTATATGGTTGGACAGGTACACGGCCAGACCTACGCATAGTTTGTGTGTCATCCTGAACTAGTTCCTGAGACGATGCAGCTCCAGTTTGTGGTTCTAGAACCTCTTCTAGTTCTACCATACTCTCACTGTTTCCTTCAAGGATATACTCATCTTTTAGGAACACAGCTCGCTTAGCTACAAACACTCTTTGATCGCTAGGCTCGTAGAAATAATATCCATAAGTTTCCTTAGGATATCCCACAAACTTGCATCTTTCAGTCTTGGATGCCAGTTTATCAGGATTGTGTTTCCTAACATGAGCAGGACAACCCCAGACCTTAACATTCTTAAGGTTTGGTTTCTTTCCTTTCCATATCTCATATGGAGTGGAAGACACTGATTTGGAGGGAACTTTGTTTAATAAGCGAGCAACAGTGTCTAGGGCATAGCCCCAGAGCGACAAGGGCAATCCAACAAAGTACATCATGGATCGTACCATATCTAATAAGGTACGATTCCTTCTTTCAATCACACCATTCAACCGAGGTGTGTAAGGAGGAGTCCACTGGGATAATATACCATTATCCTTTAAGTATTATGTGAATTCCGTACTCAAGTATTCCCCTCCTCGATCAGATCGAAGAGTTTGAAAGAGATACTCTTTCCTGTTTGTTTCTCTACTTCATTCTTGAACTCCACAAATTTCTCAAAGACTTCAAATTTATACTTCATCAAGTACACATATCCGTAACTAGAGAAATCATCAGTGAAAGTAATGAAGTAAGAGTAACCCCCTTTGGCTTGAGTGGACATAGGTCCACATACATTAGAATGTATGAGTTCTAACAACTCACAAGCTCTCTCTCCATGTCCAATAAACCGAGAGTTGGTCATTTTTCCCATGAGGCAAGATTCACAGGTTGCAAATGATTCATAATCAAATGGATCAACATATCCATCTTTGCACAACCTTTTCAATCTTTCCTCACTAATATGACCAAGCTTACAATGCCAAAGGTATGCTTGATTTACATCATTTCTCTTCCTCTTAAGAGGTCCATCCACATACATAACAGGAGTATCCACATCTAGTAAAAATAAACCATTAATTAAGCTCCCACTGGCAAATAATTCACCATTTAATAATAAAGAACATGTCTTATTCCCAAAGCTCACAATAAATCCACATTTATTCAAGCATGAAATGGAAATAATGTTCTTAATTATAGAAGGAACATAATAATAGTCTGTCAATTCCAATGTAGCTCCTGAAGAAAGCTTGAGGTTCACACTCCCGACTGCAAGTGCAGTAACTCTTGCTCCATTCCCCAGTCATAGATCAACCTCTCCTTTGTTCAATCGCCTGCTACTTGTCAGAGCCTGCAAATCATTGCAGATATGAGATGCACATCCAGTATCTAATACCCATGATGTGGATCTATATGATAAGTTAAGGTCAATCATGAACATACCTAAAGCTTCTCCAAGCTTCTGCTTTACTTTCTCTGTTCCTCTTCCAATGGCCATCCTTATGGCAATGGAACCACTGGCCCTTGTCCTTGCGAGCCTCTTCTTTCTTAGCAGTCTTTACCTGTTTACCCTTCTTCTTTGCCTTGCCTTTCTTAAAGACCTGCTGAAAATTCCTCTTCTTGTTGGTCTTACCAACAAGCATCACAGGAGCTTTCCCATTGTTCATAGTGCTCTCAGCAGTCTTCAACATATTTAGAAGCTCTACCAGATATCATTATATTTTGTTCATGTTGAAATTGACAATGAACTGGGAAAACAAACCAGGGAGAGATTGCAGAATCAAATCGACACAAAGATCCTTATTCATGTCGAAATCCAATTCTACCAACCTTTCGATCCACTCAATCATCTTGAGAACATGTGTCTGCATAGATGTTCCCTCAGACATTCTTGCCCCGAACAAACTTTTAGATATCTCATATCTTTCTGTTCGACTTTGAGCTCCAAAGAGCTCCTCAAGGTGAAACAGAATAGATCTAGCATCCATCTTTTCATGTTGCCTCTGTAACTCATTTGTCATAGAGGAAAGCATATAGCATTGGGCAAGCATGGCATCATCCTTATGCTTCTCATAAGCAATGATCTCTCCCCCTGATGGGGGCATACCTTGCCCCTCCACATTTTTTGAGGCTCAGATTGTTCGTCAGCATGCACCATCGTGTTCGCCATATTTTTATAAGTCTAGTCATGTAACTTTTATATTTTATTTGAGTCATAAACTGTGTAATTTTCCTTTTATTTGAGTCAATTACCTAGGTTAAGAGAGTCATTTACATAAGTCATATGTCAATTGGGCCATTAGATTAGCTAATTGAACCAATTTAGTGGGCTAGGCCCAGGGGTGCCCCTTTCCCCGCGGTGAGTCTAGTCATTAGTCCAAAGGTCAGGGACTTATTGTAAAATGTGAGATTCCTATAAATAGGACCCCAATCCCCCATTTGAGAACTAATGAAGAATGAATATTTGAGAAATTCCAGAAATTCCTTGTGTATTTCCTTTGGTGAGAAGTCAAAAGTGTGAGGGTGAGAAGCCTTCCACATACCCCCCTCTCTCTCCTACACCATTTTCTCTCTCCTTCACTTTCTCTCTCTAAAAGCTGCTCCCCTTTCTCTCTCCTCTCCCTCCACATCACCCTCCACCTCATCCATAACCCTCCACCTCATCTAGAGACCCTTCACCTCCCTAGAGAACATTAACTCCACCCATTACTCCCTCCCCCTTCCAAAGCAACCTTTCCCCTTCCCAACACACCCCTTCATTCTCCCAAGCCACCCTTCCACCATCCCAAGAGAGAATCCCTCTCCCCAAGCCACCCTTTCACTCCCCAACACAACCCTTCCCATCCCCAAGGTCCCCATTAACCACCCCATTAATCCACATTCAAACCTTGCAGAGAGATCTCTCCCTCCCTCTCTCCCTCCCAACCCAAATTCGTAGCTTCACCTCCCACCACCTGCTAGACCCCCTTCCAGCCCCCATTCTCCCTATCCCTCACCTTGGTTCGCCCCCTCCCAGACCCCCTCACAGCTAGGGGTTGCCCCCACACTCAACCACCCCATGTCCCCTCCCATATACCCCAATTCCCATCATCTATCACCACCCTATTCATGCCAGTTCACAGATAGCAGTGAGGGTCCGAGTTGCAAAGGCTGCCATGTCTTCATCGCACATTTTCAGTTAGTGTATCTTATATTTCTGGAAAGCTCATCCAGAGAGCTTCGTAGGCGAGGTGGTCTCGCATCATCGGACGTCCATCGCATCCATCTTCTCCTCCAAGCCCCCTGCCAGCACCAACAAGAAGGGAGTCATTTGGAGCCCGGAGCATAGAGTTCCTATTTTTCTACCCGGAGTGCGCAGGTCAGCTTCCTCTGAGCCAGATACGACCCTCCTCACCATTCTGATTCTCGTGGTCTACTCTGGCCTTCTTCGGCGTTCCGCTGGTCTCTGATCAAAGGGGACCCATTTACGATCGCAACGGCGCTGGTCCCGCCCTCATCGGACCTTGGGAGTGTTCGTGGCTGCCACTTCTTCTAGCAGCAGCAGTTCTGGGACCACAAGAGTCAGGTCCGACAACTCTGATGCCGACTCCGCCTTGGCCACCGTCGACATCATAAAATTCCCCAATAATTTGGGTGTCTTTCTGGGTCAACCTAGGGAATTTTGGCGCTGGTCCCATCTTCTTCTGAAGTTGGTGGAGTTCGTGGCGGTGTCATCATCGACCCCCTGTCCTGCTATTCCTAAGCGGACAGAACTGGCTCGGTTCGGCGAATCGGGTTTAGCTTAGCTCCCCCACCCCCGCCTGGCCAGCTTAAAGCCCCTCCCTGCTTGGAGGTAGTGTTTGCATGTAATTCTCATTTCCCCACCCCTAGTTCAACCCTCCTGTGTGGGGTGTAGTGTATGTAATTGATTGGTACAGGTTGAAGCTTCATTGGCGCAGCGTGCGGGTGGCGTACCCCCGCTCGCCTCGTCTCCGGATGGGATCGGTGTCTTCACGCTGATTAGGTGAGCTCCTAGTCACTTCCTCTGCTGGTTTATCATTGCTTAATTAGTATTATCTTTTAGCTCCGTCGGACGGCGAGTGAGCGCTCGATCCAAAAATTGATCAAATTGAGTGACCACCGCGGAGCGAGTTGTGAGAGAGCACACCCCACAACCCACGCCCTCGGCGTGTCGGCCGCCCGTGAATTGGGCATCTCTGGCCCATTGGGGTCCTCCCCAAGCTATCATACCCCTGGAACCCTAGGGTCCAACCTCGGACCCTCACCATCATCGTCGGTCCACCTACGGACCCGGGTGTGCGTGACGCGGGTGAACCCGCTTGAGTGAGTCCGCCGTTCGGTTCGATTGCTTGCGTAGATAGGTCCAAGGGGCATTGGTCGAGTGGTTGCCACCCCCAAGGTGGTGTCACATCACCCTCTTCAGCATCATCAGCAGGAAGAGGAGATACAGGTCGATCAAGAACATAGCTATCTTCTCAACAGTGAGAATAATTCTCAAGTTCCTGAGCCAGTCACTATAGTTTGGACCAGTAAGCCTGTTGGCATCAAGTATGACGTGTAATGGGTGGTTCGCCATAGAAGTCTATAAGAGAAGATTTGTAATAATAAGATAACATGTAGATATTCATTAATTAAGATATGGTCTTTAATCCTAATTTATAACTCCCACTAATTTTCGACAAATTTGCACAACCCTCATTGTGCAAAGATGGGATACTCCAGTTGTATCCTAGTGGGACCAAAATCCCATTAACATTATGGTAGTGGCCTTGTGGTAGCACAACAAACCATCCCATACTTAATGGGTAGGCAACTCTTGCCAATTGCAACTCCTTGCAACTCCTGGTATATTCAGCCTCCAGACCTTTCGTGACCTTGTGGTAGCACAACAAATCACAAGATCTGGTTAGGTTAAACCCGTTGTTACGTTATAAGAGTGGGTTCAAGACATGACCCTTGTGGCAGCACAACAAAGTCATACCGGCACCCATCCCAAAGTTCGACCTAAGCCTTAGTTTAAGTCTTTGCCCCTTGCTGTGAGGGCCTTGTGGTAGCACAACAAACCCACACACTCTAGCAGCTCACTTAGACTATAACAATGGAAGGCTACGTGGGTCATTCTTAATGCCTCATGTTTACAACCTAATATGAGATCGAGGGATTTTGATTAAATTTTGGTCTCATCAATATAGGTGCTACATACATATAAGAATTTGGAGTATCGTATATACCCTATATATATATATATATATATATATATATATATATATATATGTAATAAGTAGCACATCCACATATATCATATATATGAATTAATACCAATGGATGATCATGGACCTTAAGCTCCTAAAACACATTACTAGAGCCAGTTGGTAATGCACATAATCATGGTAAATATAAAACTTGGAGCATTCCGAGGCCCTCGCAGCCGGTCTCCTTCTTTGTCTCCATCCGCTTCTCATTATTACAAGTAAATTTGTAATTGGGCACGCAGGCCCACAAATGTATATCAGATAATAATAAGAAATCTTGAACTAGTCAAGGGGAGTACAATACAGGAGGGAGATAGAATGTACAACCTGAATTAATAAGAAGAGAGAAGGAGATGTTGTGCCCCTGGTTTTGATGATGACAACCATGAGATGTTTATGTTGAGTTCAACAAAACTGATGAATTAACCCTTGATTCATTAACACATGTATCTGCTTTATTCTTGAATACAAGGAAGAAACAAGGTCTAGGCATGATGCTCAAGGCGTCCACGCAGCGGTTTGCATAAAAGGACAGCGTCTACGCAGGATGCTGATTGCGTCTACGCACCAGTTCAAGAGGCAGAAGCATTAATCACTGGCATAGCTCAGTGCGTCAACGCCACAACATCGCAGCGTCGATGCATCAGCTCTTGTTTGAGATAAAAGAGTGTTCAGGGTCAGCCCAGTGGGTTGACGCAGGCACCCTATGTGTTAACGCATCCGGTCTTTGTACGAAAGGCTATGTGGGCATTTCAAGGCTGCGTCAACCCCTTAGTCACAATGAGTTGACGCCATCTGAATCTCATCAAGTGATTATTGGGTGGACCCCAGCCGTAATTGACATTAGATGCCACATCGTCTAAAAGAGCATGCGCTCTCTTTTTCCCTCGCGATCCCAGAAGCCTCTGAGGAGAACAATCATTGGGCTAACCAGAAAATCTGGTTGGGGCCCACAAGAGGAATATTCACGTGAATCTGGGTGAGCACGGGAGAAGGAAGTTGGAGGAGCAGCAGTCGAACAAGAGCAGAGAAGAAGCTCTTGAGAAGAATCGTCTGCATCATCGTCTTCCTCCTGGCATGCTGTTGCATCCTCTGAAGATCAGAGGAAGTCTATTAGCTGTTGATCATCGCAAGCTCATCTACAATCCAGGAAGTGAAAGCCAGTTGATCATCATCGCCTCTTCTCTCAGATCTTTAAGTTTGAGACTCGAGAATCAGCAGCGTCCCAGATCTGAGGCTCCTTCTTCCATCTTCCAGTGATTTCGTTTCTTGTTTTTCATTTCAGCTTGAATTCTATTACTGTAATTCTCCCTCGTACTAGTTTGAGTAGAGGGAGGGGAATTGATCCAGCAGGGTGTGCTTGGATCAAGGGGTTTGGGCTTGTATGCCCTCAAGCTGTTTGTCAGCGGGTAACTGGTTAAGAGGATATGTTCCTCTTGTTAGCCAAGCTGTAGTGCTCAGCGTTGTCGAGGGGATTGTGCCTCAGTTTAGGTAAGTTGTAAGGCTCAGCAGGGATCCTCACTGATTTAGTGAGGGGTGGACGTAGGTCTCCATAGGGAGACCGAACCACCATAAAAATCTGTGTTCACTTGTGGGTTACTATCTCTTGCAAAATCTGTGTGACGCTAGATGATTGATTAGGTTCGATCTCTACACCTTTAGCTTACTGAATTTTGAATTAGTATTCTGCTACTTAAAAGTTGAGTGTGATATTTCGCAAAAATTAAAAAGGGTCAACCTATTCACCCCCTCCCCCTCTAGTTTGACCATCCACTTAATCCAACACGTGGTATCAGAGCTTGGCTCTCTTGTCAAGGGTCTCACAACCCAGAGAGATTTAGTGGAATGGAAAATAAGGGGCTCATGCCTGAAGGGTATGCAGTGAATATGCCACCCTTCTTTGATGGCACTAACTATGCTTACTGGAAAAATCGGATGCAGGTATTTCTGAGATCTCAGGACCATGAGATTTGGAGAGTCGTGAGCAAAGGACCCTATCAGTTAGAAGGAGATGAAGAACTGTGGGTAAAAGAGCAGATTCGGAAGTCCAACATCAATTGGCAAGCTATGAATATCATGCAATGCTCATTGCATCCTAAGGAGTTTTCACGAGTGTCCTCATGTGCCAGTGCCAAGGAAATGTGGGACATACTTGAAGTCATCTATGAAGGTACGTCAGAGGTAAGAGAGACAAAAGCTAATATGTTAATTTCTGAGTATGAAGCTTTTAGAATGAAGCCAGAGGAAAATATATCTGAAATGTATGCTAGGCTAACTCTATTAGTGAATGGTCTTAAAGGTCTGGGAAAGGTTTACAGTGATTATGAACTGGTCAGAAAAATTCTTAGATCCCTAACTCTAATTTGGCACACCAAGGCCACGGTTGTTGAGGAATCTAGGAACCTTCCTACCACTACCCTTGATGAGCTTATTGGATCACTGATGGCTTACGAGCTGAATTTCAAAAGAACTGATGAGGATGTGAAAAAGAAGAAGCCACTTGCATTGAAGGCTGGTCCTAGCAGCAAGGAGAGTTCAGATGACAGTCAGTCATCTACCTCAGATGATGACTCAGGTGAGATAGCAATGCTCACCAGAAATTCAGGAAGTTTCTAAGGAAGGAAGGTAAAGTTATAAGGAACAGAAGACCACAGGTAAGAAAGAGTTCAAAATTTAAATCAGAGAATTCTAAGAAATCTGACAAGGTTGTTTGTTACAAATGCAGGAAACAAGGTCATATCAAATCTGAATGTCCAAAAAATGTGAAGAAAGTCCAACCAAAATAGAAGAACAAGAAGCCAAAGGCTATGATGAGTACTTGGAGTGACGAGGAGAAAGATGAAGATGAAGAAGAAAGTATCTCTGAAGAAGAAAGTGATGTTAAGCTATGCTTTATGGCTAAGGGAGATGATCAGGATGAGGTAACCTCCTCTTTTGAAAACTTTTCTTGCAGTGATTGGGAAGAATCATTTAATGAATTGCTAGATAAGTATGATTATGTGAAGAAAGAAAATAAATCACTGAAGAAGAAGAAAATTTTGACTAGTCAAGATAATTCCTTGAATGAGAAAATCATGTGCTTAGAAGCTGAAATTACTCATCTAAGAAAGTCTCTTGCTGAAAGTGATCTGTGTAAGATCAATTGATAGAGATGAAAAGAGAAAATGAATTTTTACTGAAAGTGCATGATGACCTGAAACTCAGAATGTAAAAATTGGAGAGTGATGTAAAAATGGCTGAAGAAAAATATGAAGCCATTCAAGGAGTAAATCTAGAACTCCAAGAAAACATGAAGAGACTGGAAGATGAAAACTTAAATAAACAAGCCTCCCTTGAAAAATTTACACAAGGCAAAAACAACCTAGAAGCTGCTATGGGAATAAAAAGTAATTTTGGAAAAGAAGGACTTGGATATAATCCAACTAAAAAGAAGAATCTAGAGATAAGACTAATAACCTCTGTTCTAGAACAGGGCACATCTGAGCAAAACCCAATGGCTGCAGTGAAGCCCCATGAGAAAAATCAAGAAGAAGTAAAACAGACAGATGAAACCAGAAAAGAAAAGGGCAAAGAGAAAATGAATGCTACCTTGAATACCAATCACCACACAAATATGCCTAAGTCTGGAACTAAAACCTCAAATCAACCCATGGACCCTAGTACATCAACCCAGCATCAATCTTATGGAAATTCAAGGAGTCATTGGATTGGCACAAGACAGTCGCGTCAACGCAATGTCTATACTGCATCAACGCACATACCCCACCAGAATGGGTATCCCTTCAGAAACAAGAGAATGAGTCGGTGCAGTCACTACAGTGCGTCAACGCACCCTGCGTACCAGAACCCATATGACATGGGGTTTGGGTGGATGGGTCAACGCAGCCGTGCAAGAGGGTCTACGCAGCAAAGCTTCATTCCATCCGAATTCAATATTCAACTAGTGCTTCTCGTCCTAGATTCCCTCGTGCTTCTTGGATTCATAATAATCATTGGAGTGGAAACAAGAATAAAAACTCACACTTCTTTAACAACAGAACTGGTTCAAAGAATTCATTCCGAAGGGTACCTCAACCTAATCAAAAAATTCTCAAACCTATGAACTCCACATCTCAAAAACCTCCAAAACAACAGATATGGATTCCCAAAAGTATGTTGTCTTACTTGACAGGATCATATGGTCTGATGGGACCCACGTGTATTTGGGTTCCAAAATCCCTTGTTTGATGTGTATTGCAGGAGTGCCTTGCAGCTGCACACAACAGATGGTATCTTGACAGCGGCTGCTCAAGACATATGACGGGCGATAAGGCAAAATTTTGTTTCTTGGTTGAGAAAGAAGGAGGGCATGTCACGTTTGGGGGCAACAATAAAGGCAAAATTATTGGAAAAGGTAAAGTTGGCAAAAATCCCTTGAACTCTATTGATGATGTGCTACTTGTTGAAGGACTAGAATATAATCTTCTTAGTATAAGCCAACTGTGTGACAGGGGACACAAGGTTGTGTTTGATTCTCATGTATGCACCATTCTTGAAATGCATTCTGAAAATGTTAAGTTCATTGGAAAAAGAATAAACAACATGTACATGGTATACTTAGATGATCCAGCTCATAATAATCTCTGTCTTGCTGTGAACAAAAGTGAGCTGGCTTGGCTATGGCATCGTAGACTAAGACATGCTAGCTATAGTGTCATGCATAAGTTAGCAAAATTCAGCATGGTAAACGGTTTGCCTGATGTCTCATTTAAACAAAATGACAAAGTTTGTGATGCATGCACTCAAGGTAAGCACACTAGGAAGTCATTTAAATCTAGAATAGAAAACCAATCTTCTAGACCTCTTGAACTTGTTCACATGGATCTGTTTGGACCCACCAGAATAGCAAGTTTATGTGGCAATAGATATGGCTTTGTTTTGGTAGATGACTTTTCTAGGTTCACTTGGGTGTTCTTTTTATCTCATAAAAATGATGCGTTTAAAGAATTTCAGGCATTTTTCAAGAAAGTTCAGCAGGATGGTAAGTATACTATTTCATCTATCATGTCAGATCATGGAGGAGAGTTCGAAAACTCAGAATTTGATGGCTTTTGCAGGGCAAAAGGAATATCACACAAATTCTCGTCACCAAGAACTCCTGAACAGAATGGAGTGGTGGAAAGAAGAAACAGAACTCTTGTGGAGATGGCTAGAACAATGCTGATCGAAGGATAACTTCCAAGGAAATTCTGGGCTGAGGAGGTAAACACTGTGTGCTATATTGTAAATCGTGCAATGGTAAGACCTCTGTCCAAAAATACTCCATATGAGTTAATGAAAGGTAAGAAGCCATCTGTTGCTCACTTCAAAGTTTTTGGGTCAAAATGCTTTGTTCAAAATAATGACAAACGGGACTTGGATAAGTTTGAACCTAAGAGTGAACCAGCCATTTTTATGGGATATTCTAATCACTCTAGGGCCTATAGAGTCCTAAATGTCAAAACTCAAAATGTAGAAGAATCTCCACATATTGTCTTTGATGAAATGAATGTTAGATCTGAAAATGAACAATCTTGCAGGGACAAGGATGATGGGGAGTTCCTTGAAGTAAAGGAAGAACAAGATCTTCAGGAGAAAGAGTCAAGGCCAGGTGAGAGTCTAGCAGAATCAAGCACTCAAGGTAATGCAGATGCTAATGAAGGTAATTCTCTAACCAATGTTAGAATGATAAGAGATCATCCTTTATCAAGCATTATTGGTAATCTGCATGACCCTACTAGAACTAGATCTCACTTTAGGATAATTGAGGAAATAGATAATTTGGCTCTTGTGTCTCAAATTGAACCTAAAAATGTAATTGAAGCCTTAAAAGATGAATGTTGGATAAATGCAATGCATGAAGAACTAAATCAATTCAAGAGAAACAAAGTGTGGCACCTTGTACCAAGACCCAATGAACATTCAGTAATTGGAACTAAGTGGGTTTTCAGAAATAAACAAAATGAAAATGGAATTGTGATAAGAAATAAAGCAAGACTGGTAGCACAAGGATATAACCAAGAATTCGGCATTGATTTTGAAGAATCATTTGCTCCAGTAGCTAGATTAGAGGCCATTAGATTATTACTTGCATATGCTTGCTACCATGGAATAAAACTATAACAAATGGATGTAAAAAGTGTGTTTCTTAATGGTCTAATAAAAGAAGAGGTGTATGTTGAACAACCCCCTAGTTTTGAGTGCATAGATTGTCCTAACCATGTTTACAGATTAGACAAAGCTCTCTATGGGCTTAAACAGGCACCTCGGAGCATGGTACGACAGACTCAGTTCATACCTCACTGAAAAAGGATATTCAAGAGGTAAAGTGGACCAAACTTTATTCACCAAAGTAAGAAACAATGACATTGTTCTGGTTCAAATTTACGTTGATGATATAGTCTTCGGATCCACTAAACCAAGCATGTGTGAGGAATTTGCACAATTGATGACTACAGAATTTGAAATGAGTCTAATGGGTGAGCTGCAATTTTTTCTAGGTCTTCAAATCACCCAAAGCAAGGAAGGATGCTTTATCAACCAGGCAAAGTATATCTCTGAACTATTGAAGAAATATCAAATGGAGAATCTTAAAGCAATCAACACTCCCATGAGCACCAACATAATTCTAGATGCAGATCTGAAAAGTAAATCAGTGGATGCAAAGACTTATCGAGGTATGATCGGATCACTCCTCTATCTTACTGCATCTAGGCCAGATATCTAATTTTGTGTATGCATGTGTGCTCGTTTTCAATCTGATCCTAGAGAATCCCACTTGAGCTCTGTTAAGCATATCATTCGATACCTTGTCGGAACTCGAGATTTAGGGATTTGGTATCCTGCATCTTGCACTCTTGATTTAGTATCTTATTCTGATGCAGACTATGCTGGATGCAAACTTGACAGGAAAAGCACAAGTGGCTATTGCCAATTTTTGGGAGGGTGTTTGGTTTCTTGGGCAT
This sequence comes from Amorphophallus konjac, assembly GCA_022559845.1. Classification (NCBI taxonomy): domain Eukaryota; kingdom Viridiplantae; phylum Streptophyta; class Magnoliopsida; order Alismatales; family Araceae; genus Amorphophallus; species Amorphophallus konjac. The sequence goes on along the minus strand of CM040117.1, from coordinate 130,174,552 downwards.
CCAAGAAACAACACTCAGTGGCACTATCCACTGCAGAGGCAGAATATGTCGTTGCGGGAGTTGTGGCACTCAAGTGTTGTGAATCAAACACCAACTCCAAGATTATCAAACTGATCTTGGGTGTGTCCCAATCTTGTGTGATAACACAAGTGCCATTAACATGGCAAAGAATCCAATTCAGCACTCTAGGACCAAACATATAGAAATTAGACATCACTTCTTGCGAGATGAAGTTAATAAAGGAAGCTTTAAATTGGTTTTTGTAGACTCACAACATCAAATTGCTGACATTTTTACCAAGCCTCTGAGTAATAAAAGATTTACTTGTCTTAGGAGAGAGCTTGGACTATGTAATCCTCATCTTGATGCCTAACTTGATAGCTCAGTTTATTCTTTGGAATTTGATTAGTTAACTTTACCTAGCAATAAATTGATTGCATGCCTTGCTTAAGTTGAAAGCTCTTGGTTTCTAAATAAGTCACAAATCTAGGGGGAGTTCAGTTTTTGGTCATATTCTCTGTCTTGAAAAACACATGATAAATAAAAAGCCCATCATGTCAATCACTGCATTTTCATCAAAACTTTTTGTCATGCATGATCTGAGGGAGAGTTTGTACTAGATTCTACTTGTTGAGGAGAGCAAGTTAGCACCTTGAGATTAATGTTTTGTGAACCTGAAGTGTGGCTCACGCAGTTGATTGAATAGGCTTATTGGTGAAGAAGTCCGAGTTAACGCAGTAATGAGGCTGGGTCAACGCACTGATAGAAATAATCTGGAAACAGTGCTGGCAGTTCAGTTGATTGGTTGAGTGAGTTAACGCTGTGATGTGGTTGAGTTGATGCACTGACAGAAACCTCGTGTAAACCGTTCTGGAGTCAACTTGCTCACTTAAGAAGGGTTAACTCAGTACTAGAGATGAGTCAATGCAATCTAGAAATTCTGCCTACTGAGGACATATTTGGTGAGAAGAAGCTGACGCAATGTCTGCTGTGCGTCAAAGTCTGCTGCTGTGTGAAGTTGTTCTGAAATGGCACTTCCAGTACCTTAGAATGTCTGAAGCCCGGAGTCTTCTCAACTTCTCATCAATTCGTTTCTTCCTCACATATTTCATCTATTCATTTCTTTAGCTAGTAGTTGAAGAACCTATCAATCTTCAGTATGAGGGAAGGTTCATGAGCTCTGGAATTTGAGTTGATGTCATAGATTCAGGGGGAGTTAAAATGATAATTCCTTTATGAGAGGTTTTGGTCTTCACTGACTGACTCTATGTAATATTAATGGCTGGAGACTTATAAATCTTATGATCCTTGAATGTTAAAAATTCTTGAACATAAAAGTGCCTTGCATATGGAATAGCTATAGAACTATTTAATAAAACTGTGAACTCATCTACTCTAGAACCATGATGATCAAAAGTAAAGAGACCACTTTGTGCAAAATGAATTTAATATATGTATTGACCTTAAACTCAGAATAGGTTTAATAAGAGCTGAAGGAATAAACCCTATATATATATATATGTAATAAATTGCAGAGCAATGGCTAGTTTTCACTGAGAAACTGTCTCTATGCACCAAGGAAGTGCTAAGGAGCATGTCATGATGTGAGCTGCTATCTCTGTTTCCAAAGAAAAATAATTCGTTGCAGAGCAATGGTAAATTTTCATTGAGAAACTACCTTCATGCACCAATGAAGTGTTGAGAGGCATGTCATGATGTGAGTTGCCAACTCTGTTTCATTGGAGCAGAATAGTTAGCTATGCTGAGTAACCGGGGACTCTGGTGTCTGATAAACATGTGTACCCGTGTCAAGATGCTAGCTACACTTGACTGCTAATGAAAATTAAATATATATATATATAATAAAAAGAAAAAATGATAATAAATATATATATATGTATGGTTGACCTTAAGCTCACATAAAATCCTACAGAGTTCATCTTCAATACTCGTTAAATTCACTTCTATAAGGGTCTCTTGAAATTGAACAATCTAGGGGATAGATTTGAGAAAGTTCCTGGTGTGCAAACAGTTCTATCTTTATTCCATACACATACTCTTCTTGTTCAAGGGCTTAACTCAAACTCTTAAGATTGTTTTTCTCCACATCATTAAATGAATTAGGGTCTCTTATCATATATCTAATAAGGGAACTTGAATTTTATCTATTAAAAATCCCTGAATGCAATCTCATCTTTCATATTTCAGTGTCTTTAGAATGCCTCAATAATGTGGTTCTTAACTCAATATTTCCTTCATATTTCTTTTTGGTGGCGTCGACTCAATCCTTCAATGCGTCAACGCAGTCGCGTGGTCGCTCTATCAACCTAGTCCGGTTCATCCCGTTGAACCGGCTCTGTCTTTTTGAAACCGAGGGGTCACCTCTTTAAAACCCCTCAGCATAAACGCTTCAGCCTCCTCGCCTCTTTCCAAAACCCTGTTGGCTCCTACCTCTCCGCTTCTCTCATTTTTTCTTCCCACGGCACTTCTCTTCCCTGTTGCCATGTGATTCACCTCGCTACCATGGCTCCTCCGGAAAAAGAGAAAAAGGACAAGAAGAAGAAGAAGGGTCTAAAGAGAAGAGCTCCCATCACAGCTGAGGGCACAATTGTGCCTCGAACCAAAGTTCAACCTGCTCAAGAGGAGACGCCGTCTCAGTCAGCTCCACGGAAATGTAAAGGGAAAGAGAAGAGCTCACCGACAAAGAAAAGAAAACTCTCAGAATCAAGGGCAGCGAAGCAGAAGGATTCTCACGATGCTCCCAAAAAGTCCTCATCCTCAGCTGCAGAAAAAGGGAAACAACCTATAGGAAGTTCCGATGCGCATGCAAGGTCTCCTGACTCATCTCTTCTCACCAATACTGGAGAACCTCTGAAAGTTCTTATTCTTCGGTATATTGTTGATACTGATGTTGAGATGCTTGAGGTTTTTCCGCAGTTATTTCCCACTTTGGATTTTCAGGGTTGGTGGTCTTTTGTCACAAATCATAGAATATATTACCCCACCCTCGTTCGGGAATTTTACCAAAATTTGAAATATGAGCCTCAAATCCCTAAAGTTTCTTCAACAGATGTCCGTTTTGAGTTAACAAATAAACTGTTTGCCAGATCATGGAAAATCTCAATGGATGGGATTCAACTACACAGTTTTCATTTTGATGAACATGAAGCTTATGCTCTTCTGATTGAATAGCCTAGTGATCCTACAGATGTCAAGCAGACATATCTATCTAGTCTGAAAGCCAATAGGTTCCCTCCCTTCAACAGATTGCTACATCATATCTGCACATCCATCGTTACACCCTAGAGCAGTGGTAGGGAACGAGTTACTGAGATGCAACGGTTCTTGCTATACTGTATGCTGAAACAAATCAAGATTTCATTGACTGATGTTATCATTCAGACCATGGGTACATGTCTGAAACAGTCTAGGACACTTCCATATGCTGCCCCATTGACTGCAATTTTTAGAAAGGTTGGAGTGAACTTTGGAAATGAAAAGAAACTAAACATTCCCAAAGGGAATAGCTACTCCTTATCATACATTCAGAAGTTCATGGGATTCACAGTTGTGAATGGACAGCCAGTCGAGTACTGCCAAGTCAGAAGCATGTATCTGCCTCTGGGGCACCTGCTGTAGAACTGAGAGAAACAGCACAGGAAAGCCCAGCTGCCAGTCCAGCCAGAGTAGACAGACAAGAGGCTAGTCCTGCCAGAGTGGATCAACAAGAGGCCAGTCCTGTCCAAGCTGATATTGTCACAGATACTGCTCCAACCCTCCCAGCTGTCACTAGAGACATTATGATCATACATGGTCCTTTTCAGGAACCCTCTCCTCGAAGGGACCATGAATCTACCTACTTTCCTGAGAAAGAAATGCCAGATAATTTTCATTATGATGCTGGCATGCATGATCGACTTTCGGTATCAATCCCACTTTGATCCAATTTCTGGAAATGAAGTTCAAGAACATTGATTCTTCCATAATGCACTTGAGCTCAACCATGGAAATGAGGATTTCCCATCTTGAGCAGAAATTAGACACCAGATGGGAACAGTTCAAGCATGACAAAATCAAGTCAGATAAAAAGCTTCATAACTTCATGGAATCCCTCATTCAGGTTTGTCAGAAAGTTGGGTCAGTAATGCACAATTTGAAATGCTTGCATCAACAATTTCTGAACAGGCTACATGCTGTACAGACATATAACTATGATGTCAAGGAAAACCAGTGCAAGCTGAATTTGAAATATTCTACCCTGATCGACAAGAACAATGTGTTCAGTGAAAAGGTTCAGACCTTGTTTGAAAAGATTACATCTTTTGGTAAGGACTTTGCTAAACTGTTTGAACGATCCACTCTAGTGGGTGATGAGGTTATGGATGTTTTGAAAATTCTAAAAGAAAACTTCCCACCCACACTTGAAGATCAGCATGATGTGTACTGCCCTCCACCAACAGAAGCCTCCTCTTCTGCACCTGAATAGGGATCTCAGCAGAAAGCTCAAGTGGACTATCTGTTTGATATTTTACACAGCTGGTTTGATAGTATCACTTCCAAAGTATAGGATTATCATAAGTTTATCCTGCAAAGAGATCAGCAATTTTCGGACAGACTAGACAGTTTAGCATCTTCTATGACTCAGCTTCAACAGCAACTGGACACTGTGTCTGCAAACATCCTTCAGTCTCACTCTTCCTCACCTGCTCCCCTTCCTGATGATGTCAAAGGGGTAGAGACATGAACTCAAGTTGGAGCCTGGAATTGCATTGCATCTGCATCCAATGTGATTGAGTGAAGTTTTCTTTCTTTTACATATTTTGTGAAATGTTCGAAAGAAATTATCTGTGAGAATGTCCAACTTTTTGTTAGAAAAGTTCTTCTGTTCTTCTTTTTGATGTTAGACCTTGGACCTAAATGAAATGAATGACATGAACTGGTGTTCTGGTCTCTGAAGTGAATTCCTTGTTTGATCTGAACAATATATCATTATTTAGATGCAATGGCATACACCTCATAGTTGCCATCATCAAAAGGGGGGAGATTGTTGTGCCCCTGGTTTTGATGATGACAACCATGAGATGTTTGTGTTGAGTTCAACAAAACTGATGAATTAACCCTTGATTCATTAACACATGTATCTGCTTTATTCTTGAATGCAAGGAAGAAACAAGGTCTAGGCAGGATACTCAAGGCATCCACACAGCGGTTTTCATAAAAGGACAGCGTCTACGCAGGATGCTGATTGTGTCTACGCATCAGTTCAAGAGGCAGAAGCATTAATCACTGGCATAGCTCAGTGCGTCAACGCCACAACATCGCAGCGTTGACGCATCAGCTCATGTTTGAGATAAAAGAGTGTTCGGGGTCAGCCCTGTGGGTTGACGCAGGCACCCTATGCGTCAACGCATCCGGTCTATGTACGAAAGGCTATGTGGGCATTTCAAGGCTGCGTCAACCCCTTAGTCACAATGGGTTGACGCCATCTGAATCTCATCAAGTGATTATTGTGTGGACCCCAGCCGTAATTGACGTTAGATGCCACATCATCTAAAAGAGCATGCGCTCTCTTTTTCCCTCGCGATTCCAGAAGCCTCTGAGGAGAACAATCATTGGGCTAACCAGAAAATCTGGTTGGGGCCCACAAGAGGAATATTCACATGAATCTGGGAGAGCGCGGGAGATGGAAGTTGGAGGAGCAGCAGTCGAACAAGAACAGAGAAGAAGCTTTTGAGAAGAAGCTCCTGGATTATCTTCCTCCTCCCGGCGTGCTGATGCATTCTCTGAAGATTAGAGGAAGTTTATTAGCTGTTGATCATCGCAAGCTCATCTACATTCTAGGAAGTGAAAGCCAGTTGATCGTCATCGCCTCTTCTCTCAGATCTTTAAGTTTGAGACTCGAGAATCAGCAGCGTCCCAGATCTGAGGCTCCTTCTTCCATCTTCCAGTGATTTCATTTCTTGTTTTTCATTTCAGCTTGAATTCTATTACTGTAGTTCTCCCTCGTACTAGTTTGAGTAGAGGGAGGGGAATTGATCCAGCGGGGTGTGCTTGGATCAAGGGGTTTGGGCTTGTACGCCCTCAAGCTGTTTGTCAGCGGGTAACTGGTTAAGAGGATATGTTCCTCTTGTTAGCCAAGCTGTATTGCTCAGCATTGTCGAGGAGATTGTGCCTCGGTTTAGCTAAGCTGTAAGGCTCAGTAGGGATCCTCACTGATTTAGTGAGGGGTGGACATAGGTCTCCATAGGGAGACCGAACCACCATAAAAATCTGTGTTCACTTGTGGGTTGCTATCTCTTGCAAAATCTGTGTGACGCTAGATGATTGATTAGGTTCGATCTCTACACCTTCAGCTTACTGAATTTTGAATTAGTACTCTGCTACTTAAAAGTTAAGTGTGATATTTCGCAAAAATTAAAAAGGGTCAATCTATTCACCCCCTCCCCCTCTAGTTTGACCATCCACTTAATCCAACAGGAGACACACAGGCCCCATTAATCACATCACATAAACCATTCACCACAATGAGCATCATCACATGATTTCTAAGTCCATGATCATCCATCCACACACAAGACACGTCACATGCATCAAACAATAATTATCATATAATTACAGCAAGATATAACGATAATTTTAAAATATAATAATTAAATTTGAAATCACGCATATTAACATTCAACTAAAAAATTTAGTTAAAAACTTAAAACAAATATGTCTAAACAACTTTAGACCACCATCATTCACATTCACTGCCTGGGCTCAATCATAATTTCCAGTTAATTAACCTCATAAGAATCACATTCTTATAGTAATTAACTTTAATTAATTAGATGATGAGAAATACTTAAAAGTTAAAACTATTTTAAAATTTCCATTAACTAATTAACCAGGGGCCAAATAATGAAAAATAAATTAATAAGGTACTAAAACTATTTTAGAACCCATTAAAATATTTTTCAGAATTTTTGAGATTTTTCTGAGATTTATACGCATTTTAAACATTTTAAAATGCATAAAAATTAAAAAATATATATCACGGGCTTATCGGGTTCGGATCCGGCGCGGGCCGGATCCGACCCAATATCAACCGCGGGGGGTCTCCCCCTCCACTCAATAGCGGGGCGGCTAGGGCAAAACCCTAGCTACCGCCGTGACGCAGGCGGAGGGGGGATCTCCGCACCCCTCTCCACTGCCCTCCGGCCAGTGCTCTGCCGGCCCCTGCAAGCTACTCTGCCGCCGTCTCCGGAGACCGCGAGCGCCGGAGGATGCCCTCGATGCAAGAACGGAGCTCTTCTGCCCCTTGCGCAGAAGACACCGCCGTCCTCCCTCCTCCGGCCACTGCACTTCACCAGACGCCGCCGCCCGCCGTGGGAAGCTCCACCGGCCCTCAAGGGCACCGTCAATTAGCCTTCAACAGCCTCAATAGGCCTCCTTCCCATGTCGCAAACGGCGCCCGTGGCCGGTAAGACGTGATCGATTCTCACTCTCCGGTGGGTCAATCAATGCACAAAAATGTGCGTTTTGTTCCTCTTGATCCCGGGGGAACAATTCCCTGGCATCAGTCGGTCGTTGCTCATCTCATGAGCGACCCAATCGAGCGACGAACATTGAGCCCCATGCATGAACGAGAACGACGAAAAATAAAAAAATAATGCCGATTTTGATCAAACCAGTAACCTGGCTCTGATACCACTGTAAGGTTTCGACCAGAATGCGTAGCGAAAATCATCGAAACCTTAGATTGCATATCATTGCCGATTTTTCAAAATCGAACTAGATCGGTAAACCCCACGGTGTGAAGAACGGTTCTTTACCTTTGCGGGGTTGTGAATCTCCCAAAACTAACTCCGACTCTGATGATGATGATGATGATGATGAGATTAGCTATGATTAACTTGTGATTGCTTATGATGAACTATTTGAAAAATACAAAATGATAAAATCTAAAACAAAAGATTGAAAAAGAAGCATGACAACTCTTCATGTGCAAAATGCACCGAGCTTGAAAGGTTAGTTGAGTCTCACATACTTTATGATAAAGAACTCAAAGAAATGATTGCAGACCTTAGATCTGAAAATAAATCCTTGTTGGATAAAATTTCAGAACTTCAACATATGGTAAAAGATAATGAAAATCTGAAAGAATTTAATGGTACTATGTCTGAAAAACTGCTTGTCCTTGAAAAATAAAAATGTATGTCTGTTGACAAATCTGAATGGTTAAGGGAGCTAAGACATAAAATAGAAAGCTTTAATAACGTGAATGATAAATTCGAATGCAATGAAAGCATGAATAATATGGTTGATGAAAATGTGAGTTTTCAAATGAAAGAACTTGAACACACTTCCATGAACAAAAATTCATTTGACAAACTCCAAAATGAAAACAGTGCTTTGTCAATTCAAATTTCATTGCTTGAAAGTAAATTAAGAAGTCTTGAAAAGGTTGAGAAAGGAAAATGTGTGATCATTGATGATTGTGACAAATTGTAAATTCTTGAACAAGAAATTGAAAGTCACAAAACTATTAATTCCTTGCCGAATGAGAAAATTGCATCTTGTGAAGAAGAGATTGCTAACTCTCATTTGTAAATCTTGAATCTACAAAATAAAATCAAGAGCTTAAATGAATCTTTGTATTCGTGTGATAAAGAAAATGAAAAATAAAAAGATGTTGTTGAATGTTCTTGTGTGCATGAAAAAATTTCAACTGTTAAACATGATCATGTAACAAGTAAAAGAAGGAATGTTTCATGCTATTATTGTGGACAATATGGTCATGACATATATGACTGCCTCCTGATGAAATCTGATGATGGACAAGCATTGCAGTCACAAATGAAAATTGTTGATGAGTCCAAAAATCTTGAAAAACCCATAAAAAAAGATTCAACAATCATTGCTTCTATTGTGGGTTACATGGACATGTTTTTGAAAATTATTTCACAAAGAAACATGATGATGAATGGTTTGTCAACAAGATTTTTTCATGTTATTATTGTGGTGAACATGGACACATGATGAATAATTACTTTTTAATGAACAATGATGAAAAATGGTCCATGAGAAGAAAATCTTCTCACTGTTTTTACTGTGGCCTGAATGGACACTCAATGGATAATTGTACCATGATGAGGGCCGATGATGAATGGTATGAGAAGAAAAATAAAAAGAACACACTTGCTCATGTTAGAACTAACCCTCGGGACCCAAGATGACTTGGGTACCCAAATCATCAAAATGAGAATCTGTTTTGCAGGGACACCTTGAGACCAAAGAAAGTCAATAAATAAAGGACTCTCAAGGCGAGAGAAAGAAAATGATTTGTTTTGAAATTTGTTTTGCTTAGGTTCTCTTTGAAAAAACTAAAAAGGTAACAATTATGTTAGAAGGAAAATGCTTGCAAATGTTGGTTCACTGATTTTGGTATCTTTTGAAATGCTGAGATCTTTTGAGTTTGATGAGTACCTATCTTGAATGCTTCTCTTTTCGCATCATGTAAATAAATTTAGTCTTTAAATGCTTAACAGTGCACATATGCAATTTTTCATACACACCTTCTCTTTCGCTTCGTAAATAAAAATTTGATTTTGAATGCTTTACACTGTGCATAAAGTCTTTCATACTTTCACTTACATCCTGCAAATAACAGTTCACTTTTACATACTTAGTTACATGATACACATTGCACATATCATATACATCTTTACATACTTGTAAATAAGAAAGTCTTCGATCATCTGTTCATTTTCTTGCATACACTTACATATCATTGCATACTTATGTGCTTGAATGCCATGGTTATTCGGTATATAAAATGACGATTGTGGAAGGTTGGATTATGTCCAACTGGAAACTTTCTTCACGTGTGATGGTGGTTTTCGGACCTACGTTCTCTGCCAAGTACCGATAATCAATTTGCTTGAAGTCATTGGAAAATCTCTGGTTGAATGCATGTATATACTTTATACAACCACTTTTTGACTCCTTCTATGACTCATCCCTTGCTAAATGAAATTACATTGATTCAGACATGTTTGCTACATGTCATATATTAAGGGGGAGATTTTTATAACAGTGCATACATTTAGGGGGAGACATTACTGTGATAAGGGTAATTCATCTTTTACATTCAATACAACCACCCACACAAAATGCACCTTTTTGAGATAATGATTCAATCTAATAAGGATTACTATTTTCTACTTTACACTTTTCAGAACTCTTGATTCTTTACATCGAAATCACATGACTCGTGAGTAAAAAGCTATTTACCCCCACCAAAAATTTGTATAAGTGGAACGTGGATCCGAGTAGCCGGGAATTCCCCCTGAAATAAAGGAGGAAACTTACGTCGAAAGGAGAAACTAATCCACATTAAAATAAGTGTGATTTGCCACCAAGTAGCCGGGAAGTGTCCCTGAGACAAAGGATACAACTCGCGCCGAAAAGTGACAATATCCACAGTTAAGATAATTGACGAAACTGAGTAACCGAAAAGTGTCCCTGAGACAAATGATACAAATCGTGTAAAAAAGTTAGTCACACCACTTTTAGCAATTAAAAAATTGGGGTCATATGTAGCTACCAATATTCGAGCATTGTGTATGATAGTGTATGGTTGATAAGTTCTTTTTAGTGTTCTTTAGAAAATCTGATTTTCCATATTGACTTGAACTTCATTGCTCAATCTTCACATATGCACTTTGGGTTTGATTGTTTGAATGTTCTTATGAATCAGTCATCTTTCATGGTTAATGCAGTACTTTATTTATGTAAGCACGACCTTCTTAGTATTGCACATGCACATCATGTTATATAATTGGTTGCATTATCCTTACACCCATCTCGAAGGGACTTGCATGCGTCGATATCTTGTTATGCATGCTTCAGTGCTTGATTGCTTGATCTATATTGATCATATCATATTTCATTCTATAGTTTGCATCTATAGGTTATACTTGTAGATAACAGGTTAACTAACCCATTGTCAGTTGGTTTTTATTCTTGACAATTGGGGGAGAATAACGTGCTTTTTAGCACAATACATTTTGTGCATAACTTAGTCTTACACTCTGCATATAGTTTCATATTTCAAATTTCAGCTCTAGATAAATGTTCATAGTTTCACACATGTTCTTAGTTTTATTCATGTTCATAATTCTCACACCTTCCTTTTATGGGAGGTTCATTGTTGGATTCGTGCCATTTCACATATGTTCACCTCGTCCCCCACTTTTTGATAATGTCAAAGGGGGAGAGAGTTTTGGTGGTCACAATATATTGTCATCATCAAAAAGGGGGAGATTGTTGGGTTCTGTGCGCTCCCCTCTTTGTCTTTGATAATGGTTTTGATGATAACAATATATTATGTGTAAGTATTGTGGAAAATGCTTATTGATTCTTCTGAAGCTTACAGTTAATATCTTGTTTTGCAGGTTGAAATTCATGGTCCTTCTTGATTACATTCTTGATGTTGACTCATGCATGCTGTGCATGAGACTTTGGAGCTAACATGTAAAACACTATGTTTCTCAGTGAACTATTAAATGGGTTGCTGATGTGCTGTATTGTTGGTGCTTACACCAAGTTGGTCTTGTTGAGTTAAATGCATGTTTTTGTGTGGGTCTCTTCATGCAGAAACTTGATTAAGTTTGTAAGTGAATCTTACACTATTCGCTTTACGTTTGGGTTTGAACCTGGTTTAAATGATAGTTCTAAGACATGGTAAAGCATGTCTTTGAATTTTTTTAATGGGGCTTAAGGACCCTCTTCTAGTTGGTTTTGCTTTGGATTGAACTTGATTACTTTGATATGAAATGGAATTCTATGTGCAGCTTCGTTGAATCACATTTTGAAATGTGAGAGTTGTGTAAAAGAATTGGTTTCCTTGAATCGCATTGCACATATGAAAATATGATGGTTTTGGCTTGACTTTGATAAGATTAATTTGAGTGATCTATTTGTGTAAAATGCAGGCTCAAATGTGTCTCAATCTTTGAAATCCATGGTAAGAATTCTCTTTTGATGTATTTCCATATGGCAAGATTAGGTTTGATTCATATATCATGGTTTTGGGGTTTGAAATATCTGGACTTTAATTCATTGCATATCTTTAACTTCTGGATTTCAGTGCGTGGGTCGACCCCATGGGTCGACCCCTGAGAGTTCTCGAGCCTTCGGGTCTCTCTGTTTTCATGTTGGTTGGTTGCATGGGTCGACCCCAAGGGCCGACCCCTGGGAGTTGTTGTTTTTCTCGCAAATATTGCACGGACCTTCTCTGCTTTCTTTATAACTTGCACCGAGTTTCACTCTTAGCACATCTATGTGTTACACTTGTGTGCACCGACATATGTACACAGACAGTCTCTAGCAGTTGTTAAAACTTTGCACCGACCCAGCTTGCATCGAACATGGGTTGCAAACTTGCACCGACCATGCTTGCTTGAATGGGTTGAGGGTGCTTCAATACGTGCACCGACTTGCTGTTGTTTGCACCGACCTTCTGGCATATGGACTGGGTTTGTTCATGTGCACAAAACTTTGCACCGACCTTATTGCATGCACCGACTATCATTTTGGCAAGTTTCAAAAACTTGCACCGACCATGTTCTTTGTAAAACTTGCACCGAGTCCACATGCCTTGCACAGACTTCTTTTGTTGTTTGTAAAACTTGCACCGCCGACCACATTTGGCATTTGCACTTTTTGTTCATATGTGCATCTATCTAAAACTTTGCACTGACCTTAGCTGCTAAATCTTTGCACCGACCTTGTCATACATGCACATGTCTATGCTACACAATGTGCACAGACTTATCTTTATGCTTTACACATTGTGCACCAACTTTTGTTTTTGTGTTTTACATAATGTGCACCGACTTTGGGCTTTTAATTGTGATAATGCTTTTAGGCTGATTAGTGTTAACTTGTCCTTGGGCGTCTGGAAATGGGTTTACGGGTTTGGTACCGAACCCCACTTTTCATGATCCATTTGGCTTGGTCTTTTACACCATTACCCTTAGGGTTTCTCTTATGGTATGGGTGTAGCTTTGAGAGGTTGTTACAAGGGATGTTGTGGTCTTTAGTTCTATATCCCTGCCCTATTTATATCCCGCGATCTCCATCGTAGGAGATCAATGCTGCGGCCTTATTGTTTTATACTTTCTTGCAGGAGAAGAAGAACGTGGAAAAGGTGTTGCGCACCTTGAAGGAGAGGGAAGAAAAAGGAGACTGCTTTCAACGAGAAAACATGCCGATCTGATTCAGTCTGGAGCGCGATAGCTCAAGATTCCTCCTGGGCGTCTCCATCAGTTCTGGACGGCTTCCTCTCCGTGATCGGGCATTCCCAGCGCACCCATTCATCCCGTCTACGAGCTTTCACTGCGGATCTGAGGGGGATTCCTAGATCCTTCATTTCCATCCTTTATATTTGAACATAGATTCATATCGTGGGCGTTTATTGTATATCCTTCCGTTGATCAAACTTTGAATATCATCGTGTGTGTGGGCGGAGCTGCGTCTTCGTGTGGTTTTAGTGTCCGGGGTTGTTCCCCGACGTTGTGTGTGTGTGCTGCTGTGGCAGCGTGTTGGGGCCAGGCCCCGTGTGTGCATTACTGCGGAAGCAGCATGTGTGGTGTTGGGGCTCGTCCCCATGTTGCCACGAAAGTAGTGTGTAGTGAAGTCTCACCCGGTTGGGTGAGGGGTAGACGTAGGGAGCCCGTCGTGGTCCCGAATCACCTTAAAATCCCCGTGTCTTGTGTGATTGCATGTGTGATTGTCATTTCTTCTATCTCCGTTCACAGGTACATTATATAGGTTTTTAATTCACTGCACAATCACTCACTGCTACCTCTGTAACCTGTGTTGAGCAAAATTTCCCTGTAAGTTGCATTAACTATCCGTGTGAGATCAGAAAGTTTGAGAGAACAATGTAATCTCACTTGAGTTTTAGTTAATCAACGTAGTTAATTTTATTTCAGTTGTAATTGGGTTAGAAAGTTTTTAAAATCCGCCATCTCGGCAAGGGGACAATTCAACCCCCCCTTCTTGTCCGCCATCTCTCTGGGCCAACAGAACAACGATACTTCACCATGATCTTGTTGATCGCACGGCTATCAACGCACATCCTCCATGTGCCATCCTTCTTCGGGGCCAATAATGCGAGAACAGCGCAAGGGCTCTTGCTGTCCCTGAGAGATCCCGACTCATCAACTCCTCGACCTGCCTCTGAAGCTCGGCATGGTCCACGGGACTCATCTGGTAGTGGGAAAGGTTGGGCAAAGATGAGCCCGGGACGAGGTCGATCTCATGCTGGATATCGCGCTTGGGCGGAAGGCCTCCAGGGAGGTCCTCTGGGAAGACATCTGAAAACTCACGCAGAATCGCAGCCACCCCGGGGGGGGGGGGGGGGGGTTCTCATTCTCTAACCCTGGAGCTACATCGCTCACCCCACAAACAACAATAGCAAGAACAGGACTACCACTGACAAACTCCTGCTCCATCTCTCGGGGACTAATCATCATCAACCTCCTAGGTGGGAGGTCGCCTGTGCTGGGAGCTGTCGAAGCGGTAGTAGCCCGCGCCGAGGATGTGGCGGGAGGACCGACCATCCCCTGACTAGGAGGGGTCGACGTGCTGGGGCCGGCTGGTCCTCGGACGGAAGGATCCTTCGGCTGGGTGGGGTGGAGGGTAATCCTCTGGCCCCCGTGGTCAAATGTGCAGGTGTTCGACCGACCTTGAAGGGTGGCATCCCGATCAAAAAGTGAAGGCCTACCGAGGATAATGCTACCCACCTCCATAGGCAGCACGTCACACCATATCTCATCATGGTAAGCCTAGAACTGCAGTGGCACCAGACATCGTAGTCTGACCGGGATAGAAGTAGAGTCTACCCAAGAAACTCTGTAAGGTGCGTGGTGATCCACGGGCGTCAAACCCAGGCGTCTAACAGTGCCCGTAGAGATAGCGTTAATGCAACTCCCGTTATCTATGATCACCTTACAGGCCTTTCCTCCCAGCCTACAAAATGTGTGGAAGATGGTGGTACGATGCCAGTCGTCACTCACCTAAGGCTGGGTTAGGATGCCTCTGACTACACCCAACTGCACATCACCCTGATACTGGGTACTTGGGACATCAACTTGCCTTCCCTGCATCAGTTCATCAAAGAACTCCTCGCTAAGTCCTGATCAGCCTCGTAACTGATCGACACAAGCTCAGATGTGGGGTTGCTGGCAGAGGGATCAAAAATAACAAGCGACTCCTGAGTGGGACACTTGGCCGAATAGTGGCCAACTCCACCACACCTATAGCAAGTGCCATGCGTCCCAGTCCCCGGGGATGTTCCACTGGCCATCGGCCCCTTACCCTTGTCCACAAAGCGGACCGGGGGTGTTAGAAGCAAGGGTCGAGTCGGCACGGTGGGTTGGGGAGGTCTAGGGGCAGGGACGGGTGCCTGCTAGAGAAGGGGAGGATACCTTGGAGGGAGGGGGAACCTAGGAGCAGCGAGGTCCTGGCGAGGGGGTTCCTGTGGGTGGGCCACAGGCCACCGAGTGTAGGAACTAGGCGTGGTCCGAGGATCAGACACACGTGGATAAGTGACCCCCTGGCGCGGGATAGGAGCAAACTCTGCCTCAAACTGCTCCACCTCGAGGGAAACCTAGTACGCAACTTCCAACTTGGTCACATTGCGGTGGAAAAGCTCATACTGAAGGTGTGGCCACAGACCACGCCGAAAACAGGAAACATTCAGGGAGCTTTCCTCCGTGGTGTCACATCGTAGAAAATACTCATCGAACTTGGCGATGTAATCGGAGACGGACCGATCTCCTTGGGAGAGACTCTTCCATTTGTCTATGAGACGCTGGCGGTATGTGGCAGGGAGGTACTTCTGCCAGAGTTTGGTCCTCATCTCATACCATGTCTCAACCTGGGGCTCTTGACGATGAAACAACATGCTCTCCACGTTCTTCCAATAAGTCTGTGCCTACCCGAGCAGCTTCATTTTGGCGAACTTGACTCTCCGGTGGTCTGTCATCTCAAACCACTCGACGTACCGGTCCATGCCGGCCTCCCAATCGAGATAGACCTTCGGGTCCAAGGACCCGTCAAAAGTGGGAGGGTCTGCTCGCACAGTCCTGAGGATCCGCTCGTCCTCAGCATCCCTCTGTGGTCGTTGACCACGGAGGCGTCGGCCATTTCCCCCATAGTCGTTATCAGACTCGTAGTCCTCAAAATCAGGGACACATGGCAATCGCTCCTCAGCCCTAGGTGGGGCGGGCTGGGCAGTCGTCTCTTGAGGGGCAACAGCTCTGGGAAGCTCCCCGTGGGAGACTTTCTCCACACTCTCTAACCTTCCAACTAGGCCTTGGACAGATCGATCAGAAGCCTCAGCGCGGTCCTCCATGGCTTTGAGATGGCCCTCCATGTGATCGGTATGCTCCCTAAGAGTATGTTCGGACCTATCCATGCACTCTAGGAGTAGAGCCATCATGTCCTCCAGAGATCGACCTCCCTGGGCGGCACCTCGGGGTTCACCCATAGTGTCAGGGCGATGGTACTGGGTAACTCCATGGGTAGGCATGCAAGGGGAGGGGACCTAAAGGAACTAAGGGGTGGCTCACTATGATCTATATGGCAGGACCAATGCAATATGAAGGACGACTTAGACTCCAATATCCGGTACGAGGAGGAGGTTTGATCCGAAGATCGCACTCACGCAAGTGTGTCCCTTTCCCAATAGGCGAGCCTATCGTTCCGAGAACACCTTTGGATATACCAGATGAAATGGAGCACCTTGGACCGACTACCGTAGACTCAAACCTATCTCTGATACCACTTTGATGTGGGACGGGACCCGACTCGATACCAATTGAATGTGATCCTGAGACTCTAGGCAAACTCGCGACTTGTCCCTAGCGAGGGAAACGTGCGGATGTGCGCGGTTGAGAAACTGGCAATGAGTCAAGGGTAATTGGCTCTTCCGTGCTCGGATCGAGTCACGGGACGGGTCACGCACTCACTCTCGTAGCGGTGATTAAATTAATATGAACGGGCTAATTATTCTAACACTCAAGCAGCGGCATAAAAAGAACACATACGAACTAAGCAAATGAGACAAAAAGGGAGGCGAATGTACCTCCACGCTCTGGGCGTGGGGAAGACGACCCTAGTCAAGACTCGTACTCCCGGTACAGTAACTAAACAATAGTTACAGCAGTGAATTTTATGCCCACTCCACGCAGGGAGGTAAAGAGCTACAGTGGGACCCGGGAGTAGCGAACTCGGTTGATGGACAACAAGCCAGAAGAGCTTTCGGGCCAGAGATGGGCTGCTGGTCTGGTTCGGTTCTGTTGGGCCCACGGGACAACAGGCGGGTCCGGCTGCTGGGACGGCGACGTCCGGGCGTCTCCTTGCTGCGACGACTGGCTAGGACGCTGCTGGGGGGTTGCTGGTCGATCCCTGGGAGCGACGATCGCTGGTTCGGAGCCGAGGATTTATGGGAGAATTAACCTTGGACTGCTCTTGCTGGCATGTTCACGGAATAGATTTAAGCGCCTCCACGAAAACGATCGCCACGCTCAGATCCGATGTCGGATCGAGGCGTGATCGGTGCCGTTGGAAAGTAGATTCAAAGATCTACAACATACATTATTTTTACATCCATCCAACGGTCTGATTTAAAATACAAAACTCTATGCTCCATAAACTTTTTTGCCTTGGAATCCATATCTCTCTCCCAGCCCACCTAAACCTCTCTACTTAAAGCTCCCTGCGTAAACCCTTTATGGGGCCCACTTGTGCCCCTCTCTCCTCTACCCAGCCCGCCTAAACCACCTCCCCGTGTAAACCCCCCTTTGTGGGGCCCAACGCCTCCTTCTCTCTCTACAACCCACCCCCTAAACCCTAT